>CAUDMG010002519.1:225000-346198 GCA_958450375.1 Homarus gammarus
ACCACCAGATGACACAACACACTGTGACCCCCTCTTCCACCACCACCAGGTGACACAACACACAGTGACACCCTCGTCCACCACCACCAGATGACACAACACATTGTGACACCCTCGTCCACCACCACCAGGTGACACAACACACTGTGACACTCTCGTCCACCACCACCAGGTAACACAACACACTGTGACACCCTCGTCCATCAGCACCAGGTGACACAACACACTGTGACACCCTCGTCCACCACCACCAGGTGACACAACATACTGTGGCACTCTCGTCCACCACCACCAGATGACACAACACACTGTGACACTCTCGTCCACCACCAGCAGATGACACAACACACTGTGACACCCTCGTCCACCACCACCAGGTAACACAACACAATATGACACCCTCGTCCACCACCACCAGGTGACACAACACACTGTGACACTCTCGTCCACCATCACCACCAGATGACACAACACAATGTGACATCCTCGTCCACTACCACCAGATGACATAACACACTGTGACACTAGGGTGTGTCAATTTAGGGGGTGAACTGGCTAAATTGAAAATCGAGTAATTTGGTAGCAATTTATTGTAGTCTTTAAGCATGCAAAACAATATTCTGGCATAAATTTTTTTTTATAATAAGTCCTACCTACATCAAATGGATTTTTAAATGTACATATTTGTGAATTTATAACATAACCAGCGTTTGCACACATGTTACTGTTTCAAGTTTCAAATTATTATATTTTATTATCCGTAGTCTATTTGAAAGTAACCAATGCCTTCATACTCTCTTTGCTTTGGTTTCTTGTCATCAGTAGTCTGCTTGCTATTTGTGCTTTGATGTAACCTTCTCGCCTCTCGTGGCTGTAAACATGGCCCGCTGCTTCTGTGACCATTTTCACACATCTCTCCACACTTTGAGTGTGGGAAGGCCACTTCGGCACCTGCATTGGAGTCTCTTTAAGGTTTCTCAATTCTTGGCTAGTTAGACTTGTTGTCAATGGTGGCTCTAAGACTTCCAAACTCAAGTCAACCAATTCTGACAATTTGGTGGCATTGACGTTTATTGGGGGAACTTTTCTTGAATGAAACGAACAGTCTCCCAACTGGTCGTCATCTATTAGCGTTCCTCTAATCTTTAGAATGACTTCTACAGCCTCGGTTCGGAGATTGGTACATTGACTGCAAAGCATTGCTTGCAAAACTGCTTCTGATCGAGCATACCAAGCGGACCTTCTTGCCACAGGTAACACGATGTCCCTCACTACCTTCCTCTGTGTTCTTACTAGCTGCAATTGAAACAAAAGGTGATTGGGCCCATCCACCCACATAGGATTAAGTTTCACACTAAACCACTGGGGAAGATAAACTCCAATAATAAATTCAACAATTAACCTCAAATTCTTCAGCACTTTGCCCTTCAATTCGTGTTTGGAAATCCAAATCCTGCAGAAACGAAGAGCTGTAGTTAACCAACGGCTGTGACTGACAGGTCCAATCTCCAAGAGAGCCAATGACTGAGGCACTTCTCCTGATCTTATTGCTTGGGCAATACGATAAGCATAGGATTGATCTGTGCTGAGATCTTTGATGACTCCTTCAGACAACGCCGGAAGGGGAGGGCCAACTTCGACCTTTGGAAAGGTTGTATTTATTTCTAGTTGTGTTGCTTCATCCAGCATGATGCCAAGGGGACCTGACCACTTGTTGTTGCTCTTTGTAGGACCATCAAGTTCCTGGATGAGATGACGAAGAGGTAGCTCGCCTGTATGTAAATCACATACAATCCAAACAAGTCTTCTTCCTAGTTTTTTCTCTAAATGCGTCATTACACCCCCCTGCCATCCGGTGTTCACTGCAGTTGAATCTCCACCAACAGCCTGCAGTGAACTGCCAAGTCCTCTCTCCTGAACCCAACATAAAATATGATCAGCAATGACCTCTGCATGTTTCTTCCCTTCTACTTCAGTTTCGGGAGCAAAGTGAAACAAAAACCGACCACCAGGCTCAGAACAGACAGAGTAGTGTTCTTCTTTGATGAGACCTGGAAACTTTCTGTTCACTCCCTCTACTTCTAGCAAAACTTTTGTGTCATCTATTCTTCCATCAAACAAAAGACAGGAGAGCCCTCCCTCGCTTAAATCTTTTTCATGCTGATCAGATATTTCCTTCATTATTTTTTCTTGTGCTCTTCTAATTTTATTATGATCTATCACCAAAGATACATCCTCTCGGCTGATGAGGCCTGCATCTATCCAAGCGGCAGTTGCAATTTCTGCAGCCTCACGAAGTCCAGCATGGTGGCGAATACTAGCTAAAGCAATGTTTGAAATATTTCTTGTGTTGTATTTCATTTTCTTTGGTAAAGGTTCAGATGGCTCTTTGGAACTATCATCTGATGTTGCTTCCTGTTCATCAGAAGAACTATCAAAGAAGTGATAAACATCTTGACACAGCTCTTCCTCTCTTTGGATGGCTTCTTCACTCTTCATTTTCTTCTTTTGTTCCCTCTCTCGGATTTGTTCTCTCTTCTTGGCATTAGCAATCTGCTTCTTTGTTTCTGAATAATCTATTGAACCCATTTGCATACTTCCTTGGCCTTCTGCCTTTGTCCTCTGTGCCTTTATAAATTCAAGCTCTAAAACAGGGATCTTCTTTTCACGAGGACAACCACAATCAATGTGGGAATTATTTTCTCTCTTACCTGAGTGAGAACAGTTGGATTCAGAACATAATTGTATGGAGCACTTGCAGGTCAAAATGTCAAACAGAGTATCAAGTGTGTGCAGAAATTCATTTTTCCTGGCCAAGTTTCCTTTACCAAGTGATGTTTCAACTGCTTTGTGCCATAATTTCGTTAGTTTTAGCTCAATAGTTCGACACTGATTAATCACAGGTGGTTTGAATAGTGCATTAGCTTTTGTCCATTGATGCAGAAGAGGGACTATCATGTCATTTATGAGTTCTTTATCTGTATAGTTCCTTCTGTCCTTTGCATTTTTTTCTCGAAGGAGTAACCCTAATCTTAGCATGTCTCTCACTGTTGGAAGTTCTGATACAGGAAGCTCCTTCCCTTTACCAACTAGCAGGCTCAAGTGGGTTGACAACTGACTTCTTGTCTTCAATTTTGACATCTTCACACTATCTGACAAATAGAAAAATATTTCAATGTTTCATAATTCAATTGTTGTTTCAAAAAATATCAATTTGTTTATCAAAAATGCTGTAACAGAAATAACATAATAATTTCTTAGAACATAATGTTTTATACAATGATATAAGTAACTGCGACAATCAATATGCCCTACTTACAATAATTAAAATGTAGAATTCGTCTGGTAGAGTAGGTGCAAGTGCAATGAGAGCAAACCACCGTCTATGATATCTAGAAGGAGAGTGAGCCGGGCGCCTTATCCTCACGCTTGGTACAAGTCAAAACAAGAATTAAACTGTCCCACACGGAGAGCCTGTTCATGTTCATGTTCTGACATGCATATTGTACACAAGCTATAGAACCATAAAATACTCCATAATCCATATGCTTACATGAGATTAGTTAATATCAAGTGAATAATTCTAATCAAGTCTCATTAATTTGTTGAAATACTGATATTTGAAACTTTAAGGTATAATTGATGTAGGTGAGGGTTATTTCAATTCATTTTTGTTTGCTAATCTCAAGTTTAGACATAAAGAGGCACAATATTTTGACTACCAAATTTGATTTTTAACATGTTGACGAAATTGACACACCCTACTGTGACACCCTCGTCCACCACCACCAGGTGACACAACACACTGTGACACCCTCGTCCAACCACCACCAGGTAACACAACACACTGTGACACTCTCGTTCACCACCACCAGGTAACACAACACACTGTGACACCCTCGTCCACCACCACCAGGTGACACAACACACTGTGACACTCTCGTCCACCACCGCCAGGTGACACAACACACTGTGACACTCTCGTCCACCACCACCAGATGACACAACACTGTGATACCCTCGTCCACCACCACCAGGTGACACAACACACTGTGACACCCTCGTCCACCACCACCAGGTGACACAACACACTGTGACACTCTCGTCCACCACCACCAGGTGACACAACACACTGTGACACTCTCGTCCACCACCACCAGATGACACAACACACTGTGACACCCTCGTCCACCACCACCAAGTGACACAACACACAGTGACACCCTCGACCACCACCACCAAGTGACAAAACACACAGTGACACCCTCGTCCACCACCACCAGATGACACAACACACTGTGACACCCTCGTCCACCACCACCAGATGACACAACACACTGTGACCCCCTCTTCCACCACCACCAGGTGACACAACACACAATGACACCCTCGTCCACCACCACCAGATGACACAACACATTGTGACACCCTCGTCTACCACCACCAGGTGACACAACACACTGTGACACTCTCGTCCACCACCACCAGGTAACACAACACACTGTGACACCCTCGTCCACCAGCACCAGGTGACACAACACACTGTGACACCCTCGTCCACCACCACCAGATGACACAACACACTGTGGCACTCTCGTCCACCACCACCAGGTGACACAACATACTGTGGCACTCTCGTCCACCACCACCAGATGACACAACACACTGTGACACTCTCGTCCACCACCACCAGGTGACACAACACAATGTGACACCCTCGTCCACCACCACCAGATGACACAACACACTGTGACACTCTCGTCCACCACCACCAGGTGACACAACATACTGTGGCACTCTCGTCCACCACCACCAGATGACACAACACACTGTGACACCCTCGTCTACCACCACCAGGTAACACAACACAATGTGACACCCTCGTCCACCACCACCAGATGACACAACACACTGTGACACTCTCGTCCACCACCACCAGATGACACAACACACTGTGACACTCTCGTCCACCACCAGCAGATGACACAACACACTGTGACACCCTCGTCCACCACCACCAGGTAACACAACACAATGTGACACCCTCGTCCACCACCACCAGATGACACAACACACTGTGACACTCTCGTCCACCACCACCAGGTGACACAACACACTGTGACACTCTCGTCCACCACCACCAGATGACACAACACACTGTGGCACTCTCGTCCACCACCACCAGATGACACAACACACTGTGACACCCTCGTCCACCACCACCAGGTAACACAACACAATGTGACACCCTCGTCCACCACCACCAGATGACACAACACACTGTGACACTCTCGTCCACCACCAGCAGATGACACAACACACTGTGACACCCTCGTCCACCACCACAAGGTAACACAACACAATGTGACACCCTCGTCCACCACCACCATGTGACACAACACACTGTGACACCCTCGTCGACCACCACCAGGTGACACAACACACTGTGACACTCTCGTCCACCATCACCACCAGATGACACAACACAATGTGACATCCTCGTCCACCACCACCAGATGACACAACACACTGTGACACCCTCGTCCACCACCACCAGGTGACACAACACACTGTGACACCCTCGTCCACCAGCACCAGGTGACACAACACACTGTGACACCCTCGTCCACCACCACCAGGTGACACAACACACTGTGACATTCTCGTCCACCACCACCAGATGACACAACACACTGTGACACCCTCGTCCACCACCACCAGATGACACAACACACTGTGACATCCTCGTCCACCACCACCAGATGACACAACACACTGTGACACCCTCGTCCACCACCACCAGGTGACACAACACAATGTGACACTCTCGTCCACCACCACCAGGTGACACAACACACTGTGACACCCTCGTCCACCACCACCAGGTGACACAACACACTGTGACACTCTCGTCTACCCCCACCAGGTGACACAACACACTGTGACACTCTCGTCCACCACCACCAGATGACACAACACTGTGATTCCCTCGTCCACCACCACCAGGTGACACAACACACTGTGACACCCTCGTCCACCACCACCAGGTGACACAACACACTGTGACACTCTCGTCCACTACCACCAGGTGACACAACACACTGTGACACTCTCGTCGACCACCACCAGATGACACAACATAATGTGACACCCTCGTCCACCACCACAAGGTGACACAACACACTGTGACACCCTCATCCACCACCACCAGGTAACACAACACACTGTGACACCCTCGTCCACCACCACCAGGTGACACAACACACTGTGACACTCTCGTCCACCACCACCAGGTAACACAACACACTGTGACACCCTTGTCCACCACAACCAGATGACACAACACACTGTGACACCCTCGTCCACCACCACTAGGTAACACAACACACCGTGACTCCCTCGTCCACCACCATCAGGTGACACAACACACTGTGACACCCTCGTCCACCACCACCAGGTAACACAACACACTGTGACACCTTCGCCCACCAGCACCAGGTGACACAACACGCAGTGGCATCAACCTCATAAGGACCTAACAGAAGAAGCCATGGTTCATACTTCCTGTAGGAACAAGGCCACTTGTCTTGTGTCACTGTAGTGATGAATATTATGTCTTCCTTGTGGCCATAAAGGACAACTCACGTGAGATTGATGACCTTCAGTAAAAGCTATAAACGTCTCTGGTCATGATCAATGAGCCAGGAAGCCGCGGCACCGTGTGTGTTGAAGCCGCTATAGTTTATCAATCATGTGATAAGCCAGGATGGTATTCACAGCCATCTGTCTCCCCTTGACGCTCTTAACAATATACGACGCTGAGTGTGTTGCATCCATTGCTGCCACCAGTGATTTATGCTGATACCATAACTAAAGGACGATATTACTCTTTTCCTTTACACGATTATAAGGTCACCACATAGCTTAGAATCTGTGTTATTGCTCCACCCAAACTCACACTTCCTGAAACAAGCAAACTTCAACTTTGTCACAAGAATTGTTTGGTTATTTGGTTTCATTCCTTACTTAAGAGTTCTGGATGAAACATGAGTTTATTACCGGATGTGAATCAATAACATTTTAATATTCGCTCTGATTTATTTCATCGTAACCAAACTGTACTTTAAACTTCCCTAGACTGTTCTGTGTGTCAGATGATTCAGCAGGAGGAGTTATAGTGATCGCCCCAGAAGATACTTTGTGTGAGAGAGAATCACGCTACCAGTCACCTGTACCGCCCGCCTGGCTAACTTCCCGTACCGTCATGCTACCTGTCACCTGTACCGCCCGCCTGGCTAACGTCCCCTACCATCATGCTACCAGTTCACGTCAGCCATATTATATGCTTCTATATATTTCACTTTTAACATTATAATATGAGCATAATTTCATCACTGAACTATAGTGTTACTTCAGGAATATAAGTTTCTGCTATTCATACTTGAGTACTTTGGTCACTAACTAAACTTTTGCATAAGGTTGATATAAATCTACTTTTGTTCTGTTAGAAATTTGTACCTTTGCCTCATAACATTTCTTTAACCTTAACTAAAATAACAATCACATTTCGATTTCAAATTTGCAATATGATAAAAACTGAAACAAAATCCAAAAGCAAGAAAATAATTATCAAACTGAATAAACAGAAATAAAATAAATTCAGGAAAATATTTCAGACAAAATGCTGTTAAACTCTGACACAAAACATATGAAATTTACATTTAAATTCATTATTGAATTAAATTAATTAGTGTCTTTCCTCTGAATTAATTATTTTGTCACCAGTCAGATCCAACGTTTATAACTAATTCATTAAGGTGAGTTAACCAGAGAGAATTATGTCACATAACTACAAATTGCTGGTGACTATTGTATATACTAACCTAGACTTGGTGTTTAAAACCTCAGGTGTTAAAGTTCAGCAGTACATTATAACATGAACATCAGGGTGAGTTAGTAGAGACACATCTATAAATGTTCATGATATTGTCAAGTAGAGACACGTACTGTACACAGATGCCTTGTAAAGAGAGAGTGAGTCATTTCCTCTCGTTCCTACACTATCCCCTACGCCGCTTCTCATTCTCGCTGTGTCACTGACCTCACCTGCCCTATCACAGCTTTATTAACTTTCTTATGAGTTAAATTACTGAAGAATAGTTGGGTAAAAATATATAAAAAGAACAACACATTTTAAATTAAATCTTAGACTTAAATGACAAACACTCAAGCAACTGAACGAACTTAAACGAAATACAAAAAATTACTGAAAAATGACATCAAAGTAAAGTTGTATTAAAAAGTTGGTTTAAATCAAGGAAGCGAGTGACAAGGAATACAAACTGGTACAAGAGAATGATGAATGTTAATAATATTTTTTACATTAAATAATTTGAAGAAATCATAAGCTGAAACAAATAATATATTTGTAAATATAAGGAGTTAGTTATGGCAGGTCGAGTCATTTATTGCCAAGACAAGTAGAGGGATGTTCAGTGTACACCGCCCCCCCCCCCCCCTCTTAACTCTACAGTACAGAACAGTTTAAACAAGTGAGCGTCGTTTATGGTTGTTTTAATACGTTATCTCATTAGTTACTTGGGTATATAAACACCTTGATAAACCCACATGTATATTGTCAATAAATGTTAGAGTAATGAATGTCCTACTGTCTGAGATTTAGGAAAATATTAGAAGAAATAGAATTTATGTTTGAAAGGTTGTAAGATTTTTATTATTACACACACACACACACACACACACTTGCAAAAACGTAAGACATCACTGGCCGTTGCCCTTGTGGACTTCAGGAAGGCCTTTGACCTTGTTGATCACTGCACTGTTATCAACAAGGCTATTGCACTAGGGCTGCCCACCAACCTGGTCTCATGGCTTATTGATTTCTTGAGTGGACGTCGCCAGGCAGTGAGGTATCAGGGCTTGGTCTCCACATTCCAACACCTCACCTGCGGTGTTCCCCAGGGGACCAAGATGGGACCACTGTGCTTCCTCATCCTGATCAACGGCGCTCTATCTGACGCTCCTCACAGGTGGAAGTACGTGGATGACTGCACTGTGGGGCTTTCAGTGGACAACACCGCACCAGACTACTCATCGCTACAAGGCACCCTGGACAGGCTACAGGCATGGACTACGGAGAACAAGGTCACCATCAACCACACCAAAACCGTAGTCATGCACATCAATACCGCCATCACTCCAGTGCAAGCCCCAGCAGTCACAGTGGGCACCCATCCTCTCCAGCTGGTGCAGTCTGCCAAACTCCTGGGTGTAACTATAGACAACAAACTTGAATGGAAGGCCCATGTAAATAACACAGTCAAGGCAGCCTCGTACCGTCTCTACATGCTACGACGACTTAGGTCACTTGGGACACCCACGCTAGAGCTGAGGACCATCTACAACGCCTTTATTCTCCCCAAACTAACGTATGCGTCACCAGCCTGGTCGTCTTCTCTCAACTCCACCCAATAACGTCAGCTAGAGAAGGCACAGAAAAGGGCCTGCAAATTCATGCTCGGCACAGAATACTCCGGCTACACCAACGCTCTCTCCACCCTGGAAATGCCATCCCTCAGTGACCTCCACCACCAAGCACTGGAAAGGTTTGGCAGTGGACTACTGCACCACCCTCGTCATCGCCACCTCCTGTCACCTGCAGCCCCCCACCCAACTCGCGCAGTCCACCACTACATATACAGTAGATATAAGAACAGCACCATCCCAGCTATTGCTAAAATAATAAACAACTCCTGATTTATGTACTGTACAGCCCTGTAAATGTATTCACTGCATATTATATCATTATGTCTAAATCTAATGTAAGTCTGTATATTTTCAGCCACCGGCTGCAACTCTATTAATAAACCGTTTATTATTATTATTATTTTATTATTATTACACACACACACACACACAGTCAATCTGTAGTGGCCTTGGGCTGACTGGGGGATTCGAATAACATCCTGCGCGGGAGGACGCGGTTTCGTTCTCCAGGAGAAGACCTTGTACTCTATAGACCTTGCTTTAGTCCACAGTCCGTTTTGTTTAATTTCGAACCCAAGTTTTGAGTCATGTTTCACACCTTCATAACTTATAACCAATAATGCAACTTGATCCCTGAAGCTCTTGTTTCACACCCATTAACTGTAATTATGTGTTGCGTGATAATAAAGGTGGTCTAATATAACTGTGTGTTCCCTTCCAATGTTATCATCACAACTCCAGCACAGAGGAGCCTGTCGACCACAACACAATGGCCTCTTCACCGCCGCTTTACCACAACTGTTTTTAATTCGACGAAAACGAGATGAATTTTTCCAGTTAAAACACTTGATAGGAGAAAAGTTGCAGTCCATTTAAAGTTTCTCAATATTCTTCTATTTTTCTCTCCATTTATCTCTCCTGTGGATATGACGAAACAATGTTTGGTCGAGCTTCGTGTTTACGTCTTTTGAATTATCCCGATCACTGTAGTGTCTGAGCTAATCCAGGTAAAGACCATTTAATAGACAACATTCTATAATAGCTTATGTTGGAAAGGTGAATCAAGTATCAACATGATAATATAAAAGGTGACGTAGCTAGAAATATGGTGTACTAATACGCTGTCACATTTTACAATTATTTTAATGGCCAATATCATGCTCGATCAAAACATTTTTCACAACATACACGGAAGAAATAAATGGCGTGTGAAATAGGACACAGTTATGGGCGTTAATAATATACACGACTCGTTGTAATATGTTAAATGCAGTACAAATTCAGCAGCATATTTATGTAATGCGGAGCCAGAAAAAGTAAAAACAATAAATAAACAAAAATGTTGCTAAAGATAAAAATAATGACAGTCTCTGTAACCGAGAGTTGAAGACTTATGTTGCTCACTAACCTGTCGTCTTATTCGTGGTGTTGTCACACGCGCACGCAGACACACACACCCACACGTACACATAACAATGCACGCACGCAAGGACACACACACACACACACACACACAGTAATAAAGGATGAGAGCCAACACACCACTACTCTTGGTAAACACTCTCAGGTTAAGACACTGGGGGCGTCTGCCGCCAGGAAAATTCATAAACTTGTGATGGCTTCCACAAACTCCGGTGCACCTGACTGCCACAAGTAATCACAAGTTGTTTAGTTATTTATAAAGGCAAACAAGACGACGGGAGGATAACTTTTTCTCCCTACACCTGATGGGCCACTCCCCACACTTTGTGATGTGTTCTGATGGGTCACTCCCCACACTTGGTGATGTGTTCTGGTGGGCCACTCCCCACACTTGGTGATGTGTTCTGATGGGCCACTCCTCATACCCGGTAATGTGTTCTGATGGGCAACTCCCCACACCCGGTGATGTGTTCTGATGGACAACTCCCCACACCCGGTGATGTGTTCTGATGGGCCATTCCTCACACTTAGTGATGTGTTCTGATGGGCCACTCATCATACCCGGTAATGTGTTCTGATGGACAACTCCCCACACCCGGTGATGTGTTCTGATGGGCCACTCCTCATACCCGGTAATGTGTTCTGATGGACAACTCCCCACACCCAGTGATGTGTTCTGATGGGCCACTCCCCACACCCGGTGATGTGTTCTGATGGGCCATTCCTCACACTTAGTGATGTGTTCTGATGGGCCACTCCTCATACCCGGTAATGTGTTCTGATGGACAACTCCCCACACCCGGTGATGTGTTCTGATGGGCCACTCCCTAGACCCGGTGATGTGTTCTGATGGGCCATACCCCACACCCGGTGATGTGTTCTGATGGGCCACTCCCCCACACCTGGTGATGTGTTCTGATGGGCCACGCCTCACACCCGGTGATGTGTTCTGATGGGCCACTCCCCCACACCTGGTGATGTGTTCTGATGGACCACTCCCCCACACCTGGTGATGTGTTCTGATGGGCCACTCCTCACACCCGGTAATGTGTTCTGATGGGCAACTCCCCACACCTGGTAGTGTGTTCTCATGGGCCACTCCCCACACCTGGTAATGTGCATTAGGTTGTGTTGTGTTTCTGTACAACACACCTCCGTCTTACACAAGTCTGCCTGCAGGTTCAAACGAGATGAATCCAGACCAGATCAATGAGCTGTTGTTTGTGTCTTGACTCTTCTCCTGCATGAATTTATTACACTTTATAATTCTTGTTTTAATTATCCTCCTGTTTGAGTTTGTTTTAAAATTAATTGGTGCATGAAGCGTTACATTATATTAAAAAATACACTGTATAACTTTGTAGTGTAATAATTCTACATGATATATAAGATATGTTAAGTCTCCTCACAGTCTCTAAGACATGTCTGCACCGTGAACGAGTAGCTCCTCCTTAGAAATTCTGCACCAAAATTATCATCCCCCGCGTCTTAGGCCTTTGTGAAGTTCAATATTGATGTTTCCTATTTTAGTCGTTGTAGGTTATGTATCTTAGCTACTGTGCCGAATAGCAACCCTGTATATAAGCTACTGTGCCGAGTAGCATTTATATATATAATCACGTGGCAACCCTGCACGTTATGTGGCAACATTGCCCCTAGGCTGCCATATGGCAAGGCAGTCTCGGTCTGACTGTGTGAGCCGTGCATGGCACACGCTAGTCACCACTTGTATTTCTCTCATCCATAATAAACGGACTTCAGTGTTACCCGGTGTTTCCCTACCCATCACTGCATTCTTCAGGGAACACTTGTAACCATCAGTCGTAAGTCAGTAGTCATTTAGCCACAACCTAACCTAACCTAACCTAACCAGCCGAGTTGGGTGTTTATTTCCTGATACAGTACCTATAGGTCTGACTCATTACCTGGTACAGTACCTGTATGTCTGTCTTGGCTCAGATCATTAGAAATTTACCCTTGCAGCCAAGAGTTTTCTTCCCTCAAATAATTTATCTTGAAGGTCCATACAGAAGCGATAATGTTTTTATGACACCTGATTGATAAAACAGCCCCAAAACGTCTAAAGTGGAGGACTGTGGTCGCCAGCCCCCACATATGAGGATGATACCTTGATTGATTGATTGATTATGAAACTTGCAAGAATTTCAGTCATCTACTCACACTACAGCTACAGTTTACAGCTTCAGCGAGTTTATTAGTCTCTTCGCTGATGGAGGAATCAATTCACTAATACAAATCCTTATATTCCTAAATGTTCTTCACTATCTTACGTCACCATGAAGTATTTTAATAATTCTTCAGTATTATCATATCGTTTAGCTTCCTCTGTTAACACTGGTAAGTTGTTAGTGCTGTATGTTACAACAACGGCGATGTTACTATTGGCTCATGTGTCGTTACTTATAATGGCACCATCAACTGAACGTGGCTCTCGCTCTGCCTTCCAGCAACGCCACCAAACTAATTACTCATATATCTGTTCCAATTGTCTTGTTACCTAAAATTTCATATCCCGATAAATAAGAGTGACTTTGTTTAATAAGTTAAGACGCGAGGGTGTCCAATATGTTGCGCCAGTAGCTCCTGTGTTTTATATTTCGTTCTTTAAGGTTTTCTCTGTAGATGTAATAAGTTATCAGTTTTTTGTTAATATATAATTATGAAGTTTGAGGTTTACTTTTTACATCTTTTTTTCTCAAATTTCTATATTTCTTTAATTTATTCTCTGTTCAAATAGTTAAATTCCTTTTAATTGTTACTTACCCAATTTAACAACCTAACATAAATTGTTCTTCCTCCCGACATGAAGATAAAACACATTCAACTATTACAGGAGTACAATACTATTAACACAAATAAAACTAGTTTTTGAGCATTTAAAATTTGCACTCTGTCAGTAGTTTCGACTTTCAGAAAAATTATCTTCCATGGCTAAGTGACCCGAACAACTAACGATTGTTTCAAAGTACAATTAAAACTTTGCTACTGTACGTCGTGATTATTAACTAATCTTACACAATCTGACAGTTCTTAAGCTTCTTGGTGGAAACTTTATACTGTATCTACACAAAACTTAAAGTTCTTCCTATGTTTCCACAAAGTTTCCAGTACATACAGTCGATGAGAAATCCATAGCAGAGAATTCCAACACCTCTGAAATATGATCCTTGAAACGGAAGCTTCAGCAACACACCAGTATCAATTCTTAAGCGGCTGACGAGGTTATTCTTCACTAAGCCGGTCGGGTACTACACCCTGTTCCTGTGCTGCGGCTATGACGTCATTTACATAAACATCCTGACACTACACTTAGCTGTCAGCGTCTCGTGTCAACTGGTCCACTGTGATTGGTTTATGGCGTGACACATGATGCAGAACTAGACAACATTAACCCCTTGTATACGGCGCCCCTTCTGTGCTGAATAATATCGTCTGGCGTTAACCAAATAAAGTATTAGAAGTGGCGTCCCTGTACTGAAGGTGTTAGCGGAGATAATCTATTAAGAGTGACGGTAGACGCAGCGAAGGAAGTGAGGAAATAGGAAAAAGGGGAAGAAATTATAGTAAAATAAAAACAAACTAAAATAAGCGAAGAGAAGAGAAAATGACAAAACATTAGTAACACACTTAACAAAAACATAGAATCTAAATAGTGCAATATAAAAGTCCACGAATAAGAGACAGAAAAATGGTAAAAATCCTTACATAAAAGTGTATAAAAATCTTAAAAGAGGGATGGGTAAAATTCTCAGAGAAAATCACTGGCAAGCGAGTAAAAAAATGGTGATAATAAAAGAGAGATATATTACGGTGGATGGCAAGATTAGCTTCGTGGCGGATGACCTAACCTAACCTAACCTAACCTAACCTAACCTAACCTAACCTAACCTAACTTAACCAAATCTTATAAATGATAGCAGGAGATTAAACACGTAATGAGGCTACTGGACTGGTGGTATATTTAGAGGTTGAGGAAATAGGACTAATGACAAATGGTTCCCCAAACCTTCCTCGACACACAACCCCCACAACAAACATACTACCAAAACAACCATCTACCACAGTTAACAGAGCTATCGTCTACTTCACTATCACACGTGCTGGAAGGAACAGTCCTGCCCTCATACACAAACTCACTATTGTTTCATTAATTTACACACCTGGTAAAACTATACAAGGATTCTTTAAGTCCATGGATTTGATCTAAGAACCTTTTGGCGGCTACAGACACAAACGAGTTGCTGAAGTTAATAAAGATGTTAAGAAGTTTCCAACATCTAACATAACGAACGGGCCTGTCCGGGATTTGAACCCGGGACCTCCTGCACCCAAAGCAGGAATCATACCCCTAGACCAACAGGCCGTTGAGTAATAATGAGAAGATAGATAGATTTAAGGATTTGATGCCATGCAATGATAACGTGAGTGTCGTGGATTTGATAACCAGCTCGGGTCAGATGTGACAAGGGTGTTATCCAATGTAACCCCACTAAACGTCGCAGCTTTTCTCCAGTTACTCTAATTTTCTCCTGTTAAACGTCTCCTGGACCCTACCTGGAAGACGCCTCCCGGACCCCACCTGAAAATCGCCTCCTGGACCCCACCTGTAAGACGTCTCCTGGACCTCACCTGGAAGACGACTCCTGGACCCCACTTGGAAGACGCCCCCTGGACTACACCTGAAAAATGCTTCATGGACTCCACCTGAAAGACACCTCCTAGTCCCCACTTGAAAGTTGCCCCCTGGACCCCACCTGCAAGACGTCTCCTGGAGCCCACCTGAAAGACGTCTCCTGGAGCCCACCTGGATGACGTCTTCTGGACCCCAACTGGAAGACACCTAGACCCTACTGAAATAAGACTCCTGGACTCCACTTGTAAGACGCCTCCTGGACCCCACGTGAAAGATGTCTCCTGGACCCCACCTGGAACACTCCTTCTGGACCCCACCTGAAATACGGCTCTTGCACCCTACCTGAAAGACGGCTCTTGGACTCCACCTGGACCCCGCTTGAAAGACGCCTCCTGGGGCCCACCTGGAAGACACCTGGAAGACACCTGGACCCCACCTGGAAGACGCCTCTTGTACCCCACTTGGCAAACACCGCCTGGCCCCCACCTACCATGATCTATCATAACCTGTTCTAACCTATCCTAAGCGAACCTAATCTGTCGTAGTCTAAACTAATATCTCCTGAGTCACTACAATGTGAGTCAGCGGCCGTGATCGTATAGTGGTTAGTACGTTGCGTTGTGGCCGCAATAACCCAGGTTCGAATCCTGGTCACGGCATGGGGGTGACTCTAAGAACCTTTTGGCGGCTACAGACCCACGAGTTGTTGAAGATTATAAAGATGTTATGAAGTTTTTAACATCTAACATAACGAAAGGGCTTGTCCAAGATTTGAACCCGGGACCTCCTGCACCCAGAGAATTAGTGTGTGTGTGTGTGTGAACGTGACAGTGAGGGAAGAGTTCAATCTCCGGAAGAAAATAAAACAATTTCACGGACTTTGTCTAAAGCTGAGAAAGATTCAAGAATATGTTTGAGGTAGGAACTCTGAACACAAGAGAGCTGCAGGAGGAAAGACTAGGAGGGGCGAGGAGGGACTGTGGGGAGTGTGAGGGGGGAGGAGGGACTGTGGGGAGTGTGAGGGGGAGGAGAGACTTTGAAAAGGTGGAGGGACTGTGGGGAGTGTGGGGGGGAGGAGAGACTTTGAGGGGGTGGAGGGACTGTGGGGAGTGTGAGAGGGAGGAGAGACTTTGAGGGGGAGGAGGGACTGTGGGGAGTGTGAGGGGGAGGAGAGACTTTGAGGGGGAGGAGGGACTGTGGGGAGTGTGAGGGGGGAGGGGGGACTGGGAGAGGTTTAACATAAAACTGTAGGTGCCAACATTACGCTTAACGTCTTAACTATGAGTGGATCTGGTGGCTATATAATGTGTTTAAATCAATATATTCGGTTACGTTTGTCTCGAGTAAAAAGCTACATAGTGTGTGTAATGTTTATTAATATTAATGTTAATGTTACTAATGGATAAATAAACATAATTATTTGTGTTTTATCTTTTCTGAATATTTACTTCTTTTAATTTTTTTTACTAAATAACAGATGTTTGTTTTCATTAGTTTCCTGTAATAAAAAATATACCTTATACTTAACCACACGGTAAAAGTCTTCCTCGGAAATACTTATTAAATAAAAAACTCCTGAAAAACGGTAATTATTCTTAAGAACATAACTAAATATATCTTTTTCTATATTCTATCCTATAATTACATGTATATTGAACCATTTTAACGCGTAATTATCTTAAGACTTAGTTAAGAGTACTGTACCATGACGCTTGGCCCCTGAGAACTGTACCATGACGCCTGTCCCTGAGTACTGTACCATGACGCCTGTCCCTGAGTACTGTACCATGACGCCTGTCCCTGAGTACTGTGCCATGACGCTTGGCCCCTGAATACTGTACCATGACGCCTGTCCCTGAGTACTGTACCATGACGCCTGGCCCCGAGCACTACCATGACGCCTGGCCCTGAGCACTGTACCATGACGCCTGGCCCTGAGCACTGTACCATGACGCCTGGCCCTGAGCACTGTACCATGACGCCTGGCCCTGAGCACTGTACCATGAAGCCTGGCCCTGAGCACTGTACCATGAAGCCTGGCCCTGAGCACTGTACCATGACGCCTGGCCCTGAGCACTGTACCATGACGCATGGCCCTGAGTACTGTACCATGACGCCTGGCCCTGAGCACTGTACCATGAAGCCTGGCCCTGAGCACTGTACCATGACGCATGGCCCTGAGTACTGTACCATGAAGCCTGGCCCCTAAGTACTGTACTATGACGCCTGGCCCTGAGCACTGTACCATGACGCCTGGCCCTGAGCACTGTACCATGACGCCTGGCCCTGAGCACTGTACCATGACGCCTGGCCCTGAGCACTGTACCATGAAGCCTGGCCCTGAGCACTGTACCATGAAGCCTGGCCCTGAGCACTGTACCATGAAGCCTGGCCCTGAGCACTGTACCATGAAGCCTGGCCCTGAGCACTGTACCATGACGCCTGGCCCTGAGCACTGTACCATGACGCATGGCCCTGAGTACTGTACCATGACGCCTGGCCCTGAGCACTGTACCATGAAGCCTGGCCCTGAGCACTGTACCATGACGCATGGCCCTGAGTACTGTACCATGAAGCCTGGCCCCTAAGTACTGTACTATGACGCCTGGTCTGAGTACTGTACCATGACGCCTGGCCCTGAGTACTGTACCATGACGCCTGGCCCTGAGTACTGTACCATGACGCCTGGCCCCTGAGTACTGTACTATGACGCCTGGTCTGAGCACTGTACCATGACGCCTGGCCCTGAGTACTGTACCATGACGCCTGGCCCTGAGTACTGTACCATGACGCCTGGCCCCTGAGTACTCTACCATGACGCCTGTCCCTGAGCACTGTACCATGACGCCTGACCCCTGGGTACTGTACCATGCCGCCTGGCCCTGAGCACTGTACCATGACGCCTGGCCCTGAGCACTGTACCATGACGCCTGGCCCTGAGTACTGTACCATGACGCCTGGCCCTGAGTACTGTACCATGACGCCTGGCCCTGAGTACTGTACCATGACGCCTGGCCCCTGAGTACTGTATCATGACGCCTGGCCCCGAGCACTACCATGACGCCTGGCCCCTGAGTACTGTATCATGACGCCTGGCCCTGAGTACTGTATCATGACGCCTGGCCCCGAGCACTACCATGACGCCTGGCCCTGAGCACTTTCATGACGCCTGGCCCTGAGTACTGTATCATGACGCCTGGCCCCGAGCACTACCATGACGCCTGGCCCTGAGTACTGTACCATGACGCCTGGCCCCTGAGTACTGTATCATGACGCCTGGCCCCGAGCACTACCATGACGCCTGGCCCTGAGCACTTTCATGACGCCTGGCCCTGAGTACTGTATCATGACGCCTGGCCCCGAGCACTACCATGACGCCTGGCCCCTGAGTACTGTACCATGACGCCTGGCCCCTGAGTACTGTACCATGACGCCTGGTCCCTGAGTACTGTACCATGACGCCTGGCCCCTGAGTACTGTACCATGACGCCTGGCCCCTGAGTACTGTACCATGCCCCATACTTCCATCGGCTGTATCCTGTGCTCTGTTACATCTCGGTAACACTCACAAAAATTCTGATAAGTGAAGCATTATATCTGTCTCTGTGATGTTTATCTTTTTACATCATTATAATAATATAATGATAACATGGAGTTATTATGCAAAAATGAATTAATAAGTAAACTAATTTACATCTGGGAATAATGTAATTTGTTAGGTATTTTTATTGTTGTTAATTGAATATGTTAATGAAGTGAAATGTTTATATGTCAATTAAGTAATGTTAATGAAGTTGATTTAGTTTACGTATTATAATTCAAATGGTATTTTATTATTTTTATTATTATTATTATTATTATTATTATTATTATTATTATTATCATTATTATTATTTTTATTAGTATTAGTATTAGTATTAGTATTAGTATTATTATTATTATTTATTACTACTACTGTTATCTACATTAATAACATCACCACACGGGATAAAGGAACTCTTAGACATCTGTACAAGTGTACACCTCCGAGTACACAATTTTAATCAGTAAGAACCATAGTATTCGTGAAGGAGAGATGACAAGTTTACAGCAGTGATAAGAGGAGTCTAAGAATGATCAGGACCACAACATTGCGTTATATATTACCCAAACTTTGGGATTTTGTCATTAACGCTCAAACAACCTAAGAAAATACTGAAATAAGATCCTGTCATGGAAAATAATTAATCAACACTGAAAAGAAAGTCATGGAAGTCTTAAGGCAGGGGTTCTCATACCGGGGGGGGGGGGGGGGGGGGGGGGAATTTCCCCCCCTCGGGTTTTCAGGGGGGTGAAAACTGATACTAATATGGAAAAAATAAAGGATTTTCAGTATTATATGCATATTATTTGGAATGCACTTTTTGAGGCAGACAATCTTGGAAAGGAGGGGGAATGACATTCTGACATATGGTGAAAGGGGTTTATGGGGCAAAAAAGGTTGAGAGCCACTGTCTTAAGGTATATTTAGTTCTCATTATCTCAGAACTCAAGATAATTGTATTGTTGGTATTCTGTCTCTGCTTAAAGACACACATAACTACACCACCAGACTAGACGTGTGTAGTGTGTACGTGTTGGTGATATATTGTGTACCTGTTGTTATGTTCTATTAGAGTCATGAGACACTAATCCTATTCTCGTGGTTTTAGTTGAATTTTACGTTTATTTACGATAAGTTTATATTTACTGTTGTAGTTGTTGTTATACCGTAGTAATTAATGTACTTCAAGATCTAAGGAAAGACTCCCAGTACAAGATATGTTTATTTTTCTATATTAAATAACTACTTTTAGATATTCAGGACCGATATGTTTTATATAGTGTGGTAACGTGTTGGTCTTAGTGTTCTGACTAATACACTGCACTGCTGGCCCCATTCTGTGTCCATGTATATACGAAGTCATCCTTCCCTGCGACTAAAATTAAATTTATGTTAAAATGTGTAAACATATGTAGTTAGTTTTTATAATTAACGAAAGGGGAGGCGTCTTATTGCTGCCATCTCTTACAAGGAGGATTTATCCAGGAATTTAATATCAAGAGTTCCTCCCTTTCATATCTGTAGTGGTCGTCGTCAGCAAACATTTCCATTTACTCGTCTGGCGGCTTTCTCCCGTCCCGAACACCACAACAAAGGCTGCTTAGTCTAACCCACTGCTGGTGAGCCTGGGGAGCCTGTCCCATTATACAGGTGTTTCTCTCGTGTTGTCTGTTCTGTCACCAGCACACTTCCTTCTCTCTCCCACCCTCCTCTTCAATCACGGAAAATTGTCATCCAGAACCGGGATTTATAATTCCTGGGGTAACAGTGGACACAAGGAGGGATATGTAGCGTGTTAAGGAGCGATGACTAGCAGGGTAAAGTTGAAGGAGTGAAGACACATCTGCTACTACATATAATTTATTTTGTGATAATTATTGATTCTTAAACTCATGAGACCATAGTGTTTCAATAAACTGTTAATTATATTATATCTTTTAATTATCTTTACATGAATTCGAGATCAATAACGATTGAAGGAAATCCACTTTAATCATGATCTGAATTTAACTGCGTCTCTCGTAATGACCGAAAGGTTTGTTCCGATAGGTTAAACCTGTGCTTGCTCAGTAACCAATCTGCTTACGCCCAGTAAGTACATAGAAACAACCGATAGGATTGCCAGACAAACATGCTGACGACCCTGTTTACCTTTTAATTGCTTTTACCTGTGTTGGAGTCCCAGCCAATCAGAGATCTTGATACACACAACAGGTTATACTCTGAGTGGTCAAGACTCTACACGATAAGTTTAATACTTGATGCTGGCGCTAAATAAATGTTTGTAACTTTGTGT
The DNA here is from genome assembly GCA_958450375.1 of Homarus gammarus. Classification (NCBI taxonomy): domain Eukaryota; kingdom Metazoa; phylum Arthropoda; class Malacostraca; order Decapoda; family Nephropidae; genus Homarus; species Homarus gammarus. The sequence goes on from CAUDMG010002519.1 coordinate 246,463, forward strand.
ATTATATTCAGTTGGGTTACAAATTCTATAAATTATCAAAAACTAAATTAATTAATTTGCACCGCCCACTCGACTGCCCGTGACGGAAGTACAGTTTGTCAGACTCATCATTATAGTAATTAACTACAGCCCACAGAACATTACGTCCAAGAAATTTCAATATAAAATATATTGAAATATGAGTTCCAATTAGTGAGAAAAATGATGTAAGAATAACTTTCATTTTGATGAATAATATTACTTCACGATTATAATTTGTCTGGATATCGTAAGTATTTAATGTAAACGGATATTACCTGCAGCTTGTGTCGCCTTGTTTACTGACCACTATCCATATATAACTTGCATTAGCCATGTTAAGTGTAATATATTTGTTAGTTTATCGCCATTAGTGTACAACGAAATTCGCTGTATGACCAGGAGTATTTTATTCAAGAGACACTGGAAGTGACAATAGATTTTCCCCGGTATATCATTTGCAGTGTGGGACAACGAGGGCAACAATATCTTGGTTGAACCTGAGGACAAAGTGCAAAGATGGAAAAAATAACTTGAAACATAAACGTGGTGAAGGACGTGAAAATATTGATATAGAAGAAGAATATGTGGACACAAACGAAGAGTAGGACGAAGCACCAGGAGACGACGAAGAACAAGAAGAAATAGTTAGTGGCAGCAGGTGCGGATGTACCACATGGCTGAGGCGAATATTTGATATTGTTTGGAAGCGAGAGAAGGTCCCACTAGACTGGCAGAGAGCAACTGTCTGCCCAATATTTAAGAAGGGAGTTAGACCAGACAGTCGTAACATCAAGGAATCTTTCTGTTGTTACTTGCGGGGAAAGTAAATGACACCGAGACAAGATTATGGACACGAGTTGAGGAAAAGTGTTGGGGAATTGTCATCAAGGCACCAGTAGGAACACCTCGGACCTATGTTTACCTTAACATTATCCCGGAGAAGAGTTGGGAAAGGGATAAGAAAAAAATCAATATCAACAACTTCTGGAGAGCTTTGGAACATTAGGAATATGATATAGAGCCAAAGTTAATGAGTGTGATACAAAGCCTGTATCATCAGTGTGCGTTGAGTATTGAACAGAGGAATAGTGAGCGAGCGGTGTGAAGTAGAGACGGGGGCCAGGCAGGGTTGAATACTGTCACCCCTTACACTGAGGAAGTAGCAGTTGTCGCTGAGAGTGAGAGACCTGCCAGCTGCCATGGAGAGATGAAACATTGTACTTAATGAAAAAGGTTTGACAATCAACAAAATAAAGACAGAAGTTATGAACGTAATTAGACATTAAGAAGAAGACAACATCTATATAAAGATAATAAGCTGAATAAAGTAAAAAAAAATGAATACGTTGGAGTAATCTGTAATGAGAATAATATACAACAACTTGAACTCAATAGACTTAGTAAATATAATGGTAAAGTAAGTAATGTAGGCTGTATCCTATCCTTTAATCGTAAAATGGCAAACAATTATATTTATATCATTTTAAACCCCATTGTAACAACTGCGTCGGAGGTCTGGTCACAACTAAAACAGGATCTCACCTACAAGCTACTGAGACGAGAGTTACCCAGGCTTATTGGAGGAGTGACCAGATTAGATCAGGTAAAGAATAAGTATGTCCTGACAGCACCAATCATGAACTCCATTCAAACCAAACTTGACAAACGCTGACACATGTTCAGGTACAAATAACAGCCAATGTATGCCCAGGTCTTGCCAATAATGCGCAATAGAAAACTGACCGACCTCCCAACTGGCTACTAGGGTGACAAGTGGCGAGAAGGATAAGTAATATACACTCGGTTATCATCATCATCATCATCATCATCATCGTCACTTAAGCGACGATTTCAGACCTGGATTATAAAATATTTATCCACAGGTGTTTAAGAGTACTTGGGAGCCCAATGATATACACGATAATGTTTTGTAGTGAGAATAACGTTTAAAAATGTTTGATATAAACTCTAGGCGTTACAAAAGTTATCTGAAGTTACACATAAATTTCACAAAAGTTACATAGAAGTTAGTTTTGTGTATGAATGACATGAAAGGTCAACACAAGTTGTAAGTTACACGAGAATTAAAAATTAAACATGGACCAAAGTTACAATATTTTGAGGAAAGTTACAGATAACTTTACAGGTTTATGATATTCTGTAGTTTTTTACTCATCATTTACTCACAGCCTCATCAAGCATCTTTAGCTTTAGGGAAGGACACTGTTAATTTAAGACACCATACCACAAGGTTATTACACTATGTCATTACTTAATTACCGGAGATTTGGTTCATTCACATAGATTTATCGCCACAGTTACAACTACTCGTGTTATTGTCAATTGGTTTGTAGTTAAAAACTAAAACCTTATGAATGATTGTATTGTACATCGGAGTTGAATTATACAGAAACAATTTGTATTAATTCTGTTTTTAAGCCCCATTCTTATGTAACGTGTGTATATATCTCTGTCTGAAGTAAACCTAGAAAGCTAACATCAAGGGACATACACATAGGTTATATATGGTCACTTTCACGCAGCATCTGTACATCTATTCTGAAGCGCGCGCGCGAGAGAGAGAGAGAGATGCCGGATCATAAACTCCCTTTCCTGTTTCAGACTTTATTAGATAAATTTCTCATTACTCACATGGCCGCCGGACGCTTGACTTAATTAGCGGTTACATACCTGTGACACTGTTGAGGTAAATGTTTCACTCTTGGTGTTGTTCCTTAATGACACGACGAGTGCACAGAGTTTATTATAGTGGACCGTGTGGCTGACAAAACATGATCTAGTGTAGGAAAACGTGTCTGTAAAGTAAGGACATAGATATATACATGAATATATACTCATGTTACTGAAGGCCCACTGTAGGAAAAGATGAAACACAGACAAACATCGTTCTTGTTTCCTGTGTTTTATCTCTACAGTAAGATTTAAATGATATGATTTATGTGGCATATATTATATACAACGCCAGCTGTGTTGGTATCCTGAAGTACTGTACATACACCATGACTAGTGAACATTCTTGGTGATAATGTCCCTTACCTGAGGATATTACACACATTTCCTCTTGTAATAAAGTTATGCTACACTTGTACAGCCACTAAAAAATTATTCTGCACTCTTACGGCGTGATACAATATGACACGGGTGCCGAATTATTTATTAGTGGGTGTACACTTGAACCCATGTCTTCTACCTTGTTATGTGTGTATGTACATCTGTTATGTTTCTAATCATTGGGTCTTGTTTTTGTTTGGGCTTATATTATATTAATTCTTTTCATTGTTCCCTTCACTTACTAGCATATTCTCTTGTTCTCTTCCAGATGCCATACTACCCTTGGTCAGTTATATGAACAATACAGCATAGAAAAAGGTCGACTGTAGTCTTCTTTCACCACAGTTTATTTTTTATAACTGAAACTGAGTCATAATGGAGAAGTTCCTGAGGCCGAAACGTCTGGATGCTGCGCCGAACTCTCCCACCGCTTCAAAGGAGTGGCGCCACTGGTTCCGGACCTTCAACACGTTCCTCACCTCCATTTCTGCTCTCGAGCCCGACAAGCTAGCCACTCTCTGCAACTTCGTCTCCCCATCTGTGTACGAATACATAGCCGACTGTGTCTCGTACGATGCCGCCATTCAGGTTCTGAAGTACTTGTACGTAAAGCCGAAGAACGAAGTGTTCGCCCGTCATCTACTAGCTACCAGGAGGAAACACTCGGGCGAGAGTTGGACGAATATTTACAGGAACTTCGTCAGCTCAGCAAGTACCGCAACTTCAAAGCTGTCACAGCAGAGGCGAACAGAGACGAGTATATCCGCGACGCTTTTATCAATGGTCTTCTATCTCCTATGATCAGACAGCGGCTCTTAGAAAACAAGATTCTTGGTTTGGCTATTGCGTTCGACCAGGCTCGTCGCTCGATCTAACTCAAAGAGACTCCGAGTCCTATCTTCGGTCTCTGGCTCCTATGAACGCTTTCGCTGTTACTTCAACTGAGAAAATCGACAGCGATGAGTCTTCCCTCTTAGCTGCCACTCATCAACCAAAGTGCTATTTCTGTGGTGGAGCACTGCATAACCGACTTCAGTGTCCTGCGCGCGATTCAACTTGCCACAAATGCAACACGAAAGGCCATTTTGCGAAAGTATACATATCATCTCGTTACCCACCTGCTAATTCATCTTCCACTTGTGTGGTCTTACACTCTCCTACTTTGGCTTCAATATCTGCGACTTCCCTTGGTTGTCTCGCTCGATCTACCATATATGTGCTTATTAATGACGATACAGCTACAGCCATCGTTGATACCGGGAGCTCAAAATCGTTTGTATCAAACCGCGCTATCCAGCAGAAGTCTCTGAAGTGTCATCCAGTGTCAGGTCGCGTGTCTATGGCCTCGTCGTCCCTATCATCACCAGTACTAGGTCACTGTACTGTTGATATTACCGTCAAGGGGAAACTCTGTCCAGATACTCAACTGACTGTTCTTCCCGACCTATGCAGTGACGTTATTCTTGGTCAAGATTTCATGAGACTACACAGTAGGATTACAGTTGATTTCAGTGAGCCTAAAGAGCACCTCATCATCGGAGATAATACAGCTGCTTGTAGCCTAACATCTGCTTTGGTCGATCCACCATCTCTCTTCTCTAATCTGACCTCCCCCTGTAAACCTGTTGCGACGAAGTCAAGACGATTTGGTCAAGCGGACAGGGTTTTCATCCAAGGTGAAGTCGATAAGATGTTGTCGGAAAGAATAATCGAACCCAGCACTTCACCGTGGAGGGCGCAAGTCCTCATCACTACTAATGAGCGGCACAAAAAGCGGCTTGTATCGACTACAGCCAAACCATCAACAGGTATACCCAGCTGGATGCTTATCCTTTGCCCCGGATAGACGACTTGGTGACTAACCTATCTCGTTACAAGATATTCAGCACTCTCGACCTACAGAGTGTGTACCATCACACCTCTGTAACATTCCCTTCTGAATGTTATAGTAAAAATTATGAACTAACGAACGATTCCTTATTTCCTCTTTCATTGTTGGTGTTACACACACGCACACACACGCACACACACACACACACACACACACACACACACACACACACTCTTTCCAGATGAAGATGGTAGGTTATTGAAGTTCTCAGGGAAGAATGTCATTCTTAATACACATGTAAATTAAGCCCGTGATCATTATGACAACACAGAAATATCAATATATTATACACGGGTGCCAATAATATGTTTATACGTGTAACTATTTTACACACTCGTCCAATTTGGACCCTAAGAGGGTGGACCATCAGTGGAGAACGTTTTACTGTTCCTTTATTTCCCGATTATTCTTTAAATACAACACCATCGTTTTATTGCATATCATTTTACGTCTTTTGATCAGGATATTCTATTTCCTTTTTTATCAAACTTTTACAACTGCTCTCTCTCTCTCTCTCTCTCTCTCTCTCTCTCTCTCTCTCTCTCTCTCTGCGTATTCTATTTTCTCTTTCAGTATAAATGGTCTCCATTTTCTTGCGTATACTTACATATAATTTGTTAAAAAAAATATTTAGGGTAATTTTGCTTTCTAGCTTGTTGCCTTGCAATCCATAAACCAATCTTGATATGTATGTTGTACTGTAGTTCCAGCCGGTGTGTGCGGTGAGCCGGAGTCCCTGTGGTGCGTCTCACATAAAGTGTAGTTTGATATGACTTCACTTCCAGTTCCAGCCAAAGAAGCCACACAAACCCTTTTGAATGTTTACCTTTGTCTCCTTATAACCAACCAACAGTGCAATCGTGTAAATGTACGACTGATGAGTAGACAGACTGCCAGATGGATTGACAGATAGATTGACGGAGGGACAGACAGATGGGTTGACAGATCGAATTACTGACAGACAAACAAACGGAGAGGCAATATTCCCCCACACTTATCACCAGGAACATAGAACTGTACACACTACTCCACATACCAGGTGAGATATAAACATATGAAGAGTCAGGTAGTTAGGAATATAATAGGACTTAATGAAGTAAAGAGAGACTTGGTATAACTGACAATTGTCCTTTCAATCGTATTTTGTTTTAATTGTTTTAGTGAATTTTTTAAATTTGTTATTGCCTGAAGTTGTTGAAGGTGTAGTGGCGGTATAGTTTTTTGCCAGAGGGACATAAAACGTGATGTATCTCTTAAAAATATTGCACCACTAAACGATATTACGAAGACACACACACACACACACACACACACACACACACACACACACACACACACACAAATGTACCTTTAAAACCAAGTGAAAATAAACCATAAACGCCTTGTTAATGATATAATATTCTCACGCTACAGGATATATGAAGAAAGAATTAGATAGTTAATGAAACATTCTCTTTGTAACTTTCCACACAGACTTGGAGTAATTGTAGGTGGTGGTGTGTGGGCCACCGTCACTCCTGCTGCGTCTCATTAATATGCTAAGTGTCAGAGGAGGATTTACAGCTTCTCTTTCTCCTTGTAAATTCAGAGTAGCTGGTTGTGTAAAATGTTTGAATATACATTATTACACATTTATACATATTTATACAAGAAATAAACATTAAGATAATAACATTAACAATCGTGCACATGAATAAGCTTACGTACAATATGCACAGTTGTGGACAAAAGGAATTCAGCAGTCAGGCAGGAAGGGGGGGGGGAGGGAGGGAGAGGGGGGAGTTGACGGTTAAGAGTCTGCGATTTTCTTTATTTATGAGGCAGGCCGAGCTTATATTCACTCCCTGTCGAATTCTTTTTGTCCACACATGTGCACACGTACTGTGTGTGTGTGTGTGTGTCGTGATGAAAATAATCAACAAGAAGGAGCTGATAAATTCTCCCCAGGTGATCATCGAGAGGTAAGAGCGGCTAATACTGAGGCTCTTCCTCCCACACCATGAGAGTCTTCACCCTCCTCGCGTCTTACACAACAGTTTCTTTTCTTTTATGGAATTTTTCAAGAGACAGCGGCCAGGTAACTGTAGTAGATGATTTATTTTTTATTTTGTTTTATTTATTGGGCACGCCCTACATCCTTGTGTAAGGTAAAGCGCAGAGGCGTTTACAGCGCCCAACATGGAAGCATGCTAAGTTCATGCTTGCCTTTATGTCTCATGAGTTAAGGGCTTAGAAGCCTGAAGAGTCAAGGGCGTAGAAGCCTGAAGAGTTAATGGCTTATGTCTAAGCAAGTTATTGGAAGCGCCAACAACTTTCCCTGAATAGGAATTCGCAGCTTTCGATTTACAGCAGGTACCGACTATGCTGCTAGGTGAGCAAGGACCAAGGGAGGCTGGGAAGTGTGTCCGAACAACTTTCCACCGGCCCGGGAATCGAACCAGTGACATCTCGCTTGCGAGGCAAGAGCGGTACCGCTCTACCCACCGGCGCCCCCTGTAGTAGATGATCATGACACCATCTACAGCATCTTATCATATAACTGTAGTAGACGACCATGACACCATCTACAGCATCTTGTCATATAACTGTAGTAGACGACCATGACACCATCTACAGCATCTTATCATATAACTGTAGTAGACGACCATGACACCATCTACAGCATCTTGTCATATAACTGTAGTAGACGACCATGACACCATCTACAGCATCTTATCATATAACTGTAGTAGACGACCATGACACCATCTACAGCATCTTGTCATATAACTGTAGTAGACGACCATGACACCATCTACAGCATCTTATCATATAACTGTAGTAGACGACCATGACACCATCTACAGCATCTTGTCATATAACTGTAGTAGACGACCATGACACCATCTACAGCATCTTATCATATAACTGTAGTAGACGACCATGACACCATCTACAGCATCTTGTCATATAACTGTAGTAGACGACCATGACACCATCTACAGCATCTTGTCATATAACTGTAGTAGACGACCATGACAGCACCTACAGCATCTTGTCATATAACTGTAGTAGACGACCATGACAGCACCTACAGCATCTTGTCATATAACTGTAGTAGACGACCATGACACCATCTACAGCATCTTGTCATATAACTGTAGTAGACGACCTACAGCATCTTGTCATATAACTGTAGTAGACGACCATGACACCATCTACAGCATCTTGTCATATAACTGTAGTAGACGACCATGACACCATCTACAGCATCTTGTCATATAACTGTAGTAGACGACCATGACACCATCTACAGCATCTTATCATATAACTGTAGTAGACGACCATGACACCATCTACAGCATCTTGTCATATAACTGTAGTAGACGACCATGACACCATCTACAGCATCTTATCATATAACTGTAGTAGACGACCATGACACCATCTACAGCATCTTGTCATATAACTGTAGCAGACGACCATGACACCATCTACAGCATCTTATCATAAAAACCTTTCTCTGGTTTTAAGAGCCAATAACTATATTCATGAATACTTTATTAATGACAGACATGTTAACCCGTCAGTGAACAGTGCCACATCTACGCCGCCGATCTATGCTCCGATCTTACTCGTTCTTAAGGTAACTTTTTCTGTATATTGTAACTGTTATATAAAAGATTATTACATAAATATTTAATTGATTTATGATCTTTTTTCGGGGGGGGGGGGGGAGTGATCACACTACTGTAGGATAAAGCCAAGGAGTTTATAAATAATGGTAACGAATAATATATTAATTTAGATACCAAGTCAGGATTCAGACTAAGTCAAATCTGGGTGGTAGGCACCGTAGACTTATACCGTCCGGGGGTAAAAACATCAAACACTCGTTCGTCAAAATCAGACCTTTCATTTCATTTGTTTTGGCTTATATTTTTACCAAATATATTGAAGGGTAGATATTACATAAACGTTTGTCTTGATTTAAATGTTCAGGAGGAGTACATGGACAGTGTTTTCATTGAATTGTATAACGACACACGAAATATCCTAGTAGGAGTAATCTACAGAAGACCCCACACTATTGAAAGGAATTTTCTTGATAAATTTTCGGAGCTTATCACTATCTTAAGTTCAGAGAGAAAACATTGCTACACTACAGGAGATTTCAACCTTGATCTATTAAAATCTGAAACCGACACCTCAGTATTAGACCTTCTTGCTACCTGTCATTCTAAGCTCTTCTTCAACACTATAACCAAATCCACTAGCGTAACTGCCACCTCTGCCACTGTGATAGATCATATCTGGACTAACAACACTCCTAACAATCTTGCTAGTGGAATTATTTATAACAATATCTCAGATCACTTCCCAGTTTTTGCTATAAAACAGCCACACGACCTGAAATGTCTAGTAGAGTCTCAATCCAATACAGAGACTGCTGCACCGACGACATGCTCCTTTTTGAAAGCAACTTAATGAATGCTAACTGGGATCTTGTCTATGCCTCCGACAACCCCAACGTGAACAGCTGCAACTTCTCTTGCATCTTCAATGCTTGCTTTGATAAATGTTTCCCGCTCAAGATTAAGTCAGTGAAAACTGTATCCATTTCCAAACCCTATATCACAAGCGAAATTAAGATAATGATAAAGGAAAAACACAAACTCCAAAGGAAATTTGCAAAAGACCCATAGCTTTCGGTGATGCTTACCTAAGTATCAGAAACAGAGTAACTCAAGCAATTAGAAATGCCAGACGTAACTATTATACAAATAAGCTCCACTCAGCATCAGGCGATAGTAAGAAAACCTGGAATGTCATAAATTCTATTCAGAACAGGAACACTCAGCCTTCGGCCCCCCACTCAGCTTTTATGATAAATGATTCAGTTGTAACGGAACCCTCCTCCATTGCCAACCACTTCAATAAATATTTTATTTATGTTGGCAAAAATCTTGCAGAAAGCATCCCAGATCACCTTGAGGAATTGTACTATTCCAGATGATACTAAATGTTACCTAATACTTCCTTGAGATAAATATATAGTATATATCAGGTGCCTAAAAGAGAGCTCAGGTTCTCAACTGGTTCAGCCATGTTAATATTGTTATTATTAACCACTCTGTATCTGTGTTTTTCTGGCTAAATAAACTGTTTCAATTCAATTCAATTCAATTAACTTAGATACTGAATAAGTCAAATGTGGGCGGTAGAGAACGTAGAATTATATCGTCCGGGGTAAGAACATCAAACACTGGTTTGTCAAAATCAGACCTTTCATTTCATTTGTTTTGGTTTATATTGTTACCAAATATATTGAAGGATAGATATTATATAAACGTTTGTCTTGTTAGTTTACATCCATTCATATTTATTTAACACGTATGTTAATTTCATTTACAGCAAGTTAAAGTACGGGACACTTGGGTCAAAAGTTCGCTCCCTCCCAAACTGAAGGAGTATCGACCCCAAATGAAAGAGAACAACACACCCACACCAGATGACACTCAGGGTAAGTCAGGTAGGAGAATCATTCCCGTGACTCAGTTTCATCCCTGGGAGCCAACTTTTGTCCGCGACTGTGCACATAGCAACCAGAGGAAATATTCAAGGAGGGAAACATTACTCTTTACGTGTGTTCATGTTTTTAAGCCGAATAAGGAAATACAACACTAAACACTACAGGTAATATGTGAATAGTTAATTTTCCTTTGACGACATAATATAAGAAGCAAGACTGAGCATGGACCTTCAGTGTGAGTAACTTTAATATAAATACAGAAACACACATTTTAATCTGTGTGTATTAATAGTGTATTATTTTTAATATGAAATAACCTTATAATACTAAATATACATCGGTTTGTATATTTACAGATATACAAATGTTAACTTCATCGCGTCCAGAAGGTTGTGTGTGTGTGTGTGTCTGTAGTCCAGTCAGTGAGAGTTGCATTATATTCCTGGTTAACAAAATGTGTGATACTGATCGAAATATAATCATAAATAAACAAAAACAAGAGGAAGATCACCCAAACTTGATCACAGCGAAAGAGGAAGATCACATAGACTTGATCACAGCCACACAGCAAGATCACCCAAACTTGATCACAGCGAAAGAGGAAGATCACATAGACTTGATCACAGCCACAAAGCAAGATCACCCAAACTTGATCACAGCGAAAGAGGAAGATCACATAGACTTGATCACAGCCACACAGCAAGATCACCCAAACTTGATCACAGCGAAAGAGGAAGATCACATAGACTTGATCACAGCCACAAAGCAAGATCACCCAAACTTGATCACAGCGAAAGAGGAAGATCACATAGACTTGATCACAGCCATACAGCAAGATCACCCAAACTTGATCACAGCGAAAGAGGAAGATCACATAGACTTGATCACAGCCACACAGCAAGATCACCCAAACTTGATCACAGCGAAAGAGGAAGATCACATAGACTTGATCACAGCCACACAGTAAGATCACCCAAACTTGATCACAGCGAAAGAAGAAGATCACCCGAACTTAATCACAGCGCAAGATGATGAACCGGACTTGATCACAGCGAAAGAGGAAGATCACACAGACTTGATCACAGCCAAAGAAGATCTCCCAGACTTGCTCACAACCACAGAGGAAGATCACCTGGACTTGATCACAGCCAAAGAGGAAGATCACCTGGACTTGATCACAGCCAAAGAGGAAGATCACCTGGACTTGATCACAGCCAAAGAGGAAGATCACAACATGAGCTCTCTAAGGCCGGGTCTATTACCAAGAGCCTTACAGAAGTGCGAGTCAAAACCCGCGGTTATGACTATCCTTATAAGAAATCGAACTGCTATTACGTAAAACTTAGATTGTAGGTTAAAGAAGACACTTGGTTTGTGTGTGTGTGTGTGTGTGTGTGTGTGTGTGTGTGTGTGTGTGTGTTAGTAAGACCCTCACTATACATCCAACAATGCTTTAAGACTAATAATATATTTTTCACAAATAATTAATTGTCACTCAAGTACGACGCTTTAGTCCTCTATAACGTATCAGTGTTTTAATTCATTTATTCTTGAAGAAAGAGTATGTGTATTCTTATGTTTGTTAATGATATTGTTATTTTATTCTAAGCTTACTGTGTTATTATTTCTGTGGGCCGCTAAGCTTTAGGTGATGGCACATATTACAATGATAACTCGGCCATCGTTAGACCAATATTGGTGAAACTTAATTTTGTGCCGGTAATGAACCTGAAATAGAACTGTATCGCTTTTGGTACCTCATTTGTATGGTTTTCTTCTTCACACATAAGTTTGTTAGCATATAATTCTACCATCGTTAAACAGGTGTTGTAGACTTAAGTAGAAGTTAGTCAACGAGCGACAACTTTATTGGTATCAAGTTAGACACATTAAAGTTCTTATTTCTGTAGTTCCTATTTTCTAAGCCTATGGGTTCATTAGCATGGTAACTCTGCTGCCATCATTTTAATGTTTACAACTTAGTGCAGAATTGGCTGTCTACCTCATAAAACCGCTGCAATACTTTTAGTTTGAGAATATACAAATATGTTACAAAGTTCAGCTGTTAGTATTGTCTTTGTGTTATAGTGCGACTGTATACACCACAGGCTTGACCCAGGGCGTTAATGACACCCGCGTGGTTGTTATTTTTATCCCATGGTGCAACACACTGCTGCAGGCTGCCGTACTGACTATGATCACGGTGTAACTATATGTTGTTATAAATATTTACAACAAGAAAAGTTTATATCAGGGACGCAATGTTATATACTTCACATGTAATCTTTTGAAATGTTAAACACACTCACGAACGCACACACACACACACACACACACACACACACACACACACACACACACACAGGTAACAGTTACATGTATAACTGATGTATAACTGCTCACAATACAACTTTTGTTCTACATTTAGATCACACACACATTAGTTATATATGTTAACACGTACTCGTATTCCACCACTTGTTCAGGAAATGAAGGAAACAGTTAGGAAATATGATCTGGTGACCCAAGGATGATTATAATGATAAGATGATGTTGTTACTCTGTTCTGTTCTGTTGATATCGGTAAACAAACACAGGTGAGCCTAGAAATACCTACGAGTACACAAACAGGTAAAGGTCAATATAGCCCTCGGCATATGTAATGTGGGGATAATAAAACAATGAATTACCCAGTGTATCAGACGGTCGTTCATGTTATTCACGAAATATACAGTTAATAACTACGAGTGTCCCAAATATTATTAAAGAAATTATTACTTTTATTTATTCTATTTCATGATTCTGAACAATGAAATGTATGTTTTCCTCATACGTTGGTTTATAGTGAAAATGAATATATTGATATATTTTTTCATGATCTGTCAGTTGTTACAAAAGACATAGATGTAATGTTTCAATTATAACTGCAGTGAACTAAAGGTCACTATCAGCTACACGTCAAGTATTTCATGTGGCGTCAACTTTATTACAAGTGTAAAATACAGCAACAACATAAATATAAAATAATAAAATAAGGTAGATGAAACGAGCACCACTACAGATCAGGTTTGCTGGTACAATACAATTACTTAACACCTGATATTTTCATTTCCGTACAATATATACACATGAAGTCGACCATAAACTGAGTAAAATATAAGTGTATCATGTCCACAATACTTCTGTCTATGTTAAACGATTCCATGAAAAAATTCCTTTTTTAAATACATTTGTTTTGTGTCCAGAGAAGTTAATGTTTCATTAAAATTTATAGTTACAATAGAAAACAGATTTATACCCAAAGATCAGAAAATAAAACATTAATTTCTGTTAATTTTCAATACGCGTATCAAGTTAGTGAGTTAATTACACTCTGTGACTTTTGATCTATCAAACTCTTACACCAAGGTTTATGTTTCAATAATCATCAGAGATTAAGTGGAGGAGGCCCTCAAGGACAACGACAACAATAATAATAAAACTACATTAATAACAACAACAACAACAATAAAAATAATAATAACAATAACAACACCAACAACAATAGCAACAATAATAAAAATAATAATAACAACAATAACAACAACGACAACAACAACAGTCATGGATCCCAGATAAATATCAATAAACGCTTTGGTCTCATCAGTAAGATATTTCATCAGTAAGACATCTGTGTAAAAACAAATGTCGTGTTTAAGTCACTGGCGGGGGCCCTTGTTACACGTAGCGGGTAAGACTATCTAAAAGTTAATCCTGATTCAAGGATATGACTTTAGTTCTTCATTAGACAGTGGCCGGAGAAATGATGTCAATTTATTTATGTAATTGAACAACCATAAAATAAGTAGTGTTCCCCGTAAAATATGCAGAGCTTCCACCAGGAGGAGACTCACCGTAAATATATTGCCGGGACGTATCCCCCAGACCCGCAGCCAACAACATTTATATACCTCTTGTTTACAGTCTTGTTAACACACAAACAACGTAATTAAAGTTTATTTACTCTCTTTTCCACACGTGAAAGTATCAGCCAATCAGTGGCTGGGTAAATGTTGGCAACGATAATTGAACCAATAAGAGCTTAGCTGACGTAGCCACAAGTTTTCCTGATTAAGTCATCGACTGACTCGTGACCTGACGAAGTGACAGCCTGACTGGCAGTCTAACTAGTTAACTTATTGCTTGACAGTCTGGCCGACTGACTTCATTGTTGACGGTCTGACTGACTGGGTTGCTGTGTGTGGTTAGATCAGACCAGAGACTGATTCTTGTTCATCTTTGCTCCGTTACGCTACAAAAGAAGAACTAACAGAATCTTTGATTAAATAATAATTTTAAGATCAGGTTTGTTTACATAAGATATTTCCAGTGGATTACACGATTATCATAATTTATGCTCATTCTTAAAAGGAAGATTTTATATCATTTAGACTTCATAATCAGAAGCTGTACGAATTTTTAAACAAAATGTAAGTAATTTGTTAACTTGATGTTTTTAAAAACCTTACTTGTCATTGTATAACATTAAGGCCACAAACAAGATACAATAAACAACACAGCCGACCTTTACCCGCGAGAGGTCAGACAACTCATCGCTCCTGTCACACCTTTTTTCCTTTTATATCAGATCAGTTGTGTTAAATGAAGACGAGATAAGGCAGCTGCTGGTCCCTGCACTGCCTCAGGGACCTGAAGTAGCCGACCCATCTCTTAACACAGCTGAGGCCACACCTGAGGCACAAGTCGTCACGGCTAAAAGTGGTGTTCCTCATCCCCAATATTGTTCAATTCAACCAACAGGACTTCTGTCGCCACTGTCCGCCGCAGTACAAGTCTTTAATACTTATGTAACAAATAGTTCTAACCTTAGAACAACGCCATGAAATAATGTCGACTTTACACCATATTGTTTAATGAGTTCCTGTGACCCAGTGGTGTTGTTATAAAGCCATGCGTTGTGAACAAGGAACACCTTCTTCATTACTGGCTTACCAGCTTCAGGCAGACATTAGTGACACAACTCTCACCTGAATGACGCAGCCAATGGCACTCATCCTGATCGTGATCTCATGAACCATCTAAGGATCCCCTCCTCGCGGCCAAGACTTACATCCGGTACAGTTCAATAAAGTTTCTGTAGCGGTATGGAAGAAGTTGTCTGTTGCACAGCTCTGATGGTGTCGGCTTGTCTGTTAGCTCTATGTGGACTAAATATTTAAATGCATTCTGTGAAATCCAAATACCAATCTTTTGCTTGGGAAAAGGCACATATAGTATACCTCAGTTATTTCAGATACTGCAGCACACTGATGAGAAGTAAATGATGCTGAACATTTGGGTTATGGTGTGTGAAACGAAATGGGAGGAAATCTTTTCAAAGTTTCAAACCTAACCTAACCTAACCTAACCTAACCACACCAGATGGAACTGATAAATCACACACTGATATTTCTGTTTAGTTTGAGTGTCTAATGGATGGATTATATCTGGCCGAGGCTGGGAGGAGGGAGACTGAGCCGGGATATGTCTGAATCTAAAATGGAGTTTGATTGCACCTGGAAAAGTTTATGAGCTTTAGATTCCAGGAATAAAGATTTCCGAACTGCAATCAACACATCCGATTTTTAACCAATATACAGTATGCTTTTAGACTTTAGACAGATGGTAAAGTATTTGTAGCTGATATCTTTGTAAGGAAAATCCAAATATTTAAATCTATACACATCTACACACTGTATTTCTTATCACTTTGTTTATTGTTTATTTTTTATCCCTCCATGGAGCCAAAATCAAAATATTACACAAATAGGTCCTTCACCTCTTGCCATTATCATTGCTTTACTCACCTCATCAGGTACAAGT
Source organism: Homarus gammarus (assembly GCA_958450375.1). Taxonomy (NCBI): domain Eukaryota; kingdom Metazoa; phylum Arthropoda; class Malacostraca; order Decapoda; family Nephropidae; genus Homarus; species Homarus gammarus. The sequence continues at coordinate 262,821 of CAUDMG010002519.1, forward strand.
CAACACACGTTAATGTAGTGAGAAAAATGTCATTCTTATTGTGTAATACAGCTTCATCCAGTGTTAGATCATGGCTGTCACCTTTGCTCATACCATAGTTGGTCTCTACAGTAAAGAAGGTAAACAACTAAGCTTGAGTCATACCTGACGTGAACATTCCAACAAGTGAAACTCCATAAACTCCCCACGGTGAGTTACTGGCGTCTCTCCACCGTAACAGAAAACTGAACTTCTTGATAGTAAGACAAATAAGACCAACACTACAGTATGGGTCATGAGAGTTTTCACTATACTATAAGATTTACTTCTACAAGATGACAGTAAGATTTGATCCGCGAGGATCTGAAGTTTATTATTAGACGGTTCTTGATATCAGCATAAGGGTGGGTGCTATTGGCTGCCTCATAAAAGTTACGAGGAGTGCTATTGGCTGCCTCATAGGGGTTCAGACGAGTGCTATTGGCTGTCTCATAAAGGTTTAGGCAACTGCTATTGGCTGCCTCATAAAGGTTTCGAGGAATGCTACTGGCTGCCTCATAAAGGTTACAAGGAGTACTATTGGCTGCCTCATAAAGGTTAGGAGGGATGTTATTGGCTGCCTCATAAAGGTTAGGAGGAGTGCCACTGGCTGCCTCATAAAGGTTAGGAGGAGTGCCACTGGCTGCCTCATCAAGGTCAGGAAGGATGCCATTTCTGCTCCATCCAGGTCAAACGAGGTGCCACTAACATCTCTCTCGGGATCATGAAGATGCCACCGCCAGTGTGTGCTCCTTGACATGAAAACCCAATAAGGCGGGTAAAACAGTGCCTTTGACCAGCTCCGGCTCCTCTCCCTTTCCTCACGTCACCTCACCTCTCCCACCCCCCTCCCCCTTCCCCCTCCTCCTTTTCCCCCATCACGAAGATACAATCAGCCGCAACCTTTCATTTATTAAAAAGAAATAAGACTAATGTATGTTAAGTAGTTTGGAAGATAACCCACAATGGGGAAATATACAGCCTCAGCTTCAAAGGTACAAAAATGATATATAAACTAGTCTAACAGGTAAGATTTAATCTCAGACTGTAAAGAACCGTAGTTGTTGGTTTTACTGTAAAAAACACCCACAGGTATTGAGGAACGTAAAGTGTTTAATGATAGTGTTAATGATGAATTGGCTTAGGTAGTGTGATATATTGTCTATGATTCTTAGTTTATTTATGGTTCGTTTGGCTCCTGAGGCTCTCTGGGGGTGAACTGCGTCATAGGGAAGCAAGATTCTTCAGCGAGAATGAAAGGGAAATTAATATTTGTATTCCACTTAAACTGCTATTTCTTCTTCTATTTATTAGTTCTTCCTCTCTCTTCTTCGTCCTCCTTCCTTCTTCCTTCTTCTTTATTCTTCATTCTTCATTGATTTTATTTATATAAATATGATTGCTATAATAAACTTATAAGCAGGTGTGAGTATAAACATATTTATCACAGTTGTAACATGTCTTAGCATAATATTATAGATGAAACTTACAGTACGTCTCTCTAACACAACAGTTGGTTCAGTGTTATAAAGTTTCCCTTCAGTAGCTGTGGCTGTTCCGAAGCTCACGACCAAAACAACGTCATCTCGAACTGTTACACCAACTCACTTCCTCAGACCAGTCATTTTTATTTTACATTTCCAGTGACAAAGTTGGACATAAGGATTTATATCTCACTCTAGCCATAAATTTTACGATGCACTAGAAGCTGCTGCTGGGTTATCAAGCTGTCTGGGAATATAAGGATGACGTCAGAGAGATAACACGTATGGTTGTCCTTCCTGTTATCAATATTACTATGTCTAAATTATCCACATTTGGTAGTTCATACTATTAACCACGTGTCAAGTACAAGAGAGAGAGAGAGAGAGAGAGAGAGAGAGAGAGAGAGAGAGAGAGAGAGATACAAATATAGAATAGTTTATCAGGCACTTCTGTTGGACGCTGGAGTATAACTGGAGGCTGGAGTATCACTGGAGGCTGGAGTATCACTGGAGGTTCGAGTATCACTGGAGGCTGGAGTATTACTGGAGGCTGGCGTATCACTGGAGGCTGGAGTATTACTGGAGGCTGGAGTATTACTGGAGGCTGGAGTATTACTGGAGGCTGGAGTATCACCTGGAGTATCACTGGAAGCTGGAGTATAACCTGGAGTATCACTGGAGGCTGGAGTATTACCTGGAGTATCACTGGCGGCTGGAGTATCACCTGGAGTATCACTGGAGGCTGGAGTATCACCTGGAGTATCACTGGAGGCTGGAATATCACCTGGAGTATCACTGGAGGCTGGAGTATCACCTGGAGTATCACTGGAGGCTGGAGTATCACCTGGAGTATCACTGGAGGCTGGAGTATTACTGGAGGCTGGAGTATCACTGGAGGCTGGAGTATCACCTGGAGTATCACTGGAGGCTGGGGTATCACTTGGAGTATCACTGGAGGCTGGAGTATCACCTGGAGTATCACTGGAGGCTGGAGTATCACCTGGAGTATCACTGGAGGATGGAGTATCACCTGGAGTATCACTGGAGGCTGGAGTATCACCTGGAGTATCACTGGAGGCTGGGGTATCACTTGGAGTATCACTGGAGGCTGGAGTATCACCTGGAGTATCACTGGAGGCTGGAGTATTACTGGAGGCTGGAGTGTCACCTGGAGTATCACTGGAGGCTGGAGTATCACCTGGAGTATTACTGGAGGCTGGAGTATCACTGGAGGCTGGAGTGTCACCTGGAGTATCACTTGAGCCTGGAGCATCACCTGGAGTATCACTGGAGGCTGGAGTATCACCTGGAGTATCACTGGAGGCTGGAGTATCACCTGGAGTATTACTGGAGGCTGGAGTATCACTGGAGGCTGGAGTGTCACCTGGAGTATCACTTGAGCCTGGAGCATCACCTGGAGTATCACTGGAGGCTGGAGTATCAGTGTTTACCTCGTGGCCTCACTCAGCCTCCACCTTTAACATTAATGGTTCAAGTTTTAGCGGAGGTTTAATGCGAGGAAGCGATAAGTAACCTTCCTGTTGCCCCTAATGACCACTATTTTATCTTAAACTATTATCAACAAAGTTCTTTACAGGAAACCTCACGGCTAGAAACACAATCTTTTATTTGGTGTAGAAGCATAAGGCGTCGACAGCTGTGAGAAGAACCTAACGAAAAAATCTTCTTTTTTTTTTTTTACTTGAACATTTAACAGACTTTGACATCTAAATTTAATTAGTTCTCTCCCTGGCAGTAACCAACCCACATGTTTACTTCATCACCTGAGTCAGCCATTTTTCTAAGATATATCGTCAACAGTCACGACCTTCACTCTTTCTATAAATATTAAACTGTTATTTAATTGCCAGACACCAAACTTGATTGTGAGATTTTGTTAATTATGATTTATTACAGTTCGTCAGCGTCTTCACCTTCGATATAATTTCTCAATGGTTAAATATTTCAGCCATAACCGTCCTGCCCATGGTCATCAAACTCGACATTTCCAGTTGTTTATGACCGCTCTTAAAGCCACCAACACCAAGACTCACACACGTTCACAACAGAGAGATAAATTAACTAATCCACATTCTCTCAATAGGTAAATACTAAAGGTAAATATTTACGGTATTTACAGTCACACAAATTTTTCATATATGTTGTTTGTTACTTCTAGAGTTACGACATATTGGTTCTCCCGTTGTTAATAATCCCTAAGATTCATATTAAAGACAAAAGCAAATATTTTGGGATAAACTTTTACCAATACGCATAATGGTATTTAATTACATGATAACGTATTGATAAGTAAAGGATAAAATGTTTTTTAGATTTTGGTCTCATTTTTCGTCACAAGTTTCTAATAATACGAAGAAATGAGTAATAAATTATGATAGTGGACAATAACACTACAGTAACACCTAAACCCACCTGACTGATGGAAGCATTTGCCTCTGTGAGTCCTTCATTATGTTATGAAGGATTAAGGTTCAGTCTCTTCATTTTCGGGAACATTATTTGAATCTGTATTTATATTTTATTCTATTACGTTCATTGACACGGACGACTTATGCTCCATTAATTAACATTATATCGAGAACCAATCTGAGAGACGTAAGGTGAGTCCCTCATAATAACATAAGACTCACTACAACAATATTGGTGTTGAGTCAAACTCCTAAACCATAAGAGGTAACAAGTGCGTAATAATGTTCACCTGTTGCTGGTCCGCCACTAATGTATCCACTGTTTAAGGTGTTCTTCACCTCTGTATCACTACCAATAACTTTACACTGACAATTATAACACAGTGGTAGAAGCTGTCTTGGTAAATACAGAATATCTTAAACTTAACATTTAGAAATATAAAATAATATCATTAATAACAAATTTAGAAACAACAAAACATGAATAGATAAAACACACAAATAAAACTGATGACCTTATAATCAACTTATTTTTCTTAGTGTTTTGTTTTTGTTTTTTCGAGCAGTACAAATGAACCTATTGACACTATAATCTTTAACGCCTAAGTCATTCAGCCTTGTTTACTGAGTGTACTGAAGGTGTTGATGGCTAAAGGTACTATTGGTCCCTATGATAATACACGAGTCAGAGACGGTAACACAAGAGGTCGTTGAACAAGATCTAAACTAACAACAACTTTCATTTGATGACGTCACCTGGCCAAAATCACTGATAGGGTGAGGGAGATGTGGTGGACCAGGTGGTGGGCCAGGTGGGGTGGGAGAAGTGTGGTGGGCCAGGTGGGTTGAGAGAGGTGTGGTGGGCCAGGTGGGGTGAGAAAGGTGTGGTGGGCCAGGTGGGGTGAGAGAGGTGTGGTGGGCCAGGTGGGGTGAGAAAGGTGTGGTGGGCCAGGTGGGGTGAGAAAGGTGTGGTGGGCCAGGTGAGGTGAGAGAGGTGTGGTGGGCCAGGTGGGGTGAGAGAGGTGTGGTGGGCCAGGTGAGGTGAGAGAGGTGTGGTGGGCCAGGTGGGGTGAGAGAGGTGTGGTGGGCCAGGTGGGGTGAGAGAGGTGTGGTGGGCCAGGTGGGGTGGGAGATGTGGGGTGGGAGAGGTGTGGTGGGCCAGGTGGAATGAGAGAGGTGTGGTGGGCCAGGTGGGTTGAGAGAGGTGTGGTGGGCCAGGTGGGGTGGGTGAGGTGTGGTGGGCCAGGTGGGGTGGGAGAGGTGTGGTGGGCCAGGTGGAATGAGAGAGGTGTGGTGGGCCAGGTGGGGTGAGAGAGGTGTAGTGGGCCAGATCCACTACACCAGCATGAGGCAAATGTTTCTTTTCTCTGACAATTTACAAAGATAATTAAAGAGATTTATGTAAACGCCAAAGTAAGTTCCTGGAGATGCTGGGCACTCTGTCTCGAGACGAAGAGAAAGTGAGGCAAGACAGAAGAGTGAGGGAGGACCTGGGGAGACAGATAGCCTGAAGAATTTATCGATGGGGTTTTGTTAGTAAGCCAATGGTCCGCCTCTCACTGTATAGACCAGAGATAAACCTTAAACCAAGTGTAGCACAAATATATGTCAACTTTTCACTTTGATTATGAAACAGTATTGTAAGTAAATATGTATGAGTCTTTGTTAGTTTACGGATGGATAGTAATAATATACCTGTATATATTATCTAAATGTATAACGGTTGCAAAAAAAAGTGATTGAGGCTCCAGTTTCTCTTCAACAATTATAAATGTCGCGATAAACTGTTGATTAATTAGGTTCAGTGTCACGTTCAAGATTCAATGTGCGGTGTAGGCCTAACCTACAAGGTATACATAATTTTTTTTACGGGGATTAGCCCACCCGAGCACAGGTCACTGACCCACATCGGGGCATCGGGAGCGAAAATGTAATAATAATAATAATACAAATAATAATCCATAGTAAATAAAATTTAGAATACAAAATACAAAATTAAGAATAAAATATAAAATAGTAATGATAACAATAAAAATAATAACAACACTGTAATAATAATAATAACAAAGAACCATAAGGAAATAAAAAAAAAGATCAATAGTGAGAAACGATATATGTATGTTGTGTTGTCAATAGTAAGAGAAACAATTGAGACCCTGCAATTGTGTTAATGAGACAGAAAGTCAGATCATCAACCTGGGACTTGGTCACAATTTTCGTGATGCCATATGGCAGCAGGGTCTACCATTAGACAACACATTATGCTTCCAATATCTTCCCAGGCGGTAGTACCTCCCGCAGGTCTTTAAAAAACAGAAGTGTACAGTCTTAGAAACAAGTATCTTCCCGCCTTTGGCCGAAGAATATTGAAACCTGGAGGATTATGCTGAAATCGTATCCATGATTATATCTGGTTACTTGGTATGTACAGTACGGTATCTCAAAAAAAGTATCTGTCCACACTCTGTATGAAACATTATGAGACCACGGATGATACATATTGGGACATGGATTTACTTTGATATATAGTTTAACGTAAGTAATGCAATGTGTATTTATTTCGGCGTAATTCATATGATGTTCGGCGACCAAATGTAGTAGGATCAGTAAGCCACAGAGCCACGCACACCAACCCTCCCGGGACATCTCGAGTTGCATGTAACATTTCGGAAGTCATCGGACCCATCCTGGCAGATACTATTGATACTATTTTGGAGATACTGTCCGTCTGATTAGATATTATAAGCTTCGAGTTGTTCAACGAATGATGGTTCGAATAGCGGACTTGTTCTTCTAGTTATTGAACACGGAGACATTATATATATATATATATATATATATATATATATATATATATATATATATATATATATATATATATATATATTTATGCAAGTAAATCACTGTATGTGCGCGTGATCTAGGTATATGCTGATAACCACAAGGAAAGAAGAAAACACGAAGTTCCCAAGCGCTTTCGTGTAATTCACATCTTCAGGGGTGAGTACAGACTATATATATATATTTATTTATTTATTTATTTATATATATATATATATATATATATATATATATATATATATATATATATATATATATATATATATATATATATATATATATATAATATATCAGTCCATATAGCACGTGGACTCCAATATACAAAAACAATACCTCACTAGTTGGGAATCGAGCCCTGGACCTCTGCGTGTGAACAGGGATCGCTACCACCGGGCCACAAGGACAACAAAAGCAATCCTAGGCTTTGTTATATTTCACACAAAGCCTGTTCATCGTGTTTGTTAAGAGCCGTGAACCTCCATTGGGGTATTGCCCGTGCCAACTACGTGGTCGGAGTAGCATTTTGCCGAATCCAGCTAGGAATCACGAGGCTACATAATTGTATACTGTATCTCATAAGTCCATATAGCACGTGGACTTCCATACACAAAAACAATACCTCACTAGTCGGGAATCGAACCCTGGACCTCTGTTTGTTAACAGGTGCGGTGGTAGCGATCCCTGTTCACATGCAGAGGTCGAGGGTTCGATTCCCGACTAGTGAGGTATTGTTTTTGAATATGGAAGTCCGCGTGCTGTATGGACTGATGAGATATATATGATAAGAAATAGAAAAAAATACGTGCCTTAGATATCACCCGGACAGCAAGAAAGACAAATAAACAGACCATCCCCCCAGTGGGCCCTGAAGACGGCAACGGGAAGGTCAACCTCCTTAGGTAATTGATGACTTAACTGTCCAAGACGACGTCCAACACCCAGGTAACACAGTGTTTGTCTCTACAGCAACACTTCCTCTACTACAGACAGCTTTACCTTTTTGTAGCAGCGAAGAAACGCCAGGAACTGTAACGCTACAATGTTACACTAAATCCACCTGACAACTCGTGAAATGATAACATATAATAATATTAATGGCAATAAAACACAAATCATAATTAATAATAGCGAAATAAAAGAGAATAACAGTATTCGCAACACAAATAATAATGATAATAGTGAAAAGTAACAATAATGTAGAAATAATAATAAAATTATAAAAAATAACAATAATTTCATGATTTTTTAACACAAAAGAAGTCTCCCAACATCACACAACAGCAGTAACATGTCTGGGAGAGAACAAGAGTTACACTAATAAAGTTACACTGGTGAGTTAAGGTTCGGCTATTTTACTGATTAAATTTTTCGTGACAAGTCCTGAAGTAAAGGTGAGGCTTAAAATCTCAATGTTGTGTGGTGCTGGGATGATGACGCTGTCAAAAGTTATTTGTTGCCAAATATTGTTTTTTTAGTTCTGAAGGAAGCCAAGTGGGAGGCAACTTACTCAACTACTGTCTACCTGTGAGGTCTGGCAGTCGAAATCTCATCAGGTGAGACAGAGACAGTCAAAGAGAAGGATCTCCGGAGAGTTGAGTCATCTACACAGGAGTGAATAGAGTTGCTTGTCACTGAAGGAAGCTCATTAATGTGTAAACAAATGTTGGTGCTGATACGGAACACCTGAGTCTCTCCAGCATTATGAGGGAGAAGAGTTGAGAAAAGACCGTCCAGAATGACCTGCACTATACGACCAGGTAAAAAGGAAGGAATTAAAGAGACCAAGGAGGAAAGACCATATATGGCAAACCTCTGCCAGATGGTATGGATGTGTGAAAGGTTACTGTCTGGGTGAATTGAATAATAATAATAATAATAATAATAATAATAATAATAATAATAATAATAATAATAATAATAATAATAATAGATGTTGACTTACCACACTATAGAGGCTATACAGTGCTCACGTGCTCCTACGTTTAAGAAATAATTATGAAGGTATTTTAGGTAGACTAATGTTATTGAATTATCTTGTATCTTTATATATTGGTTAATACAAGAGGGTGACACACTAGTGTTTACTAGGGAGTTAAACACACACACACACACACACACACACACACACACAAGACTTTAACCTGAACCTAGTGGAGGTCTTTTGACCAGTGATGCATACAGTGGTGGCCAGTCACCGTGAACTGCCTCTGGACCCAGCCAGCGCCAGGTGCCAGTAGTCCTGGTACAGTGTTGCCTCCGGGTGCTTCTACTCCACTATTACACACACGATTTGTTAACTAATTTCACTGGTCGACAGGAATGAGAGCTTTTATACTGCAAACAACTAATGGTGGTTATCTAGTTCATTAGTAAATGATTATAAGTATTTTATTTTACTAAAGAATGTGAGTATAATGTAATCCTTCTGTTGTCTTGTTCTTGCTTATAAACCTCAGTTCCAACCAGTTGCTTCCATACTACAACCACCTCTCCACAAACACACATTTTATATATATATATATATATATATATATATATATATATATATATATATATATATATATATATATATATATATATATGTGTGTGTGTGTGTGTGTGTGTGTGTGTGTGTGTGTGTGAAAAGTGCCAAATCGACCCCTTCACCTGGCAGATGATTACTCCACACCGTAACGCTTGGAGGAGTACCACACAAGATGTCAATACTTTCGGGTTAGCCTGACTGCATAACGAGGCTGACAAGCACCAACGCCGGAAAGACTCTGCCGCCGCGCCTCCCGCACTAGATGTAGCCCCCACTTGTGCAACATCTGTGATCGACCCTGCCGGTCCCGTATCGGCCTCTTTAGTCACCTCAGAACTTACCAATGTAGGTGACATCCTTAATAACTCATATCATTGTATCATAGCTGGATGATCATCATACTCGATTCCGAGTGACAGGAAAGTAGTAGTAGTAGTAGTGTGTGTAGTGTGCTTGTGTGTGTGTGTGTAGTGGATGTATTTCTATATTCATGATGGTGATGATGTGAGTCAGTATAAATCCACTGCAGGATGACGACATCTCTCATCAGTTCAGTATATATAATACAGGTATGTTCATTTAACCTCTAGGCCTCATCTCTCTAAGTCAACATGGGTACCACACGTTGACCAAATATTTTCTTTCTTTATACAGAAGCTATTTTGCACGGGCCGTCAACATGTGGCCTTCATGTGTATGTATGAAGCCTTCCTCTACCTCACTATAGTAAGTGTTTTTGTACAGTTAAACACTAGATTGAGGAATCTGACTTATAGTGACCGCCTGCTTGGCTGTGGTGTCTGATAGCTGAGTACGGAGAGTTGTTTTGGTGCCAATATTTGAAGTGTTGCATATATCGACTATCGAGAACGATGTATATCTGAGAGTGTTGTGTTTGATGGAGGGCGCCTCACCCACCTGTCCACAACACCTCACTGGACAAATATCTCTAACGTTGAATTTTGTTTTGGTCATAAGGACTGTAGAGCTTGAAGGATCTTATAAACACCGAGAGTCAATGGTTGTATGTTGGTTAATACACTGAAGTTATATAGAAGCAACCTCGTCTCTGTAGTAGAGATACAACAATAATGTATTGTAAAGTAAACGTCGTTATTACCAGTACTGACAGCACACAACAATAACTGTATTCCCAAAACTTCTTGTGAAGACGACCACGAAAGTGGTTACAAATTATCCCTACCCCACCCCCCCCCTCCCCAACACACACACACACACACACACACACACCGGAGAGCCACAATAACAACAGTAGGACAGGTGTAGCGCCAGGTGTTATCACGTAGGTGACTCACTACCCTACATTAATTACCTCGCTGATAACTTACGCTATTGGCTGAAAAACAATTTGTGTTGCCCGTAAGTGTCGGCGACCGTTTGTTGAAGTGCCTTGTTTGATGACGTTAATGAGTGACTCTCGTGTGTCTGTAATTGTTGGCGACCGTTTGTTGAAGTGCCTTGTTTGATGACGTTAATGAGTGATTCTCGTGTGTCTGTAAGTGTTGGCGACAGTTTGTTGAAGTGCCTTGTTTGATGACGTTAATGAGTGACTCTCGTGTCTATGTTAACATTTCAACATTTCTCCGTAAAATGATGATGGCATCTCTCATTTACCTGTTCACATCAGCTTAATTGAGTAGCATCAATAGACACATTTATGTCTTCTTTACTCGTAACCATTTATGATGAAGACTTTTGTTCTGGGATGTAAAGTTTGTAAGAGTCATTCCGCCATAAATACCTACAACACATAAACAATTTATATTTAGTTTATAATACTGATCAAATTCACGTCTTAATCACTAAATTCCTCTCGAAGGATGATCATTCTTTTTACATCTAAAGATTTAATCCTTCCAATAATAATAATAATAATAATAATAATAATAATAATAATAATAATAATAATAATCTCCTTTTAGCAACAGATATCGCCACAATTCACTGTACAGAAGTAAGATCAAAATTTAGTCCAAAACTGTTAAAGTAATATCCCGCAGGCGGTGCTTGACGGGGCAGTGTAATATACTGTACGAGAGGACCGCGAGCACCTCCAGAAATGACCCTCTTCCCCCTTTTTCCTCCCTCTCTTCCCCTTTTCCTCCCTTCCTACCCCTTTTCCTCCCTTCCTCCCCCTTTTCCCCCTCCCCTTCTCTTGTTAAAACTACCATTTTATTTTTCGGTTGAAAATAAAGAATCATTGGTATAATTTATATTCTTTAATTCTTATGTTTCTTCCAAAAAATTGGCATTGGAAATTAATCCCTTTGAGCTTTGTCGCTTAACATATTCTTCGTCTTCATGAGTCTCAAGATATAGTGTACACACACTCATACAAGTATCTTAAAAATTTCGTGTGAGACAAACACAACGGATGAATCACCTTGACAACCCTACCGAGACAACAGGAGTCACGGTGTTCATTTTGAAATTCATTGGACTGCTCCGTAAAGATACTTTTTGGAGTGTGTGTATCTCGGGAAGTCCATGAAGAGCTCCTGACCCAAATCATGACCTTCCTCGTGTCTTCCTTGTTCCTTATCCTACCGCTGTCTGATTCAAATTAAATTGAGGATTCAGAGCCTTTGTAGCCCCTTTTGATAATTTTCACCTAAACTGCGGAGTTAGGAAACATGGCTGTGAGGAACTTATTATCCTAAAACCTTCTGGTAAAAAAATAATAATAATAATTAGTGACCCCTGAGTTCCTTAGTGCTGTAACAGTATGTCTGAACAAACATAAATATTTTGCCTTCATAATCTTATAACATACTCGTACCTATGACAGCTTCAGGTCACTGTATTAATTGTTATACAGTAATACCGACTGGCCATATTAGTCACTAACTGATGATAGATTCCAACAAAATGGATCACATCAGCGTGTTGTTGTGATCAAAGTAGTAGCGGTTTATCTCAAGTGATGGAGGATGGCCGGCCGGGAGTCCATCTCCTCCAGCTGTTTGTGTATGGTATGGAGTTGCCGCCAACACAACGAGGTGAGAGACGGAGGGACAACAACAAAAACCTCACTATTCACACTCGCCAGCCTTTAGCCCTAAGTACGATAATCGATTGATATTCCTCACTAAGCTTTATCTAAAGTGGTAAATATAATAATAAACTCAATGGCCCATACTGGCTGTTAACACACCCAGTAATGTGATCCATTAAAACAAAGGTTTACTTCTCTCCATACCTAACAATTAACCAGCTTTATCAAAATACTTTAATTCAATATATTTTCCTTTAACAAAACATCCTTAAAACGCGAAAATAACCAATATATTACGACTATATTTGGCATAATCGACGGTGCCATATTGACCCACATACGCCGAGATATTGCAAGGTTATGCAAGGCAACATTAATGACGTGAATATAACACACAGTCATATCTACAAGAGCCTCAATATATATTCTGACCCAGGCACGTCAAGCAGAGGTGATCCAGACCAAAGAACAGATATTAGAGATGATTAGAATTGATTAAGGAAGGCAGATTGGTGCTGAGGTGAATGTTGTACAGTACATATCCGTGGATCCGTTTTCTTTTTGAGAGTAAATATTACGCGTTGAGAAAATGGGTAAACCAACAGTGATTTACTTGCATTATGATAGTGTATAATGTATCATGGTATCTTTGTATTTGTTGTTCTACAGTATAAACAGATGTTCTTCAGACAACAATTATTCACTTTTATTTGGAGACGTCTTCAATGATAACCTTAGCAACAGGAAAACAATTAGACCATTTAGTTAGGTGATAAAATTGGTCCTGCATCCAAATATAATTGTTTCGTTTTATGTTCATGAATATCAATCGTATTTGCGCTGTTTCTTACGATTTTCTTAACTCCTAGAATTGGGAAGCTCTTGTGAATTATATAAGTTTTTATGTAAATTCAACCACAAATAAACAGCCAGAAATGTGTCAGTGTACTAAGTGATGCAGTCAATGTATAATTTGTATCAGAAAGATAAACATTTAAAATATTTATTCTCTGACAATTGACGTCTGATATTATCGGAAATATAACGCGGATTTCTTATGTATTGATTTATCTAATTCTGAAATGTTACTCAACACTTAAGTGAATGGAAAGATTTAAGCTGAACTTATTTTCAAAAGTGATATGAATTAGCGTCAAACATTTTCACTAATAATTACTGTACTCGCTCTCATGACCAACGGATGAACTTAACTGTCTAATTTACATGTCATTATTATTTTCCATGGCACTACAAACAATATTTTTGGTGTTTGATAAAGAACTGTACTTAGAGGAAGATGACTGTAACATAGTGTTGGTATATTGTGCATGTCTCTGTATACCAGAGGTCCTCTAATACTGTTGGTGGCGGCCATAACCGAGCACGTCGCTGGCCACACAACCAAACATATTTAAACAAATAAAAACTATAATATTTTTGTATAAAGGTATACTCATCCCGCTAACGTTCTTCTGTCAAATTATTGATCACTTTAGTTAACAGAGAAACAGTAGAGGACAATACTCCAAATATTCCTTCCTAAAACTGTTGTGGATGATGAGCTCCATCATAATTTTTATGAGCTGCATCATTATGAGCTGCATCATTATGAGCTGCATCATATGAGCTGCATCATATGAGCTGCATCATTATAAGCTACATCATATGAGCTGCATCAACCTATTTTTCACATAAACACTAAAATAAACTGGACTTAGTAATGGTACACAGTGATTTACATCGTAATATTATACTGGAGATAAACCGTAAGTTATGACGAGATGTTAACACGACCTTCAAACAGAGACGCGTCCATTTGGGGGGTTGTAGGGACCCACCTTCATATACTGTATATTTTACACCATTAAAAAATGAGATCACTAAATGTTATGGAGCGTTGACCGCGGGGCTGCACACAGCTACACCGTCTCTTCTCCAAGTACACCAACAGGTCTCTGTCTTGTTAGTATTAAGAGTTACATTTAAACCTAATTTAATCTGATCCACCCAAACCCACCTTAACCTATTCCACCCAAACCGAATCCATACTAATCTAACCAACCCTAAACCAACCTAACCTAACCTAACCTAACTTAACATGTCCCACGCTTACCTAAACTAACCAATGCACCCAAACCTAACCTAACTTAATCTAACCTGACCTAATCTAACCTAACGTAACCTAATGCAACCTAGCATAACTTAACATGTCCCACGCTTACCTAATCTAACCTTCCATCCTAACCTAACCTAAGTTAACTTACGTCAAACCTGATGAAGTTTTCGATGTTTTTAAGCAGATTTGAAAAAGAAGATGGAGCAGTTTGTTAGCCAAGTTTACTGTATCAACAAAACATACGAAAAATCCTCTAACTACACACACAATTTATAGTGTATGATAATCTATTAGGCTTGTGTACACACTGGCGGAGCAACGATTTACTAATGGGGGTCCTCGTCAGCTGGGAGGGGGCACTCGTCAGCTGGGAGGGGGCACTCGTCAGCGGGGGGAAGCACTCGTCAGCGGGGGAAGCACTCGTCAGCGGGGGAAGCACTCTTTAGCGGTGGGAAACACTCGTCAGCGGTGGGAAACACTCGTCAGCGGTAGGAAACACTCGTCAGCGGGGGGAACACTCGTCAGAGGGGGGAAACACTCGTCAGCGGGGGGAACACTCGTCAGAGGGGGGAAGCACTCGTCAGCAGGGGGGGGGGAACACTAGTCACCGGGGGAAAACATTCGTCAGCGGTGGGAAACACTCGTCAGGGAGGAAGCATTCGTCAGCTGGGGGAAGTATTCGTCAGCGGGGTAGAAGCACTCGTCAGCGGGGTAAGCACTCGTCAGCGGTGGGAACCAACTCGTCAGCGGTGGGAAGCACTCGTCAGGGAGGAAGCAATCGTCAGCTGGGGGAAGCACTCGTCAGCGGTGGGAACCAACTCGTCAGCGGTGGGAAGCACTCGTCAGGGAGGAAGCAATCGTCAGCTGGGGGAAGCACTCGTCAGCTGGGGGAAGCACTCGTCAGCGGGGGAGAAGCACTCTTCAGCGGGGAAGCACTCGTCAGCGGTGGGAAACACTCGTCAGCGGGGGAAGCACTCGTCAGGGAGGAAACACTCGTCAGCGGTGGGAAACATTCGTCAGCGGGGGAAGCACTCGTTAGGGAGGAAGCATTCGTCAGCTGGGGGAAGCACTCATCAGCTGGGGGAAGCGCTCGTCAGCGGTGGGAAACACTCGTCAGCGGGGGAAGCACTCGTCAGGGAGGAAGCACTCGTCAGCGGGGGGAAACACTCGTCAGCGTGGGAAGCACTCGTCAGCGGGGGGAAACACTCGTCAGCGGGGGAAGCACTCGTCAGCGGGGGGAAACACTCGTCAGCGGGGGAAGCACTCGTCAGCGGGGGAAGCACTCGTCAGCGGGGGAAGCACTCGTCAGCGGGGGAAGCACTCGTCAGCGGGGGGCCACTCATCAGGTTTTCATCATTAGATCTTTATAGGTAACACTGGGTCTTTATCTCAGGTGTATTATATTGCTCCACCATGTTACCCAAAAGACAATATAGCTACATCAGTTTATACAAAATGTCCGACTTTTCACTGGCAAAGTTTTTATTTATTTTTTAATAATTATACACAAAGTAAAGGAAGATCAATCACACCGACAACAATACAGAAAACAACAATAACAACAACAAGCTACACCTAAGACTCAACATACAGTACCATCGGTGTAGTAAATCAAGAATAAAGTTCATCTCCTCAAAATGAAAAGTTCTACAAAATTTAGTGGGTAAGTATGGCATGAAAGCGGCACTTATGCAACAAGAAGCAACAG
This sequence comes from Homarus gammarus, assembly GCA_958450375.1. Taxonomy (NCBI): domain Eukaryota; kingdom Metazoa; phylum Arthropoda; class Malacostraca; order Decapoda; family Nephropidae; genus Homarus; species Homarus gammarus. The sequence goes on from CAUDMG010002519.1 coordinate 278,957, forward strand.
GTCTGGTATTTACGTTAGAGACTGCAGCACCTCCAACATTTCTGCCACAAAAATCTCCTGGAAATGTTCCTCTGCATATTCCCGGACGCTGAGCCCCAAGTTAAAGTTGACTTGCTGGACGGCGGAGGACGTGTGTGTGTGTGTGTGTGTGTGTGCGTGTGTGTTTTCATACTTTCCCTTGGTTGACCGATGTTGTAATGGGCAGGATGTTCGCCTCAGAAGCGAGTGGTACCGGGTTCGATTCTTTACGCCTCTTGACCTCTGTCTACCCAGCAGAAGTTGGGAGCCTGGACGTTAATCGAACTGTGGGATAATGGTAAGTCAGTGCAATTAGTAAGACGTCAGCTTTTTTGTTGGAGTATTACTGGACACTGGGTCACACAGCTCGTTAACTTAGGGTGTGGTTATTGTATTATCAACAGCTTCTAATTCACGCTTAGGTGGTCCTAGGGTCGGCCAGTCTCTAACACGAGCGGCCACCAATATCCACCTCGTCTTCACTCTGTTCCTCCACTCTACCATCACAACGCAGTGAGTCATTCTCTCCCCGTCCACCCTCACAGCCCACTCCATCCTTACGGCCCACTCCACCCTCACGGCCCACTCCACCCTTAAGGCCCACTCCACATTCACGGCCTACTCCACCCTCGCGGCCCGCTCCACCCTCACGGCCAACTCTTCCCTCACGGCGCTCTCCACCCTCACGGCCCACTCCACCCTTAAGGCCCACTCCACATTCACGGCCCACTCCACCCTCGCGGCCCGCTCCACCCTGACGGCCCACTCCAGCCTCACGGCCAACTCTTCCCTCACGGCGCTCTCCACCCTTACGGCCCACTCCACCCTCACGGCCAACTCTTCCCTCACGGCCCACTCCGCCCTTACGGCCCACTTCACCCTCACTGTCCACTCCACCCTCACGGCCCACTCCGACTGCTCCGTGTGAGAGCTTCCAACTCCACTTGTAGTTAAGATTCATTTGGAATATAAAACACTTTTATATCCTGCGAAAATTATAAACAAAATACTTGACATAAGAATATTTTTACCTCATGAGAAGCTTATGGCTCGCGCCCTTGAACTAAGAAGTGTTCATCTGAAAATATGGAGATGGAAATCGAATTAAAAATCAAATCAGTTGCTGGTTGATTGTTAACGCCTTTACATTATATAATTAGGAATAAAATAATTTTCTAATCACCCTAAAGGATTCATTAACAGAGCACGTCTTGATGTTGTATATTTTGGGTAATACTTGTTAACACGTTGATGTATATATCGTGACGTTGATCCTCCCCTGTCTGCTGGGTTATGCCACTCAGGCCAACAAGCAACAGTGAGTCAGAACTAAAGTGATGGTGTAATGGTGAACGTTATGGTGTTGCCAGGTTTACTCCTCCACAATATATGATAACATGACTGATAAGGAAGAAGAAACATTTTGTCTTTCTTTCTTGGAGTAGTTAAAGTTCCCAAGACCAATGAGGTGTGGCAGAGAGAGAGACAGGTGTTATCATCTATGAGAACAGAACTGACGGGAAATGTACACATGTAACATATGCCTTAATGAGTCATAAAATTGAAACAGTTCTTCTGCTTCATATTCAGTAAAGTTTAGTTGACTTTGTGCTGTTGTCATAAGCATTTTACTCAAACGTCCTTTGTACCGGCAGCTGATATTTTAATTAACAATTCAGCATTTAAAGTGTCTGGTTACCGCAGCTCAGATTACAGGCATGTTATCCTCAAGCCACAGGGAAGCAGGTGTGTGTGTGTGTGTGTTTGTGTGTGTGTGTGTGGTTACCAATGTAAATTTTTATGAGGCACCCCATATTTAAATATATACAACTGCGTAGTGTTGTCAGGTCTCGCTGGAGCTTCATGCTGGAGGCGCCTCATTATTTCAATCTTAACTCTTTTTACCTTTTACTCTGTGTGTTTTATACCACACTCACCTGACACCTCGTACCTCACACCTCAAACCTCTCGCCTGACACCTTTCACCTGACACCTCGCACCCCATTACTTGCTTCATTGTAACATCAATATACACAGTGAATGAGATTGACGAAAACATACAACCCTTCTTACCTCTGTTACCACCCAAACAAACTAATATACTCTCCATTATACCTTCACATAGCGACATACTGTGCTCTGTCATACCAGTTTTTAATTACTCTCAGTTTTCAGTGGTACAGTCGCCTCTCCTCCTGAACCACGAACCCCGAGATTCAGAGTCGTGAATCCGAAGCATTTATGGACAGAATAATGCATCAGTGTCTACTGATGCCTTTTGTGGGTGACCTAAGCAGTAAACACTGATGTATTATTCTGTCCATAAATGCTTCAGATTCACGAGTCTGAATCTCGGGGTTCGTGGTTCATCACCTGCAGCAACGACAATTATGAACAAATTACCTGATACCTAACACACCTAGCATGTACACCTAACATGTACACCTAACCTAACCTAACCTAACCTGACCTGACCTGACCTGACCTGACCTAACCTAACCTAACCTAACAGCTAACGCCTGCTGCTGTGGTGTGCTCTCTTTCCATCCCTAAGCCTTAAGTTTTCAGTTCGTTTTCTTCTCCATTCATGTCATTCCATTTGTTGCATGAAAACCACGACCAGCTTAATCCTTTACTCCATTTTTGGATGGACGTCTGAGTCGGGATTATCTCTCCTGTTCAGTGTAAAGATGTTCAATGTCACACATCAAACAGAACTTTCCTGTACTGAGAACACACGAGCAACGATGAGCGACTCCTGGTAAGAGATCACAGAGCGTAAGGTGAAACTATGGGCAAGTTTCTTTGCGCCATTTGCCTCTGTCTACCCAGCAGTAATTTGCGGATTGTGTTCCCAGGGTAATGGTTAGCCAAAGCAGTTGGCGTGTTGTCCGGTCTTTTCGAATTATTCCTTGACACTGGGTCATGCAACTCGTTAACTTAGGGTGTGGTTGCTGTGTTGGCGACAGCTTCTGCACCTTAAGCAAATTCACGCCTACTGTAGGTGGCCCTTGGGCCGGCCATCCTCGCTACACACGAGGGGCAACCATTATACAGACCGATATTGGTTTCAAGAAAAGCTTTAGTCGTCGTAAATCTGCTAGTATCAGCTGTCCCACCCAACGGTGACATTTCCTCGACACAACCTCCTGTTTATACTTGAGAAACAATGATAACGCAGTCCAAGACCAGAGGTTAATAATTTATACTGGAAGGTTGACACAAAATTTGTTAGGGAGAAGGAGGAAGACATCACAGAACCAGTGACCCAGGCTGTGAAGAAGTGACTTATGTCTGGTCCACCTGATTCAACACCTCACGAGAAAGAATCTAGACAACATCAAAGTGTTCCTCAGTCTATTAATTAACATTGAATATAAAAACATAAGTTTACAATGTCTAAGATAAAATGTTGACAAAGAAGAAGGATACACCAAACTTTAGAAAAGTCCAGTGTTTTAATTACCTACTGAGCAACACTCTTGCTTCATCACAAACTCTTGCGAAATTTACACAGAATGAATTATGCATACGTGGGTGCAAGAACAGGCAAGCAATCTAAGTCTACGAAACAAGATTTACATTATAGTAGAAACACTTTCCTTGTTGCTGAATATATGGTCAACACGAGAATGAAATATAAGAGAAGAAACTTGAATACAAATATGATACTTGAATTGTGGGGGGAAAATACATTAAAATATAAGCTAATTGCAAGGCGAGTGGAGTGGGGACATTACTCTAAAAACTAATCACGTAACTAAGTAGAAATTCCAAGTTATTTGGTCGATAATTATCAATACATAAGGTGAAGCACTTTAAAACAAGATCCAAACTCTTTCGGCACAAAAGGACGGTGTGTTAAACTCTTTGGAAACTTGGATATTAGTATTTAATTCATCATTGTCTTCAACACCAACACATTGACCTATAACACAAGGTCACTAAAGCTCTTCTTCCCATTGGACAATACAACAATACAGTTCATATAGTATCATTTAATCTCATGGCAACAGAACTGCAGCTGCACCGGTCCACGAGTCAGGGTATAAAAACACCTCACTTTAATATTGCTTTCTTACTCGTTTCCTTTCATTTTGATTCTCTCATTCCTCTTATTCCTCGTCAGTTGCTCATATACACTGTTATAGTTCTGGTTTTCTTAAAAAAAAATACGTCTTTACGCTTCCATTCTTCATAAATTGTTTGTAGTTTTGGTCATATCGTTTTCGACTTTGTATATTCTAACACCGTACTCATCTGCCAATCATCTATAATTATCACTTTAAATGTTATATTGACTCTTACACTTTATACTTTGCTCATTAATACAGCTGTTGAGTGCCCGTGTTTCACTCTGATACATCAAAGAAAGTTGGGCTGCCTTTCCCTCACACTCTTCCACGTCTGCAGGATCAAATATTTACCTTGCATGACTTTCCTCACAGCTTCAGCAGGCTGTTGGTCTTTCATCATACTCTCAGATGTCTCCGAATCCATTCTCCCGTCGCTACGGATAAAGTTCCTCCCCGAAATCTTAAAATTCTGTAACTTTTCTTGATTGTGTTCATCAGCTAAACCTTATACTATGACACTTTTTGTGTACTTATCTCGCGCTCACAACTATGCACAGGTGCTTATTAAGTCTCTCTCTTACATTGTTTATAAAAGTTTCACACAGTACGCTTCTAATTTTGCCTCTTAGTCAATATAGTGATTTGCTTTTAACGTCACCCATTCCTTCAGGAACATTTTATCTCCTTCCTAATATACCAACTTTGTCATCTCGTAAAGCTGAATTGGTAAATATTTGTACCAAGAGGATATACCACATCCCGTATCTGTATCAGATCAGTCTCTTATTTTGTCATTTGTCGTGATACAACTCCTGTTTTCTCCCTCACAATCTCTCACTGTCTTAAAAAACATTCTCCCATTATTATCTTTTTTCTCCTCTCACAGTCTCTTCCTCTCAGCTTTAAACGACACCTTTAGTAGGTCGATGATCCCAGCACAAATATCGTCATCAAGAGCCAGTTGTTTCTTGTTATAGTGTGCCAGTTGTTCCTTGTCATGACGTGCCAGCTCTTCCTTATGAAGTGACAGCTCTTCCTTATTATAGTGTTTCTTGTCATGACGTGCCAGCTATTATTTCTCTCTTATTTTCAATTATAGCCCCTTGTATAACCCTAAGAGTTCAGTAAGTTATTGCCTAATGTATAACGGAACGACAGGTTTATCCATCCTTGCTCCCCTGAATCCTGTCATGCCAACCTGTGAACGTCATCATCTCCCTTCTTGGTATATCCCCAGCCACTTCTTCACACCTTACACTTATCATACTGTTAAAGGTGAGGTAGAACATCTTCCCTGTGTTGCTAACATTCAGTAACTTATCAACGTGTTCCAGCGAATATTATCTGGACTTACACTCAGAGGGCAAGATGAGAACTCGAGTCTGCGTGTTCCAAGGTACTCGAGTAGGCGTGTTCCTAGATACTCGAGTATGTGTGTTCCTTGGTACTCGAGTAGGTGTGCTCCTAGGTACTTGAGTAGGCGTGTTCCAAGGTACTCGAGTAGGCGTGTTCCTAGATACTCGAGTATGTGTGTTCCTTGGTACTCGAGTAGGCGTGCTCCTATGAACTCGAGTATGCGTGTTCCAAGGTACTCGATAGGCGTGTTCCTAGATACTAGAGTATGTGTGTTCCTTGGTACTCGAGTAGCAATACAAGTTCAGCGTCATACACATACTATACCAAGTGTACTGAACCTCATAGTGTTTTATATATCAATGGGACTTCCGATATAAAATTTGCCAGCTTCCAAAGTATAATAGCATCGACTGTCAGTGCTGAGGAAGAGAAAAACAACCTCAGGCTTTCAGGCAACTCAGATGGAGAGGTGGAAGTGGCTCTTTATGCTGTTTACGGGAAGAACTCCGGACAATCTTGGCAAACAGTGTCGGCTCTCACACCATTCGTCTCCATATACTACACTGAGGACTCAGTGGCGATCATGTTGGGTAAATGATGATGAGGAAATAAATGTTGTTCACAGTACTTTTTCTTTGTTGATGATGGTAGTATGGTTGGTGTTGATGATGGTAGTATGGTTGGTGTTGATGATGGTACTATGGTTGGTGTTGATGATGGTAGAATGGTTGTTGTTGATGATGGTAATATGGTTGTTGTTGATGATGGTACTATGGTTGGTGTTGATGATGGTAGAATGGTTGGTGTTGATGATGGTACTATGGTTGGTGTTGATGATGGTAGAATGGTTGTTGTTGATGATGGTACTATGGTTGGTGTTGATGATGGTAGAATGGTTGTTGTTGATGATGGGAATATGGTTGTTGTTGATGATGGTAGAACGGTTGTTGTTGATGATGGTACTATGGTTGGTGTTGATGATGGTAGAATGGTTGTTGTTGATGATGGTAATATGGTTGTTGTTGATGATGGTACTATGGTTGGTGCTGATGATGGTAGAATGGTTGGTGTTGATGATGGTAGTATGGTTGGTGTTGATGATGGTAGAATGGTTGGTGTTGATGATGGTAGTATGGATGTTGTTGATGATGGTATAATGGTTGTTGTTGATGATGGTAGTATGGTTGGTGTTGATGATGGTAGAATGGTTGGTGTTAATGATGGTTGTTAATGATGGTAGAATGGTTGGTGTTGATGATGGTAGTATGGTTGGTGTTGATGATGGTAGTATGGTTGTTGTCGATGATGGTAGAATGGTTGTTGTTGATGATGGTAATATGGTTGTTGTTGATGATGGTACTATGGTTGGTGCTGATGATGGTAGAATGGTTGGTGTTGATGATGGTAGTATGGTTGTTATTGATGATGGTAGTATGCTTGGTGTTGATGATGGTAGAATGGTTGTTGTTGATGATGGTAATATGGTTGTTGTTGATGATGGTACTATGGTTGGTGTTGATGATGGTAGAATGGTTGGTGTTGATGATGGTAGTATGGTTGTTGTTGATGATGGTAGTATGGTTGGTGTTGATGATGGTAGTATGGTTGGTGTTGATGATGGTAGAATGGTTGGTGTTGATGATGGTAGTATGAATGTTGTTGATGATGGTATAATGGTTGTTGTTGATGATGGTAGAATGGTTGGTGTTGATGATGGTAGTATGGTTGTTGTTGATGATGGTAGTATGGTTGGTGTTGATGATGGTAGAATGGTTGGTGTTGATGATGGTAGTATGGTTGTTGTTGATGATAGTATAATGGTTGGTGTTGATGATGGTAGAATGGTTGGTGTTGTTGATGGTAGTATGGTTGGTGTTGATGATGGTAGAATGGTTGGTGTTGATGATGGTGGACTGGTTGGTGTTGATGATGGTAGACTGGTTGGTGTTGATGATGGTAGTATGGTTGTTGTTGATGATGGTAGTATGGTTGGTGTTGATGATGGTAGAATGGTTGGTGTTGATGATGGTAAACTGGTTGGTGTTGATGATGGTAGTATGGTTGTTGTTGATGATGGTATATGGTTGGTGTTGATGATGGTATAATGGTTGTTGTTGATGATGGTAGAATGGTTGGTGTTGATGATGGTAGACTGGTTGGTGTTGATGATGGTAGTATGGTTGTTGTTGATGATGGTAGTATGGTTGGTGTTGATGATGGTAGAATGGTTGGTGTTGATGATGGTGGTATGGTTGTTGTTGATGATGGTAGTATGGTTGGTGTTGATGATGGTAGAATGGTTGGTGTTGATGATGGTAGTATGGTTGTTGTTGATGATGGTATTATGGTTGTTGTTGATGATGGTAGAATGGTTGTTGATGATGATGGTAGTATGGCTGTTGTTGATGATGGTAGTATGGTCGGTGTTGATGAAGGTAGGATGGTTGTTGTTGATGACGGTAGTATGGTTGGTGTTGATGATGGTTGTATGGTTGTTGTTGATGATGGTAGTATGGTTGGTGTTGATGATGGTAGAATGGTTGTTGTTGATGATGGTAGTATGGTTGATGTTGATGGTAGAATGGTTGGTGTTGATGATGGTAGAATGGTTGTTGTTGATGATAGTATAATGGTTGTTGTTGATGATGGTAGTATGGTTGGTGTTGATGATGATGGTAGTATGGTTGGTGTTGATGATGGTAGAATGGTTGGTGTTGATGATGGTAGTATGGTTGTTGTTGATGATGGTATAATGGTTGTTGTTGATGATGGTAGTATGGTTGGTGTTGATGATGGTAGTATGGTTGTTGTTAATGATGGTAGTATGGTTGCTGTCGATGATGGTATAATGGTTGTTGTTGATGATGGTAGTATGGTTGTTGTTGATGATGGTAGTATGGTTGTTGTTGTTGATGGTAGTATTGTTGGTGTTGATGATGGTAGTATGGTTGTTGTTGATGATGGTAGTATGGTTGTTGTCGATGATGGTATAATGGTTGTTGTTTATGATGGTAGTATGGTTGTTGTCGATGATAGTATAATGGTTGTTGTTGATGATGGTAGTATGGTTGTTGTTGATGATGGTAGTATGGTTGTTGTCGATGATGGTATAATGGTTGTTGTTTATGATGGTAGTATGGTTGTTGTCGATGATGGTATAATGGTTGTTGTTGATGATGGTAGTATGGTTGTTGTTGATGATGGTAGTATGGTTGTTGTTGTTGATGGTAGTATGGTTGGTGTTGATGATGGTAGTATGGTTGTTGTTGATGATGGTAGTATGGTTGTTGTCGATGATGGTATAATGGTTGTTGTTGATGATGGTTGTATGGTTGTTGTCGATAATGGTATAATGGTTGTTGTTGATGGTGGGAGTATGGTTGGTGTTGATGATGGTAGAATGGTTGTTGTTGATGATGGTAGTGTGGTTGTTGTTGATGATGGTAGTATGGTTGGTGTTGATGATGGTAGAATGGTTGGTGTTGATGATGGTGGTATGGTTGTTGTTGATGATGGTAGTATGGTTGGTGTTGATGATGGTAGAATGGTTGGTGTTGATGATGGTAGTATGGTTGTTGTTGATAATGGTATAATGGTTGTTGTTGATGATGGTAGAATGGTTGGTGTTGATGATGGTAGTATGGTTGTTGTTGATGATGGTAGCATTGTTGGTGTTGATGATGGTAGTGTGGTTGTTGTTGATGATGGTAGTATGGTTGGTGTTGATGATGGTAGAATGGTTGTTGTTGATGATGGTAGCATGGTTGTTGTTGATGATGATATAATGGTTGGTGTTGATGATGGTAGAATGGTTGTTGTTGATGATGGTAGAATGGTTGGTGTTGATGATGGTAGAATGGTTGGTGTTGATGATGGTAGTATGGCTGTTGTCGATGATGGTAGAATGGTTGGTGTTGATGATGGTAGAATGGTTGGTGTTGATGATGGTAGTATGGTTGTTGTTGATGATGGTAGTATGGTTGTTGTCGATGATGGTAGAATGGTTGGTGTTGATGATGGTAAAATGGTTGGTGTTGATGATGGTAGTATGGTTGTTGTTGATGATATTAGTATGGTTGTTGTCGATGATGGTAGAATGGTTGTTGTTGATGATGGTAAAATGGTTAGTGTTGATGATGGTAGTATGGTTGTTGTTGATGATGGTAGTATGGTTGGTGTTGATGATGGTAGAATGGTTGGTGTTGATGAAGGTAGTATGGTTGTTGTTGATGATGGTATAATGGTTGTTGTTGATGATGGTAGAATGGTTAGTGTTGATGATGGTAGAATGATTGGTGTTGATGATGGTAGTATGGTTGTTGTTGATGATGGTAGTATGGTTGGTGTTGATGATGGTAGACTGGTTGGTGTTGATGATGGTAGTATGGTTGTTGTTGATGATGGTATAATGGTTGTTGTTGATGATGGTAGAATGGTTGGTGTTGATGATGGTAGTATGGTTGATGTTGATGATGGTAGTATGGTTGTTGTTGATGATGGTAGTATGGTTGGTGTTGATGATGGTAGAATGATTGGTGTTGATGATGGTAGTATGGTTGTTGTTGATAATGGTATAATGGTTGTTGTTGATGATGGTAGAATGGTTGGTGTTGATGATGGTAGTATGGTTGTTGTTGATGATGGTAGCATTGTTGGTGTTGATGATGGTAGTGTGGTTGTTGTTGATGATGGTAGTATGGTTGGTGTTGATGATGGTAGAATGGTTGTTGTTGATGATGGTAGCATGGTTGTTGTTGATGATGATATAATGGTTGGTGTTGATGATGGTAGAATGGTTGTTGTTGATGATGGTAGAATGGTTGGTGTTGATGATGGTAGAATGGTTGGTGTTGATGATGGTAGTATGGCTGTTGTCGATGATGGTAGAATGGTTGGTGTTGATGATGGTAGAATGGTTGGTGTTGATGATGGTAGTATGGTTGTTGTTGATGATGGTAGTATGGTTGTTGTCGATGATGGTAGAATGGTTGGTGTTGATGATGGTAAAATGGTTGGTGTTGATGATGGTAGTATGGTTGTTGTTGATGATATTAGTATGGTTGTTGTCGATGATGGTAGAATGGTTGTTGTTGATGATGGTAAAATGGTTAGTGTTGATGATGGTAGTATGGTTGTTGTTGATGATGGTAGTATGGTTGGTGTTGATGATGGTAGAATGGTTGGTGTTGATGAAGGTAGTATGGTTGTTGTTGATGATGGTATAATGGTTGTTGTTGATGATGGTAGAATGGTTAGTGTTGATGATGGTAGAATGATTGGTGTTGATGATGGTAGTATGGTTGTTGTTGATGATGGTAGTATGGTTGGTGTTGATGATGGTAGACTGGTTGGTGTTGATGATGGTAGTATGGTTGTTGTTGATGATGGTATAATGGTTGTTGTTGATGATGGTAGAATGGTTGGTGTTGATGATGGTAGTATGGTTGATGTTGATGATGGTAGTATGGTTGTTGTTGATGATGGTAGTATGGTTGGTGTTGATGATGGTAGAATGGTTGTTGTTGATGATGGTAGTATGGTTGTTGTTGATGATGATATAATTATTGTTGTTGATGATGGTAGAATGGTTGGTGTTGATGATGGTAGAATGGTTGTTGTTGATGATGGTAGCATGGTTGGTGTTGATGATGGTAGTATGGTTGTTGTTGATGATGGTAGTATGGTTGGTGTTGATGATGGTAGAATGGTTGGTGTTGATGATGGTAGTATGGTTGTTGTTGATGATGGTATAATGTTTGTTGTTGATGATGGTAGTATGGTTGGTGTTGATGATGGTAGTATGGTTGTTGTTGATGATGGTAGTATGGTTGTTGTCGATGATGGTAGAATGGTTGGTGTTGATGATGGTAGAATGGTTGTTGTTGATGATGGTAGTATGGTTGTTGTTGATGATATTAGTATGGTTGTTGTCGATGATGGTAGAATGGTTGTTGTTGATGATGGTAAAATGGTTAGTGTTGATGATGGTTGTATTGTTGTTGTTGATGATGGTAGTATGGTTGGTGTTGATGATGGTAGAATGGTTGGTGTTGATGATGGTAGTATGGTTGTTGTTGATGATGGTATAATGGTTGTTGTTGATGATGGTAGAATGGTTGGTGTTGATGATGGTAGAATGATTGGTGTTGATGATGGTAGAATGATTGGTGTTGATGATGGTAGTATTTTTGGTGTTGATGATGGTAGTATGGTTGGTGTTGATGATGGTAGAATGGTTGGTGTTGATGATGGTAGTATGGTTGTTGTTGATGATGGTATAACGGTTGTTGTTGATGATGGTAGTATGGTTGGTGTTGATGATGGTAGAATGGTTGGTGTTGATGATGGTGGTATGGTTGTTTTTGATGATGGTAGTATGGTTGGTGTTGATGATGGTAGAATGGTTGGTGTTGATGATGGTAGTATGGTTGTTGTTGATGATGGTATTATGGTTGTTGTTGATGATGGTAGAATGGTGTTGATGATGATGATGGTAGTATGGCTGTTGTTGATGATGGTAGTATGGTCGGTGTTGATGAAGGTAGGATGGTTGTTGTTGATGACGGTAGTATGGTTGGTGTTGATGATGGTTGTATGGTTGTTGTTGATGATGGTAGTATGGTTGGTGTTGATGATGGTAGAATGGTTGTTGTTGATGATGGTAGTATGGTTGATGTTGATGGTAGAATGGTTGGTGTTGATGATGGTAGAATGGTTGTTGTTGATGATAGTATAATGGTTGTTGTTGATGATGGTAGAATGGTTGTTGATGATGATGGTAGTATGGCTGTTGTTGATGATGGTAGTATGGTCGGTGTTGATGAAGGTAGGATGGTTGTTGTTGATGACGGTAGTATGGTTGGTGTTGATGATGGTTGTATGGTTGTTGTTGATGATGGTAGTATGGTTGGTGTTGATGATGGTAGAATGGTTGTTGTTGATGATGGTAGTATGGTTGATGTTGATGGTAGAATGGTTGGTGTTGATGATGGTAGAATGGTTGTTGTTGATGATAGTATAATGGTTGTTGTTGATGATGGTAGTATGGTTGGTGTTGATGATGATGGTAGTATGGTTGGTGTTGATGATGGTAGAATGGTTGGTGTTGATGATGGTTGTATGGTTGTTGTTGATGATGGTATAATGGTTGTTGTTGATGATGGTAGTATGGTTGGTGTTGATGATGGTAGTATGGTTGTTGTTAATGATGGTAGTATGGTTGTTGTCGATGATGGTATAATGGTTGTTGTTGATGATGGTAGTATGGTTGTTGTTGATGATGGTAGTATGGTTGTTGTTGTTGTTGATGGTAGTATGGTTGGTGTTGATGATGGTAGTATGGTTGTTGTTGATGATGGTAGTATGGTTGTTGTCGATGATGGTATAATGGTTGTTGTTTATGATGGTAGTATGGTTGTTGTCGATGATGGTATAATGGTTGTTGTTGATGATGGTAGTATGGTTGTTGTTGATGATGGTAGTATGGTTGTTGTTGTTGATGGTAGTATGGTTGGTGTTGATGATGGTAGTATGGTTGTTGTTGATGATGGTAGTATGGTTGTTGTCGATGACGGTATAATGGTTGCTGTTGATGATGGTTGTTTGGTTGTTGTCGATAATGGTATAATGGTTGTTGTTGATGGTGGGAGTATGGTTGGTGTTGATGATGGTAGAATGGTTGTTGTTGATGATGGTAGTGTGGTTGTTGTTGATGATGGTAGTATGGTTGGTGTTGATGATGGTAGAATGGTTGGTGTTGATGATGGTGGTATGGTTGTTGTTGATGATGGTAGTATGGTTGGTGTTGATGATGGTAGAATGGTTGGTGTTGATGATGGTAGTATGGTTGTTGTTGATGATGGTATAATGGTTGTTGTTGATGATGGTAGAATGGTTGGTGTTGATGATGGTAGTATGGTTGTTGTTGATGATGGTAGTATGGTTGGTGTTGATGATGGTAGTGTGGTTGTTGTTGATGATGGTAGTATGGTTGGTGTTGATGATGGTAGAATGGTTGTTGTTGATGATGGTAGCATGGTTGTTGTTGATGATGATATAATGGTTGGTGTTGATGATGGTAGAATGGTTGTTGTTGATGATGGTAGAATGGTTGGTGTTGATGATGGTAGAATGGTTGGTGTTGATGATGGTAGTATGGTTGTTGTTGATGATGGTAGTATGGTTGGTGTTGATGATGGTAGAATGGTTGGTGTTGATGATGGTAGTATGGTTGTTGTTGATGATGGTAGTATGGTTGTTGTCGATGATGGTAGAATGGTTGGTGTTGATGATGGTAGAATGGTTGGTGTTGATGATGGTAGTATGGTTGATGTTGATGATGGTAGTATGGTTGTTGTTGATGATGGTAGTATGGTTGGTGTTGATGATGGTGGAATGGTTGTTGTTGATGATGGTAGTATGGTTGTTGTTGATGATGATATAATTATTGTTGTTGATGATGGTAGAATGGTTGGTGTTGATGATGGTAGAATGGTTGGTGTTGATGATGGTAGTATGGTTGTTGTTGATGATGGTAGTATGGTTGTTGTCGATGATGGTAGAATGGTTGGTGTTGATGATGGTAAAATGGTTGGTGTTGATGATGGTAGTATGGTTGTTGTTGATGATATTAGTATGGTTGTTGTCGATGATGGTAGAATGGTTGTTGTTGATGATGGTAAAATGGTTATTGTTGATGATGGTGGTATGGTTGTTGTTGATGATGGTAGTATGGTTGGTGTTGATGATGGTAGAATGGTTGGTGTTGATGATGGTAGTATGGTTGTTGTTGATGATGGTATAATGGTTGTTGTTGATGATGGTAGAATGGTTAGTGTTGATGATGGTAGAATGATTGGTGTTGATGATGGTAGTATGGTTGTTGTTGATGATGGTAGTATGGTTGGTGTTGATGATGGTAGACTGGTTGGTGTTGATGATGGTAGTATGGTTGTTGTTGATGATGGTATAATGGTTGTTGTTGATGATGGTAGAATGGTTGGTGTTGATGATGGTAGTATGGTTGATGTTGATGATGGTAGTATGGTTTTCGTTGATGATGGTAGTATGGTTGGTGTTGATGATGGTAGAATGGTTGTTGTTGATGATGGTAGTATGGTTGTTGTTGATGATGATATAATTATTGTTGTTGATGATGGTAGAATGGTTGGTGTTGATGATGGTAGAATGGTTGTTGTTGATGATGGTAGCATGGTTGGTGTTGATGATGGTAGTATGGTTGTTGTTGATGATGGTAGTATGGTTGGTGTTGATGATGGTAGAATGGTTGGTGTTGATGATGGTAGAATGGTTGGTGTTGATGATGGCAGTATGGTTGTTGCTGATGATGGTATAATGGTTGTTGTTGATGATGGTAGTATGGTTGGTGTTGATGATGGTAGTATGGTTGTTGTTGATGATGGTAGTATGGTTGTTGTCGATGATGGTAGAATGGTTGGTGTTGATGATGGTAGAATGGTTGTTGTTGATGATGGTAGTATGGTTGTTGTTGATGATATTAGTATGGTTGTTGTCGATGATGGTAGAATGGTTGTTGTTGATGATGGTAAAATGGTTAGTGTTGATGATGGTTGTATTGTTGTTGTTGATGATGGTAGTATGGTTGGTGTTGATGATGGTAGAATGGTTGGTGTTGATGATGGTAGTATGGTTGTTGTTGATGATGGTATAATGGTTGTTGTTGATGATGGTAGAATGGTTGGTGTTGATGATGGTAGAATGATTGGTGTTGATGATGGTAGTATTTTTGGTGTTGATGATGGTAGTATGGTTGGTGTTGATGATGGTAGAATGGTTGGTGTTGATGATGGTAGTATGGTTGTTGTTGATGATGGTATAACGGTTGTTGTTGATGATGGTAGAATGGTTGGTGTTGATGATGGTAGTATGGTTGTTGTTGATGATGGTAGTATGGTTGGTGTTGATGATGGTAGAATGGTTGGTGTTGATGATGGTAGTACGGTTGTTGTTGATGATGGTATAATGGTTGTTGTTGATGGCAGTATGGTTGGTGTTGATGATGGTAGTATGGTTGTTGTTAATGATGGTATTATGGTTGTTGTCGATGATGGTATAATGGTTGTTGTTGATGATGGTAGTATGGTTGGTGTTGATGATGGTATTATGGTTGTTGTTGATGATGGTAGTATGGTTGTTGTCGATGATGGTATAATGGTTGTTGTTGATGATGGTTGTATGGTTGTTGTCGATGATGGTATAGTTGTTTGTGATGGTGATGGGTGTTGATGCATGGTGTGTATGGGTATGTTGTGACTTGGTAGTATGTCGTTGTGATGAGGTATAGTTGTGATGTGGTGTTGATCATGTATTATTGGTAGTACAGAGCGTTGGTGGGCGCATGTGTAAGCTCACAGGAAGTTATATAATGTGTCATGTAAGATAAGGTTGTTCATGAAAGATTTTGGTGTTTCATATTTACTTTCATACTGAATAAATGTAATAACTTGTGGTATTTATCATTTAGCTTAAGAATCTTCAGAGCGAGGGATCAGAGGTCGTCGGTGGTCAAGGAGTGATAAAGGTTTTTAAGAATCACAGCTGTAGAGTAAAGCCTTTCGGCAAACAAGGAGGAATTTACAGCTGGGTAGAATGACAGTGACTTTATATCTCTCTTACGCAAGCAATCACGCAAGCACTCACGCACGCACGCAGGAAAAACAGTAATCTCTTCACCTCCGGCCAACGACTAGTAAAAGCACAACAATTCAAAGAGTTATAACAAATAATAATGATAACTACAACACTACATAATTATAACACAGTCCACTCAGCCGTAAGAGTGTGGTGTACCGTGTATCTGTCTTGGGTGTCTGGGGTCATGGGGTACAATGTAAGTCAGGTTGAAGCAATAATAACACTAATACTACGAATAATAATAAAAGCTATAATGTCTACCGTCATTTAACATTTTTACACAAACTCTCTGACGTAAAGTTGAGTTCGGAATAAGTGAGAGAGAACCAGGATTGGCTCTTAAGGTAAAATAAACTGTAATAACTTTTCCCTGAGAGGACGGAGTCAGGCAGCCGTAATGCACTTTATGGACTGAAAAATGATTTCATATGACGAGGTCGTAATGAACGAAGAATATTTGATCATTTACGTCAGCGGAAGTTGGGTTAACTTGAAGTATTTGTGTTTGTGGTGCAGTAGAGAAATGCCGGAGGGGTCAGAGGTGGTACGCTGAGGAAGCTTTTGTTTGTAGACTGTTGCCATCGTTGGTGTTTATGCTGACGATGTTGACACGGGTGCTACTGCTGCTGAGAATGTTGACAAGGGTGCTACTGCTGCTGAGAATGTTGACATGGGTGCTACTGCTGCTGAGAATGTTGACACGGTTGCTACTGCAGCTGAGAATGTTGACATGGGTGCTACTGCTGCTGAAAATGTTGACACGGTTGCTACGGAGGCTGAGAAGGTTGACACGGGTGCTACTGGTGCTGAGAATGTTGACACGGGTGCTACTGCTGCTGAGAATGTTGACACGGTTGCTACTGCTGCTGAGAATATTAACACGGCTGCTACTGGTGCTGAGAATGTTGACACGGCTGCTACTTGAGCTGAAAATGTTGACACGGCTGCTACTGGTGCTGAGAATGTTCACACGGCTGCTACTGGTGCTGAGAATGTGACATAGCTGCTTCTGGTGCTGAGAATGTTGATACGGCTGCTACAATATCATGTAAAGTCGATTATATACAATATTTCCTGTTTTAATCTACGTTTGACATCTATTTGTTTATATATGACAACAGACCATATATGAGTATAAGAAAATAATCACCAAGAATTATTTAGTGACATATCAGAAGCAAATTTTTCCCTATAGCGCAGTTCCTCGTCGGAACTTGTACGTGAAATTTCTCTTGCGGGTAAAGTTTGTGAGAAAGTTGTCAAGTTGGTGTTGGTACCGTGCAGAGTTGTTACATGAAACCCTGCTAGGTGACACGCCTGATCCGCTTACACTTTCTGACTGAGAGGTGTTAACTATTCATCTCCTCGTCGGTAGTGCAGAAGGTCAAATTTATAAAATCCGATACTGTACTTTGATAATTAATTTAGGTGTAGGGATGTTGATGATAAGGTGGGGATCATTTAGTAAAGGTGTTGTTAGAATTTGCCAGAGGTACGTTGTATGGCAGGAAAATGGTGTGTGAACCAATAACAAATTGCTTCGTCGGCGAAAGACTTGATGTATGTATAAAACATTAGCTTGTTGTCCTTGCACCATATATTAGTTACCAGACCAGTACCTTCAGCCTTTGTGAGCAGCACAGTGTTGGTCCCATCATTTGTTCATTGGAATTTCAGATGAACTTAAAGCAAATGTGTGCATTCTTCTAAGAATAACTGATCGGTTTTAAGTTTCAATGTTTATCCAGGTTAAGCAGCACATACCCGAGATATTCATATGACGCAGACTCTTTTTTAAGGCCAAGTTCTCCCGGGGTGCTCTCAGGAGGGGGCTTACCACTACTCAGGGCGGATGAACCTGATGATACCTGCACAGGGGGATAACACGGGATTTATTCTTACCCAAATCTTTCAGCATCTTACAAAAGATAAAGCAATGTTTCATAACGCTTGAAAATCAGCTTTTACGAACTAAAGTAACAGTGTATTTTGCCTGGACTCGCGTTCATTCACCTTCTTACTGAGTTAACTGTAAACATTTTCGTTCTGTGATCCATCATAAATACACGGAAGCTGGAGCAGCCTGTGATACTGTACTCCTCTGATGGATGTACTTAGTAATGCCGGTCATCCACACAAGCACTATAGTCAGTGATCTTTGGTCAGGATTCTATTATCCCTTCATGTCTTATACCAGGTGGCTCAGTCTTATCAAGACCAAGACGGAAAACTGTCCTTCCTTTAGAGGCAAGAGAACACAAGATCATAATAACTTCTCACTCCAGGATATGGAGAGAATAAGTGTCTGCCGTGAGTGCCTTCCCTCACCAGCACACACACAAACATAAAGAAAATGTTTAACTTCTTTAGCTCTGATGTAGTCAATTCTGCATTTCACAAATTCAAAGGCGCTAAAACAAGGAATAAGCTCCACCTGGCACAACAGACGCCTTGGTGGTCAATATCGGCAGCTGTGAGGTAAAGCGGAAGAAAGTTGCTGCAACAGACAGGTGCAGGAGAGTGACGGAACACTGTATCGGTTAACACCCGCCTCGTCTGATCCGGATATGTTCATTATTGTGAATATGTTAATTTTCCGACACCATCAGACGGCGCCAACCTCTGCTCTTGTTATCGACACATACTTTTATAAAACTAATATAAATAATCGCAATCTAACCCCAGAAAAATATGTTGCTATCGATAAACTTAATGGTCGAGGTGGTGTACACTGCCAGGGGACACAACGATCACAGTAAGTTTAGTGAAATGTTTGAGACTTTCTTCAGAAAACCAGTTAAAAGTTCATGATGTGTCGGTCACTGAGGCGGTGTATAAAAAGATCAAAGGTGCAGCCTTGTTACCTGGGGAAATATTCTTTATCCAACTTTACCGGAGTTTAGCTCAGAACTAATGTTGGAGATTACTAGTTGTTGAGGCCATGATTGTATATATATATATATATATATATATATATATATATATATATATATATATATATATATATATATATATATATATATATATATATGATATATGACAAATGTAATTAATCACAACAATGAGTGTATTACTATGAGCGCCTTAACCCCCCCCCCATACACAAAAGAACCGAACACGAAAACATTGTAATAACAATTATTAAAATTCATACATATAACATACAGAGCAGTAACTCAGAACCTTATACCAAAGATAAACAAGTACAGTACGTTACACAGTGCAGGAAGCTGGGCCATGAGTATTGCTTTACCCCAATAGTATCAGAGACTGTGGGAGCCTGAGGCACCGAGATCCTGAAGTTCCTGAATGAGTTGGGCTCTAAACTTACTGAAACTATCAAAGTGAAATTTTATTACACAAAACTTAAAAAAAAATTGAAAGGTGTGCTAAGTTCCTCTGGGTCAAAACAGTCATGGAAAGTGTTAATAAATGTTGGTAGTATTCCCTCACTGGACCGCTATATTACGGTTCAGGAACAGCCTGCTGATCGTCGTTGGATTCCCTGCCACATCAGTGAGCCTGGAACCCATTTCTACCCCAGTGACAAACAGCTTCTGATCCTCTTGGTTTATGGTGGTTTAAATATTCAAATACTTTGTCTTTGGTAATAAAAATTGCCTCTTTATGATCTGCCTCACTACCAAGGTTTGTTACAGTGATAATGAGATGACGTGAGACAAGGTTCAAGTACGTGTGTAATCCCACACTAATTGTCTAGACTAATGAGTCAAGGTTCTCTTAGAGAGGTCACTGGGTTGTAGCGAGGTATTTCTTGAAGTTATTGACCTCGTCCTGTCGTGCCCACCACCTGACTGACGTTTCTGCTGATGAGAATGTGAATATTGACTGGTTACCTGGAGGCTCTCTGCAGGTAAACTTGTGTTCAGTATAAACAAAAGCAGCGAGGCGAGGAATTGAACTAATACACGTGGACTTGGGTTGAAGCGGATGTATATTTTCCTGTGTGTGTGGGGGGGGAGGGGACACAGAGGGTGGCGGGGTGTGTTGGGTGGAGGACACAGAGGGTGGCGGGGAGTGCTGGCTGGAGGACACAGGTGGCGGCGGGGTGTGCTGGGTGGGAGACACACGGGGTGGCGGCTCACATACTGACTCTAAATGTAACATTTACTCTTCAGTTAACCATTTCCACATTGTTGCCTCTGGTAGAGATCTGGAAGATTTTGTATTTTTCTCTCTTTTTTTCTTTCTCTCTTTTCCGTCTCGACAGCCGAAAAATAAACCCGGAGGAGAGACCAACTTAGCAGAGACCATCACCAAGTGTTTTATATTTCAGACAGAACATTGTCCAAGCAGACGGCAGCATACAAACATCTCCAAACACAGAGTCGCTTGTTTTTCTTGCTTTAGAAAATATTTTGTGTTTGTGTCGGGAAAGGTCTGGATGTAGGAGGAAGGATCAACAACTATTTTTTTTATGATTGAGATGAAACTGTATTACCATGAGCTTTGTTATTATATTTGTGTAAATTATGGTAGTAAAATATTTATATTTTTGGTATCTTCTTTATCCATAAACAGTAAATGTAAGTGGTAGAAAATTTAGACCTAAATTAGTTCTGTATAATATCATAATATGTGAAATTATATAATAAGATTAATTTATTCAAACAAAGCATTTATATAATAAGTACATTGAAATAATTATAGTGTTTATAATGGAAAATGTGTCGAGTAAACACAACATAAACACCAGCATATGTTACCTGATGTTCGTGTGTTAATTATCGTATTTCACTTCACTTTAGACAGACGTGGAGTACATCAAGGCTACAAGACAGAGCTTCACAGAGCCATCTGACGGGAACAAGGTCATGGTGGCGGTGCGGTCACTACCTACTGTACAACATACAGTTCACAGTCGGTACACACACATCTATAACTTATGTGTTACAAATGAATGTTAACATTATTACTGTGGTTAAGGTAGAAGGCAGCTACCAAACAGGGAGGTACTACCTCCTGGGAAGATATTGAAAGCATAATGCATTGTCTAATGGTAGACCCTGCTGTCATATGTCACCACAAAAACTGTGACCAAGTCCCAGGTTGCTGATCTGACTTTCTGCCTCATTTACACACAATTGCAGGGTCTCAATTGCTTATCTTGCGATTGACAACACAACATACATACAGTATATTGTTTCTCACTTTTGATCTATTTTTTTTCTTTTTTTTCATCATCATCATCATCATCATCATCAATTATTATTAATTATTATTATTATTATTATTATTATTATTACTATTATTATTATTATTATTATTATTATTATTATTACGTTTTCGCCCCCCCCAGGCCCCGATGTGGGTCAGTGACCTGTGCCCAGGTGGGCTAATCCCATAAATAACGGAAAAATAATGGTGGTTGTGGTGGTAGTGGTGGTGGTGGTGGTGGTAATAGTGTTGTCAGAAGAGAATAATTAACAAAACATACAAGTGTTTCGTCCAGGTTCTGCTACAGATCATAACCACGGGTTATATTACCGTTCACTCGGTGTTAACATGTAAGAGCGTGTCCGTCTACTCTTTAATTTTCAGTGTCTTTAACCTTAAGTTCTCAGTTCACACCTCCAGTCATAACCCAACAGTGTATTAAACTGTTATATCAAGTGTGACCTCCCCGCCCGTCCAGGTGACCTCCCCGCCCGTCCAGGTGACCTCCCCGCCCGTCCAGGTGACCTCCCCGCCCTCTCCAAGTAACTCTCCCCCTCCAGGTAACCCTCCCCCTCCAGGTAACCCTCCCCCTCCATATAACCCTCCCCCTCCAGTTAACCCTCCCCCCTCCAGGTAACCCTCCCCCTCCAGTTAACCCCCCCTCCAGGTAACCCTCCACCCTCCAGATAACCCTCCCCCCTCCAGGTAACCCTCCCCCTCCAGGTAACCCTCCCCCCTCCAGGTAACCCTCCCCCTCCAGGTAACCCTCCCCCTCCAGGTAACCCTCCCCCTCCAGGTAACCCTCCCCCTCCAGGTAACCCTCCCCCTCCAGGTAACCCTCCCCCTCCAGGTAACCCTCCCCCTCCAGTAACCCTCCCCCTCCAGGTAACCTCCCCTCCAGGTAACCCTCCCCCTCCAGTTAACCCCCCCTCCAGGTAACCCTCCCCTCCAGTAACCTCCCCTCCAGGTAACCCTCCCCCTCCAGGTAACCCTCCCCCTCCAGGTAACCCTCCCTCCAGGTAACCCTCCCCCTCCAGGTAACCCTCCCCCTCCAGGTAATCCCCTCCAGATAACCCTCCCCTCCAGGTAACCCTCCCCCCTCCAGGTAACCTCCCCCTCCAGTAACCCTCCCCCTCCAGGTAACCCCTCCCCCCCTCCAGGTAACCCTCCCCTCCAGGTAACCTCCCCCTCCAGGTAACCCTCCCCCTCCCGGTAACCCTCCACCCGCCATGTAACCCTCCCCCTCTCGGTAACTCTCCCCCTCCAGGTAACCCTCCCCCTCCAGGTAATCCCCCCCTCCAGGTAACCCTCCCGGCCACACCTGCCCGACTATACATCTCTACATTATTCATGGTGAGTAAAACCTCTTTACTGTTCAGGATAATTAACTTACAAATATTTGAGTTAAACAATAATTAATTTCCTCTTTCGCTTTGTCCGTTTATCGTCCCAAATATATCATCGTGTTATTTTAATTACCACTAACACACAATTATTATTTACTCCCCAAACTGAAACTTTCTCTTCATCAATTAAAACAAATATATATGAAATGATAATTATTGTTTCGTTTGTTTCAACTCTTTTTAGAAATCATATTTCGTCCAACCCCAAATTGTATTCAATAATTTCTTTCATTACAGCAGCCCTTTGACTGTTATATGTGATCCACCAATAATTACCGGGTGATTAAACATATAATTAACAGTTATAATTAACAATGAATTTTACAAATAATTTTTCTACGCTGTTAACAAAGACACTTTATGGGAACAAAAACTAAGGTTGTCATCTATAACAAGTAAGAAAAACCTTCAATATAATTATATTCCAAAAGGCCGACGACGTAAACCTTTAACTATCCATGAATGTTAATGAAATAACTTCTCCTTTTGGGGGATATTAACATGTTAACTAAAGCTTAAGGTAAACGAAAGATGTTTGACAAATTTTACACGTACAACATTTTCAGAATTAGAACATGAGAGTTTTAAACAACATAATATTGAAGCAACAAATACAGTATGTGAACAAAAATTATATAACTACATGTAAATAAAACGACAAATTAACTTTATAATAATGTTAACGATGATGATGATAATAGTAATCAAGTTAATCATCATTACAGGTAAAAACAAAAACCCAGGTCGAGATAATTAACAGCGAGTAATTACACAGGAGATGTGTCTCTACTTAATTTACCCGCATGACTACACTTTGATGACTGACACTTTTGTACGAGCTAACTCCCCCAAGCTGACCTATAATATAATTCATGCTGAAGTAAACCTGATATAATTCTTAGTAAAATTATAATTATTCCGCTTTCTCTCTTAGACGTTAAAAATGGTAAAATTATATACTTCGGGAGATTTTTCTTCTTCAGCTAACTGTTATAAATTATCAACTTAGAGAAATGATATTGGATAATATATAATATTTCATCATACCATAACAACATTCATATACAATACTTGTTAATTAAGCATTTATCATTGCCTTAAGATTATATTTGGCTCGAGTAAGTTTCTTGGATAATATAATTCATTTGGAGTAAAGAATTATAGGGATTTTGGATTTAATTGCTGTTGACTTGTTGCTGTAATGCCTCTTGGCCATGAGCTATAAGAGCAGTGTCATCTACATACCGGCTTTTATTCCTTCATCACTGCTTACTGCAAACTTCCAAATATTTTATTATTTTCTTGATAAAATTAAAACTCACTTAAGACCATCCTGACAAAATATTATTTTCTTAACTATTATTATTATTTTATTTTTTTTAATTTCGTGACCACGTGTTCAGGTAGACTCTCACAGGCGATATCTACGCGACCTTTCTGAACTCAAAACTATAGTATTTCACGTCAAGCTCTCAGTTAAAACCTTTTAAACCTTTTCAGAAAAAAAATCCTGATAATATGGTGGGCCCAGGTGAGTATTGTGTACACTAACTTATGAAAGGGAGAAGTTTTATCATTGGAAATACTCAGATTGCTCCCGACTTTCAATATATATTAATACTTAAAACTAAAAAGACTTTAGTTCAATGTTACACAAATTATTCTTTTATTGTGGAAATTTTTATATTCAAAATCTTACCTATAAATTAGTATATGTTTGATCGGCTTTTTAGAGGAGAAGTCACATAATTATTAAAATGAAACCATTCCCCAGGGCCGTCTGCTACTTCCCACACATTCCCCTCCAGATGGCGGCTCGGGGCTCCATAAAAGGGATAATAACTTCCTTTACGTTAACTAGACTCCCAGGTAACCCAGGGGACTAGTGTAGGCGCCCCACTCTTCTCATATGCTGGATATTAATAGCTTGCACCATTCATACAGGGACTCTTATTCCCCGCACGTCGCCAGCGAGCTAAGTGCTGGAGTTCCGAGAAAAAATTAAAGCAGAGAAAAGAGGAGGAAAAATGTTCCTTTGTTACTCTGGCCAACTTGTCCTGATATAAAATAATGATACATCACCTGTTTGTGTAAAGTCTTTACCTATAGGCAGTGTCTAAGTGTCTACGAGAAGATATTAAGAGTATTATTGAGGTGGGAGTGAGGAAGGTGTGGGCTGAACGAGACGCACGGGAGGCGCCCGGCTGGAAATAATAGTAGAGAGCTTCCTTTTATGATTCTCGTCACAAAATTCTGCCTCCTAACGTAATGCAACATCCAGAATGATGTATTTACTCAACAACTTAACTTTTTGTTAAGAGTTCAAAGGAGTTTGTGAGAAGAATGTTTGGTTATTTTCATTTTATTATCTATAGAATGATTTTACAGGATTAGTCAGCAAAGTCGGGTTAAATCTTAAATGTACGTCTGTGACCTTGACTTTTGGCTTTAGTTTTCAAATAAACTACTACCAACTACCAACTACGAAATAATTTTTCTATATTTTTCACAAAAAATAAATAAAAATGGAATAAAATATTTCATTAGCCCTTCCACCCTTCGACCTCTGATGGAACTGTGTGACTGGGGAAGCGCTCAACGGGTTCTAGGATATACAACTTCCTTTGTGCCCGCCCGAGTAATTCAATTACAGGGACGCGGTGGAGTGTAATGATTTTCAACAGAGATGAGGGAGGCCCACCACCACAGCTGCTTTTGGATGTTGTTGTATATTCACACAAACACAACATCTAGATATTTATTAACCAAGGAGGAAATTTCTCTGAAATAATGAGTGTATTAAATAAAATTGGATGGGGTCTTCGGCCTAGAGGTAATTTATTTTCTTTGTTCCGACTGTTTCCTGCCGATGGGAAGTGTTTGCCAGCTGAGTTATGAAGGAAGTGAAGAGTGAAGTTGAGGGAATGGCGTCACCACTTCACTAAGGGTTGGGAGAAGTGGAGGGAAAGGCTGAGAAATGGCGTTATTCAATTTGTTTTTGAACTGGGTGGAAAAAGACGTCAGGCGCGACCCCACAAAGTTGATGAAAAGATTTCTTCTGGTAGTGTGGCGCGCCTTCGCTCCCACACACACGGCTTATTGGAGTCAATAAATCAAACTTTCTCACAGTCTTCACTTGACTGTCCAGGAATTTTTGACAGACTGGTGACAGTTAATTTACCTGTAATATATGCATAGAATAACAGAATAAATACAGCCTTATATCAACACTGTCAGCATTATGACTGACTGAAATTGTTCCCACTAATAAAGCAGCGGCTGGTAGTGAACTAAGTTAATTAAATGAGTGATAATGATACTAGCCTTTGGTTGAATAAATTAAAGAAATTATTTGAGGTCTCATATTAAATTGAGTAACTTGACAATGAATTAAGAAATATGTGGGAAGAGTTTAAGTAAATCTGAAGAAAATCAACGATGTTTGTATAAGGAAATTTTGAGAGAATGAAGAGAGACAATAAGGAGTGAGTGACTGGGTGAAAGATACGACAACAGACTGAGGCAAAAGTTGACGGATGGTGAGAGTAGTAACTAAGGCTGAAGTAACAGTGTTATTGATGGTGCTGGCTGTAAGGGAGGTGCCGCTTCTTACATATTTTAACAAAATTCTTCAGTATATGTTCACGTATATACTTAAAACTTGGGAAAAACTCAGTAACCAAATTAGAGGCAAGATTGACGCTACTTCAGCATCAGTTTGTGGTTATCTTGTTGTGCAAACTGTTCCTTCAGTTATGTGTATTGACGCCGCCCCAGGTGAAGGCCCTCCACGCTACCCCAGGTGAAGGCCCTCCACGCCACCCCAGGTGAAGGCCCTCCACGCCACCCCAGGTGAAGGCCCTCCACGCTACCCCAGGTGAAGGCCATCCACGCCACCCCAGGTGAAGGCCCTCCACGCCACCCCAGGTGAAGGCCCTCCACGCCACCCCAGGTGAAGGCCCTCCGCGCCAACCCAGGTGAAGGCCCTCCACGCCACCCCAGGTGAAGGCCCTCCACGCAACCCCAGGAGAAGGCCCTCCACGCTACCCCAGGAGAAGGCCCTCCACGCTACCCCGCTGACGGCCCACGCTACCCCAGGTGAAGGCCCTCCACGCAACCCCAGGAGAAGGCCCTCCACGCCACCCCAGGTGAAGGCCCTCCACGCAACCCCAGGAGAAGGCCCTCCACGCTACCCCAGGAGAAGGCCCTCCACGCTACCCCAGGTGAAGGCCCTCCACGCTACCCCAGGTGAAGGCCCTCCACGCAACCCCAGGAGAAGGCCCTCCACGCCACTCCAGGTGAAGGACCCTCCACGCAACCCCAGGAGAAGGCCCTCCACGCTACCCCAGGAGAAGGCCCTCCACGCTACCCCAGGTGAAGGCCCTCCACGTGACCACAGGTGAAGGCCCTCCACCTGGGTTATAAAACTTCTCATTAAATTTATAATCAATATGAAACGATCATCTCTTAACTCCCTCACTACGGGGACACCACTTTTAATATTTGGTTAACGTTCGACGATTTTCTTTAGCCCAGAGGGAACCCCGTACACAAGGGGTTAAAGAGCGATGGTCCGGTATATGACTTAAATTTAAAAGTTGACGAACAGATAAGAGGAAACTGGGGAAAGGAAAACTTTCTCCAGAAACAATCCACAAGATCCAAGCAGCGTCAGGTATCTTACCTTCTATTGACGCTTTGACCTGCCCGTGAAATCTAGACTTTGGGACTATCAGTCACACCAGAGACAAAATCCATCAGACAGGCAGCTACTTTTTTTTACTCATCAGTGTCCAGGAGGAGGGAAGTGTTTACTCTAAGAGGTTCCCTATGTCGTTGTTATGCTCCTTTACTATTAAAATATTCGACAAAAAACAATATTATAAGAAAGATAATTGTCTCCCCTCTAGAGCTTGGCCGTCTCTGGAAATATTACCAGCAATAAAGACCCTGGAGGCGGGTCATTCCGCTCCTAAATGTATAAGTTTCAACCTTCACAAACTTCTCGTCCCTTTCGAGTGTTTCAAAAAGAGAGAGAAAGGTTTTAGGAGTAAGTGGCATCCCTTACACTACACTTTCTTTAGTTCTTCTACAAGATCAGCGACAAATGTCCTATAAAATAAACATATAATTTAACCTCAAAGAAACATAAGGACGTCACTTTGGCTGTTCACTGAATATTTATCATAAAAAGTATAATCTTATAGATACCTTAGACCTCCCTGAATAAAGCTAAATGTAATGTAAACCACAACAAACTCAAGGACAGAGTTTTCATGTTTTTTCTCCCTGAACAACAACAATCCAACTTCCGTGTATATGAACAGGTCAGGTTCAAGATGTTTTCTTACAATCAAAAGTATTTTTATTGACAGTGCTTTACAGAGTTACATCATGACTTCCCACTCCCTAAAAATACAACGTTTATCGCAGATTATAATATATTATGCATATATATCCTGTCATATGCATTAACGATGAATTTAATAACCTTCCGGTGATGCACTGGATGATGGATGATGAACAGCTGAACACTGAACAACCACTCATGAATATGTTGGAGCTACAACCGACCAAAACATTTATGACAGCAATATGTCGACCAGATTTTATCACTAGTCGCGCCGTTTAGTTGATAAGAGAGGTGAAATTATTTACTCGCGGCCGGTAAATATAATAGACATATTGCCTAACAGTTCTGGTAAATTATTTCGTGTGTCAAACTCAGACACAACAAGCAATGGTTTTAAGCGCACGCATGCGGACACACACGCGGACACACGCACTCACACGAGCTCGCACACACACACACACACACACACACACAACCTCATCTGCAAGTTTAGGGAGGAGGTTTTGCATCATCCTCGACACCGTGATCTGCTCCTGCTCGAGATCCCTCGTCCGCGAATTGTTGTTCGTCACCACAACCGTGACCAGCCCACACGACCACGTGCTGACTGCTATAAAAACAGACCAATACCAACCATTGTAAAAATTATCAACAACTCGTAGTTAGCCAGTGTGTTCACAACCTGCCAATTTTACTTTTGTATTGTTACCATGCTGAAATTCCTTGTGTATATTATTTTATCAATCAGGTGAACCATTCCCTAAATATGTAACTTTCATCATCTCTGTTGACTGTATATGTTTAGCCCTCTGCTTGTCCTGTCATTTCAATAAACCGTTAATTATTATTATTATTATTTTGTCATAATTATTACACACACAGACAGACATTATACGGTATATATCATGACTATACAGGTTGGTATAAGGTCACTTCAATAGTAGAGCCACTGTGGAGGCCATCATGTCTTCCGGTGTAGAATGATATATTTATGAACTAAAAACAGTGAACATAAACACTCATGACTTTGTTTAGAGACGAGGATATTTTGTCTGTGGAGATTCCTGTTGACACTAAAGTATAAATATGACCTGACAGTAAACCGTAATACCTGGACCCGGAGGCTGGAATAAAGACCGTAACTGCATATTATTTTACTTTCTCTTTCTATGACTCAGAGAAGCACTTTGATGATTTCCGTGAGGTCATCAGTTGACATGAAATTACAGGTATTTTTTTTTTATTAAAGTTTTTTATACCTATCTCGTCATTGTCTCGTTCACGTTGACTGATTGCAAATTTAAAACATTATTTGACCAATTACACTGCCCTGCATAGTTTTTGAGGTTTGTGTATTATTAAGCTTTTCTGGGTGTATTTTGCATGCTGATCTCAAAAATGTTATCCATTTTGCTCAATCAGGTCAGAATTTTGTGCTATAGCATTTTAAGCGGAGATTCAGGTAAAATATTGGCATTTTTCGCTCAAAATGGGGTCCTCATATTCGTTCATTAAAAAAATCATCCGAGACATTGGCAAGCCTCACAGAAAAGATTTCGGTCAGTTTTAATGCCCTTACGATGCATTTAAATACACCCACATGCTCGCCGGCCATTTAAATGTCCGCCGTGACGCAAATGAAAAGAGTATATGTCCGTGTTTTTTTACATATATTTTTTCACAATTAAATTTCTTTTTCATCTGGTGGTACATGGCATGTTTCCTCTGTCTGTGGGATAGTCGAGCAGACAAGCAGCACTACATGCAACGTGACTGGCCTGCAAGAAGTGGACTTACTCCAGGTTCTCACAATGTTGTTGCCCATGCTCTGGTGAATCGGCAGAACATTCTTCTCCCGCCACTGCACATCAAGCTCGGTCTGTTCAAAAACTTTGTAAAGGCACTGGACAAAAAAAGCCAGGCTTTCAATTTTCTGAAAGAAAAATTTCCAAAAGTCAGTGAGGCAAAGCTGAATGCAGGAATTTTTGATGGCCCTCAGATCAGAGAGCTTTTCAAAGATCCCAAGTTTGATTGCAGCATGGATGTAAATGAGAAGAAAGCCTGGCATGCCTTTAAGTCTATTGTCTCCAATTTTCTTGGCAACTACAGAAGTCCAGAGTATGAACGAGTTGTTGAGGACCTACTTCTGAGCTACAAAGTTCTTGGTGCACGCATGTCCATCAAGATGCACTTCCTCAGCTCCCACTTGGACTACTTTCCAGAGAACTGTGGTGATGTGAGTGAGGAACAAGGAGAACGCTTCCATCAAGATATCCGTGTAATGGAGGAGCGGTACCAGGGTCGCTGGAATATCAACATGCTCGCCGACTACTGTTGGTGTCTGAAACGGGACGCCCCAGACACCAACCACCAAAGAAATTCTCTGCGACAGCCATTTATGCATGTCTAACTGTAAAGGCATCTATGTAGTTGACATATTTTGGTCCTATGTGTTGTGGTTACATTTCTTATGATATATTTTTCATAAAAATTTTGACATCACATTTAAGAATTTCGATTTTTTCCTAATTCCCATAGCATAAATATCTGACCTTTTGGGCAAAATGAATGACATTTTTGGAATCAGCACGCAAAATACATAAAGAATCAGCTAAGAAACACCGCACCTCATGATTTTTTTTTCAAATGCAGCCCAGTGTTATGTTTCGTTTTTTTGAAAATGTGTGATGATACTGAATGCTTTAGTAGTGGTTCAAATATATCAGTCTTTATGTTACCTGGTGTGTACAGTATGTGTGCAGGGATTTATATCGTCATTTTTTTCGTGTTAATGTGTTATGGTTTCACGAATTGTGTCATTAAAAGTAATTAATTCATTGTACAACCGGGTCAAAAGTTTACTCCCTCCCAAACTGAAGCAGTATCGACCCCAAATGAGATAAAACAACACACCCGAACCAGATGACAGTCAGGGTAAGGCAGTTCGGAGACTGATTCCCGTGACTCAGTTTCACCACCGGGAGCCAACTTTTGGCCTTGACTGTACAAATCTATTCATTTATCCATTATCGGTTATGTGTATTAATTAATTTAACCTATAGTCTGTTCAATATGGCAATGTCACACTCAGCCCCGCCCACCAATATGACAAATGATTTTGTGATTGGATAATGTGGCAGTGTCCTCTGTGGAAGTAAATTTTAGTCAAGCTACAGCACTTCATTCACGATTTGTTTTCTAACTGGCCGATCACAAACCAATAGAAGCAAAACCCGACGCCATTCAATCTCGTTGACTGGATGTTAGTGAAGGTATTAGACCAAATTTCCCCTTTAGAAGAGCTCGCCCTCTCCCACACCGAGCCAGAGTCAACACTCCCACCAACAGCCCTGAATCATAATACATTCCACGTTCACATTATGACGATCTTATTAATGGGTTCATTTGGATTTAATGAAGACAAGAGACGAACGCATAACCGATCTTGATTAAGAAGTTGTGAATATATTAAACACTGTTGATAGTAGATCAGTTTCTATTGATGATCAGAATATGATAGTCGTGAACCACTGTTGGACCTTTACGATAACTGGTATGTTTCTGTCTTACGTCATCGTCAATACCGGGTTACTGACGATGTCTTTTGTTCTCACCCAGTGTGTTTAGTCTCAAGGTCCTCCCCTACAGGTATAGCGGCAGGTATTCTTTGCCAAGTAACTCTTGTACATATTTTCCTGATAAAAATATGCGAACTGGTATTTAATTTTCATATTTTTAATTCTTACCAGCGGGATCAGTCCTCTAGAACACTTGCTGATCAGTCTGGTGTTGAAACAACCATATTAATAGTAATACTTGTTCATGTGTTGAGGAAAATTAGTCATTACAGCCTAATATTATTATGGCTGAGCGTGACACGAGTTTAGTGAGAATTAATTCAGCGGTGTTTGGTTTAGCTTGTCCTGAATTGCGAGGAACAAGGGCATAATACCAAGTCTGTAATATCCGATCCAATTTGTCATTATCTGATATACATACACAGTAATATGCAAATACACACGTAAACAACCGTGAAAATACATATGGACAAATACACACACACTAACAAACGGACTTAGTGGTTGGTCGTTATGTTCCAAGTGGACGGGTCCTCAGGCCACCTAGCCCTGAATTTAAAGAGTAAAGCTTCTGTCAACATAACAATCACAACCTGAGACAACCAGTGTCATGGAATAAGACCGGACAACTCAACAACTGCACTGGCTGACCAATACCGTAGAACATAATCCGCAAATTGATTAACATCCAGGGTCCCAATTACTGCTGGGGAGACAGAGGCAAATGGTGTAAAGAAACTTGCCCATAGTTTCAACCTACTCGGGATCACTCTCTTTCCAGGCTTAATAATATCTACGCAACATTACACAGATACACAAGGAATCTTTACCCAGACTCACAAACGCGCTGTAATACAGTCCAGACAGACAGACACACACTCAAGAAAACATACATATATGCACTCATACACAAGACTAAACGGAGGAAAACACATACACATTCATAAATATATATACTATATACATTACATACATATTCATATGTATAACATACACACAAACTCAAATATTCACATATAAAAAGCCCCACTTATATACGTCCACAAATACCCAAACAAACACGCACACTGTACCTATATATATCCCTTCACGCGCACACACCAACACACAACAGGTCAAGCTAATGTAGGTGACTTTTAGTGTACATTCAAGCTTAATAACAAAGACCGTTTTTCTTGCACTATATACGATAACGAACACAGCTGAACATCATGAAGATAAATGGACCGTAATTATTGTTTTGTATTTTCGCTTTCGTCGTTAACTAAAATTACGGCACCTTCACTGTGGTAATCTGCCAGCCTTCTAAAGTAATGTACGAACTCAGGAGAAACAGTTGGGTGCAGTGCACGATAACATAACACGACTAAACTTAAGTAGGAAAATTGTGGCAATAAAAGTTAAGTTTGTCCAGACATAAAACTTCCAGATGTTGAGTCTGTCTTGTTTACTGACCTCTGAAGACGGTGTTTGATGGTGTTCTTGTCCTGGCTATGTTGTCTTACCACCTGTCCTGGCTATGTTGTCCTACCACCTGTCCTGGCTATGTTGTCCTCCCACCTGTCCTGGCTATGTTGTCCTCCCACCTGTCCTGGCTATGTTCTTCTACCAACTTTCTAGGTGTGTGTATAAGGGTTTACCTGGAATAAATCACGCTATGTATCTCACATTGCCCATAATTCCTCGCAGGGTTAAGAAAACAAAGTTATTATATAGTTGATCCCTAACCCAACGTAACCTAACGCAACCTAACCTAACCAGTGTTTATAAACTTAGTAAGGAATTATAACACAAACAAGAAGGATAAGCTAAGGCGTAACACCAGACGAGGTAAAACACACGATCCCAAAATATAGAGTGAAATTGTCCGTGTAGATGTCTAATCTTGGGCATGTGTGCACCTCAGGTCGAACAATGCTACACGTTAACGGATCAAATTTTACCAATTACAAAATTCGTTCGAGTCCTGGGTGAATTATTGTACACCTGTAAAGTCTCAAGAACATCCATCCATCCATTTGTCGCATTTAACAGTCAGTCCAAAGGCGCTGAGGTCATGGAGACGACGACATGGCGACTTGCACGAGTTCATCATTTCCTGAGAATTTATGTGGACATATAATGAAGAACAAAACATGTCTTTGTGGGAAGTTTGGTGCTAATGATTGAAATAAGAAAGCCAATCGTTTCTTTAAACATAAAGAACATTTTCCTTACTATGAACTTCAACTTCAACGAGAAACTGACCTATGAAGTTCGTAAGAGAAATAGTAGAGAGACTAACTCGATCTGTGTAAAGGAAATCGACATAAAGGAACAGTCTTCACCCAGTTCAGAACAGATGACAATTCGACGGTACTATTTCCCCAAAATTGGTTCTTTTTGGGATTTTTCCGCAAGTTGTCTCAGGACCTTTAATCGAAAGTACATATTTGAAGGACAGATTAGAAGAAAAAACACAGTACAGGTTTATGTCTATTTGCTTCCTCAATATTCTTCAAGAGTCAGTGTGTTTTGACCTACTTAACAGAGCCGTGTTTTTATGCCGTGTTGAGAAGTTGAGGGACATTTACTCTCTGCTCCTTGTCAGAGGTTGTGACCTGGTAACGTTGGCTATGTTTTTTTTCTTTTCTGTGTAATAATAATAATAATAATAATAATAATAATGATAATGATAATGATAATAATAATAATAATAATAATAATAATAATAATAATAATAATAATAAGAAGAAGAATGATAATAATCAACGGTTTATTGCAATAATATGGCAGCGAAATACTGAAAATATACAATAAACAGGGATGATAAAAGTTACAAATATTGGGTAGTATGAAACTAATTGACAAAATCTCTCTCTCTGCGCGCGCGCACCTTGTGGGGAGGAGGGGGGGCTGTTCATAAAATAAGTTTCAATAGTTAACTATGTGTTTTACCCAATTCTTATACTAAAAATAATCTATTGCACTAAAATTACATGAAAAAGTTTCTATGGCTTGTGTTGGTATTTTGGACATTTTTGGGTGCACAAGACTTACCAACGCAAGCCGTAGACACACCATATACACAAGTTGTATCTAACAATTATCGTCTGAAACTAAGTTTCGCACGAAAATATTAAAATGTTTTTGTCTTTTACAGAATGGCGTGGATAACCATACGAGTACTACTACTACTTTTTTTTTTTTTTTTTTTTTTTTAACGTGGCCTCCAGCCTCCCCCAATAGCCACACCTTCGCCACCATTTATTTACCTTCATATTAAATATCCTAATACATAAGAAGCTATCCTATCTGTGTTAAATTAGTTGAGCCGCAGATCTATGCGGCATTCAGTGACTGTAGCCTCATAGTCAATATCTGCAGCATTTGTCGGAGTAGGGGCAGAAGCTCTCGTTCCCCTGAGGCAGAGCAAAGCCGACCGAAGGAGAGAGAAGGACAGTCGACATCTCATCCAGGCTGTAACATAACTTCTGGGCTGCTGCTTCTGTTCGGAGATCAGCTCCGCGAGTCTGGCGTAGAAACATCTTGCACTTGGGCCCATCCCACCCGAGGTTGTGAACACTAGAGGAGTGAAGCTGCCTTGATCAACATTTTGTATTCTCTCCCCATATGCCCTTCTCTTGTCGTTCTCGTTCCTCCTATGCGCAGCATCGAGAGCTAGGTTACGGTGACAAACGGCCATGGGATCAAAAATCCTGATGTCGAAGAAAGCTCGCTGTCCCCGCGTCCAGAATCCTCGAGCACTGACGTCCACACGGGCTTCGTTAGAAGTGTTTGAAGTCCTATGTTGGAAGATCTCGCCATCCAGTGGAAGGAGGGTCGGTTCTACCATGACGTCCCGGCAGATTTCCTTCAACATATTTGCTGTGAGATCCCTTACCTCGTCATGCCTCATGCATATGAAGCCCCCCTTCTTGCAGACCATGGCGTGATCGCCATTATAGGAAGAGCCACACACGCATTGGGAGGGCAAACCATCTACTGGCCAACCGTACCTTAGAGCAATGGCATCTGTAAATTCTTGTTTGTTAAGGCTGAAACCATTTGCCCTTATCGGTAACGTAGTTAACCAGTTCGAGGCGCCCACCTCCTGCGCTATAGCTACTTTTTTTGTCAAATTTTCTGGAACCTGCAGCAATAGTTGCTGCAACATGTCATTTTGGCAGTGCTGCCGATCTGTTGTAATGGACCTACGGATCTTATTAACTTCACTGGTGTCCACTTCCCCTGTTGCATTCTGGGCTATTATGTGGTCAGTGAGGGCTGCCGTGAGCTTAAGTGAATTTTGATGTTCAGAGTCAGCAATCTCCTCTGGATTAGTTAGTCCCATCCCTCCCAGTCTTGGTGGAAGTGCAAGAAGTGTTCTTTCTGCTAGGGTTAAGTCAGGGTGTTTCACTAGTTTGGGAATGAACTTGACACTGATTGCTTCTTCCAAAGGGTGGAGGAGGGGTCCGATCTCAGGGATGGTATGCATCAGCATCAGGTAGTTCCAACGATGCTTGACTCCATGGGTGAATGCTGCAAAGGCCGCATGTGGCTCTGTGTTAGCAATCTCCGATAGAGCTTGGATTTCGCTAACCCACTCATTCACCTTTCCCGCTACGTACTGGGTCTTGAAGTCCGTAGTGCCAATTACTGCGCCTAGATGTCTTTGGCCGTCCTTAGTTATTTTGACCTCACTTTCGCCGAAAACCTCCAAAGCCCGATCATAATGATCTGGCTTCACGATGAGGAAGGATTTGCTGGCGTTTGGGTGGTACCCTATTTGTGGACCTCGCGATGTTACCAGGTCCCACCACTTTTTGATGCCCTCCACTTTTCCTGCTCCTGTGAGGTCATCAGCATATGCCACTTGTTTGACCCCAGTTGTTTCAAACTTTATTTCTTGTTGGAGCACTGATAGGCCTATTGCATACATTGCCATTGCAACGGGGTCCCCCTGTGTTGTTCCCTCAGTCGACTGTAGGATGGTATCACCTCGTAGAGCCTTGTTGTTTACTATGTAGAGATCTGATGGATTCCTATACGAATTTTCAACATACATCGCAAAGCTAGGACACTTGTTCTTGATGTTGTGCAGTGCAGCCTTGCGGTTAAGTATGTTGAATGCGTTTGAAGCATCCACCAGGAGAACGGCCTCACAATCACGCTGCTCAAATATTAATCTCATGGCGTGAATGGCCGCCTCCCCACCAGCCTGGTGGCCAGCACACACTTGTAGGTTCCCTGCTGCAGCCCTGACATCGTCCTTTACCACCTCCATTATGCACTTTCCGACAATCCGCCTCAGCACTTCCCCCACCCCTATAGGTCTACATCCTGGTTTCTTTTCCAGAGGAATAAGGCGGCAGGCCGTCAGGGCCTGGAGGTGATGGCAGCAAGAGGATGCAAGCTTTCTTGCAAGGGCGGCAATGGCAGTGCAGAGATCGCTTGCTACAGGGCCAAACTTGTTTGTGCTGAGGATGACTCTCCAACCGTTTGCATCCAGACTTGAAGGGCCGGCTCCTCCACGAGTCTTCAGTGCCTTTTTCCACACCATCTCTCCTGTTATTTTCTCGAACAGGACAGTATTTGGTGGGATATAGTCACCCTCGAGCCTGATGCCTTCAACTTCACTTGCAGGGGGATGTTTCTCTTTCAATGGTTTTAATGTCTCTCTGTTTATTGGCATCACCCCACCGGAAGATTCCTGAGTGAGAGATCTTACCGCGAGAGACACTTTTCCCACACGCATTTTGTTTCCAAATTTTCTTGCCACGTCATCGGTGTTTTGCTTTCCGTCACCCGTAGATTTTAGTCTCTCCTGCAGTGTTCTTGCTTCACATAGGAGATCATCTAGGGCCCCAGTCCGCCACATTGTCAATCTTCTCTTCATTGCTGCCACATTTTCTTTGTGCTTAGCCTTTGTGTGTGTCCTCTGACAAAATAGATGTGGTATTATTGCCAGTATTTGAAGAGCTAGGGGGGCGAGGAAGCGGTCCTGAGTGTAATCAGTCATGAAGTAAGTCATCTCCCGAATCATTTCTTTGGTGGCCGCGCACTTAGGTGGTTCAAATAAGTTAGCGGGCGACCACTTGACAATTTCTGAGTAGGTTTCTTTGACCCATACGCCTGCATTTTCCATCGACATGCCTTTCCACTGAGGCGGCTGTCTCTCATTCTCCTCCTGGACACCTGCTACTGAGGGAGCAGCATTTATTAGTACTACATTTTCGGGTTGAGTAGACTCACTGCTATCATTTCGGATATCATAGGGTGGTTGGGTCCCGGCGATATCCACTATGGCCGCCTGTGTCGGCTCCCTGCCACGTGGGTTCAGACACTGGTCTAGCTTCCTGCAATCCACACTACTACTACTACAATGCAGTGCCAATGCATGGACTTGTGCATCAAAGAAGTTCTCAAACCAGCTGCATTAGTTGCACCAGCAGGGCGCGTCCTGGCCGTGGAAGATGTCATCACGGTCTAGTACGACCTACAGGGATTATTGTGCATACCGTCGCTCACGAGATCCATCGCTGACATAACCCCTTGAGTATAATGAAGTTACCTCCCCACGTGTCTGTCTTACCTCCCCACGTGTCTGTCTTACCTCCCCACGTGTATGTCTTACCTCCCCACGTGTCTGTCTTACCTCCCCATGTGTCTGTCTTACCTCCCCACGTGTATGTCTTACCTCCCCATGTGTCTGTCTTACCTCCCCATGTGTCTGTCTTACCTCCCCACGTGTCTGTCTTACCTCCCCATGTGTCTGTCTTACCTCCCCACGTGTCTGTCTTACCTCCCCA
Source organism: Homarus gammarus (assembly GCA_958450375.1). NCBI lineage: Eukaryota > Metazoa > Arthropoda > Malacostraca > Decapoda > Nephropidae > Homarus > Homarus gammarus. The sequence goes on from CAUDMG010002519.1 coordinate 317,387, forward strand.
TGTGTCTGTCTTACCTCCCCACGTGTCTGTCTTACCTCCCCATGTGTCTGTCTTACCTCCCCATGTGTCTGTGTTACCTCCCCATGTGTCTGTCTTACCTCCCCACGTGTATGTCTTACCTCCCCATGTGTCTGTCTTACCTCCCCACGTGTATGTCTTACCTCACAATTATTAGGATGGGAATCAGTAATCTTCTAGCTGTTGTCCTTGAGTATATAAGAACCCCTGAAACTAAAAGGTTAAATGTGATTCCAGCCATAAATGCAGTATTTGTGTCTCACTCTGATAGTTAACATTTTCAAGATTAATTCCTCAATATTGACTCACTATATGCCGCATTATAGTATGTTTCTGTGGGTTTCATTTCTTGTAAGATTCACAAATAACTTTGTTTGGTCTTAGCTCAGATTGCTCTTCACATAACAGCACTATATTATTTCTTCATTTATTAACTGGAAATGATCGATTATCCTTTCATCAAGGAGAAGGAAGAACATATTGATATGTGATACATCCTAGAAGAGACGTGTGTGCTGGTCTCTGCTAGTAGAGTTGAAGACGACCACGGGAGTGGAGAATTATAGCGAAGTTCACCAATTACGGTAATTTGTGAGACGATTTTACTGAATCTCTCTCTCTCTCTCTCTCTCTCTCTCTAACACACACACACACACACACATCCAATTCAAAGGAACACAAATCAACACACTAACAGGGAACGCAGAAAGTGTTCATCCACACACACCAGAGATCCACGCACTTAGCAAACAAGTGTACACGTGTAAACCTTCTCCACCCAACACTTTTAATATAAATCGGACACACTTTAACACACCCAGTGTGTTGATGACCGACCCAACAAGGGGTTATGCCATCATACTCAAGGGGTTAAGTCATCATAAGGAGTTATGTCATCATATTCAAGGTGTTAAGTCATCATACTTAAGGGGTTATGCCATCATATTTAAGGTGTTAAGTCATCATACTCAAGGGGTTATGTCATCATATTCAAGGTGTTAAGTCATCATACTCAAGGAGTTACTTCATAATACTCAAGGAGTTAAAACATCATACTGAAGGGGTTATTTCATCATATTCAAGATGTTAATTTATCATATTCAAGGTGTTACGTCATCATATTCAAAGCGTTAAGTCATCATTTTCAAGTTGTTTAGTCAACATAATCAAGGTGTTAAGTTATCATATTCAAGGGGTTAAATCATCATACTGAAGAGGTTATTTCATCATTCCAAGATCTTAAGTCATCATGCTTAAGGGGTTATGTCATCATATTCAAGGTGTTAAGTCTTCATACTCAAGAGCTACTTCATCATACTCAAGGATTTATGTCATCATTCAAGGTGTTAAGTCATAATATTCAAGGTATTAAGTCATCATAGTCAAGGAGTTATGTCATCGTATTCAAGGTATTAATTCATCATATTCAAGGTGTTAATTCATCATACTCAAGAGGTTATGTCATCATATTCAATGTGTTAAATCACCATACTAAAGAGGTTAAGTCATCATACTCAAGGGGCTAGACAGACACATGGGGAGGTAAGACAGACACGTCGGAGGTAAGACAAACACATGGGGAGGTAAGACAGACACATGGGGAGGTAAGACAGACACATGGGGAGGTAAGACAGACACATGGGGAGGAAAGACATACACGTGGGGAGGTAAGACAGACACATGGGGAGGTAAGACAGACACGTGGGGAGGTAAGACAGACACATGGGGAGGTAAGACAGACACATGGGGAGTAACACATACACGTGGGGAGGTAAGACAGACACATGGGGAGGTAAGACAGACATATGGGGAGTAACACATACACGTGGGGAGGTAAGACAGACACATGGGGAGGTAAGACAGACATATGGGGAGTAACACATACACGTGGGGAGGTAAGACAGACACATGGGGAGGTAAGACAGACACATGGGGAGGTAAGTACAGACACATGGGGAGGTAAGACAGACACATGGGGAGGTAAGACAGACACATGGGGAGGTAAGTACAGACACATGGGGAGGTAAGACAGACACATGGGGAGGTAAGACAGACACATGGGGAGGTAAGACATACACGTGGGGAGGTAAGACAGACACGTGGGGAGGTAAGACAGACACATGGGGAGGTAAGACAGACACGTGGGGAGGTAAGACAGACACATGGGGAGGTAAGACAGACATATGGGGATTAACACATACACGTGGGGAGGTAAGACAGACACATGGGGAGTAATCTATATACATGGGGAGGTAAGATAGACACATGGGGAGTAACACATATACATGGGGAGGTAAGATATACACGTGGGGAGTAAAACATACACGTGGGGAGGTAAGACATACACGCGGGAGGTAAGACAGACACATGGGGAGTAACACATACACGTGGGGAGGTAAGACGGACACATGGGGAGGTAAGACATACACGTGGGGAGGTAAGACAGACAAGTGGGGAGGTAAGACAGACATATGAGGAGGTAAGAACGACATATGGGGAGCAACACATACACGTGGGGAGGTAAGACAGACACATGGGGAGGTAAGACATACACGTGGGGAGGTAAGACAGACACGTGGGGAGGTAAGACAGACACATGGGGAGGTAAGACAGACATATGGGGAGTAACACATACACGTGGGGAGGTAAGACAGACACGTGGGGAGTAACACATACACATGGGGAGGTAAGATAGACACATGGGGAGTAACACATACACGTGGGGAGGTAAGACATACACGTGGGGAGTAAAACATACACGTGGGGAGGTAAGACATACACGCGGGGAGGTAAGACAGACACATGGGGAGTAACACATACACATGGGGAGGTAAGATAGACACATGGGGAGCAACACATACACTTGGGGAAATAAGACAGACACATGGGGAGGTAAGACAGACACATGGGGAGTAACAAATACACATGGGGAGGTAAGACAGACACATGGGGAGGTAAGTCAGACACATGGGGAGTAACACATACACATGAGGAGGTAAGACGGACACATGGGGAGGTAAGACAGACACATGTGGAGGTAAGACAGACACATGGGGAGTAACACATACACATGGGGAGGTAAGACAGACACATGGGGAGTAACACATACACTTGGGGAGGTAAAACAGACACATGGGGAGTAACACATACACATGGGGAGGTATGACAGACACATGGGGAGTAAAACACACACGTGGGGAGGTAAGACAGACACACGGGGAGTAAAACATACACGTGAGGAGGTAAGACAGACACATGGGGAGTTACACATACACATGGGGAGGTAAGTGAGACATGCTCCTCGTGTTCCCGTTGGTGTGTTTCCGTGAAGTCAGTAACCATCCAGCCTCCAGGAGCACCACCGAGCCTCCAGGAGCACCACCCAGCCTCCGGGAGCACCACCCAGCCTCCAGGAGCACCACCCAGCCACCAGGAGCACCACCCAGCCTCCAGGAGCACCACCCAGCCACCAGGAGCACCACCCAGCCTCCAGGAGCACCACCCAGCCTCCAGGAGCACCACCCAGCCTCCAGGAGCACCACCCAGCCTCCAGTAGCACCACCCAGCCTCCAGGAGCACCACCCAGCCTCCAGGAGCACCACCCAGCCACCAGGAGCACCACCCAGCCTCCAGGAGCACCACCCAGCCTCCAGGAGCACCACCCAGCCTCCAGGAGCACCACCCAGCCTCCAGGAGCACCACCCAGCCACCAGGAGCACCACCCAGCCTCCGGGAGCACCACCCAGCCTCCGGGAGCACCACCCAGCCTTCAGGAGCACCACCCAGCCTCCAGGAGCACCACCCAGCCTCCGGGAGCACCACCCAGCCTCCGGGAGCACCACCCAGCCTCCGGGAGCACCACCCAGCCTCCAGGAGCACCACCCAGACACCAGGAGCACCACCCAGCCTCCAGGAGCACCACCCAGCCACCAGGAGCACCACCCAGCCTCCAGGAGCACCACCCAGCCTCCAGGAGCACCACCCAGCCTCCAGGAGCACCACCCAGCCACCAGGAGCACCACCCAGCCTCCAGGAGCACCACCCAGCCTCCAGGAGCACCACCCAGCCTCCAGGAGCACCACCCAGCCTCCAGGAGCACCACCCAGCCACCAGGAGCACCACCCAGCCTCCAGGAGCACCACCCAGCCACCAGGAGCACCACCCAGCCTCCAGGAGCACCACCCAGCCTCCAGGAGCACCACCCAGCCTCCAGGAGCACCACCCAGCCTCCGGGAGCACCACCCAGCCTCCGGGAGCACCACCCAGCCTCCAGGAGCACCACCCAGCCTCCGGGAGCACCACCCAGCCTCCGGGGGCACCATCCAGCCTCCGGGGGCACCATCCAGCCTCCGGGGGCACCATCCAGCCTCCGGGGGCACCATCCAGCCTCCGGGGGCACCATCCAGCCTCCGGGAGCACCATCCAGCCTCCAGGGGCACCACCCAGCCTCCAGGAGCACCACCCAGCCTCCAGGAGCACCACCCAGCCTCCAGGAGCACCACCCAGCCTCCAGGGGCACCACCCAGCCTCCGGGAGCACCACCCAGCCTCCAGGAGCACCACCCAGCCTCCAGGAGCACCACCCAGCCTCCAGGAGCACCACCCAGCCTCCAGGGGCACCACCCAGCCTCCGGGGGCGCCACCCAGCCTCCAGGAGCACCACCCAGCCTCCAGGAGCACCACCCAGCCTCCAGGAGCACCACCCAGCCTCCAGGAGCACCACCCAGCCTCCAGGGGCACCACCCAGCCTCCGGGGGCACCACCCAGCCTCCAGGAGCACCACCCAGCCCCCAGGAGCACCACCCAGCATCCAGGGGCACCACCCAGCCTCCAGGAGCACCACCCAGCCCCCAGGAGCACCACCCAGCCTCCAGGAGCACCACCCAGCCTCCAGGAGCACCACCCAGCCTCCAGGGGCACCACCGAGCCTCCAGGGGCACCACCCAGCCTCCAGGAGCACCACCCAGCCTCCAGGGGCACCACCCAGCCTCCGGGGGCACCATCCAGCCTCCGGGAGCACCATCCAGCCTCCGGGAGCACCACCGAGCCTCCAGGGGCACCACCCAGCCTCCAGGAGCACCACCCAGCCTCCGGGAGCACCAACCAGCCTCCGGGGGCACCACTCAGCCTCCGGGGGCACCACCCAGCCTCCGGGGGCACCATCCAGCCTCCGGGAGCACCACCCAGCCTCCAGGAGCACCACCGAGCCTCCAGGGGCACCACCCAGCCTCCAGGAGCACCACCCAGCCTCCGGGAGCACCACCCAGCCTCCGGGGGCACCACCCAGCCTCCAGAAGCACCACCCAGCCTCCAGGAGAACCACCCAGCCTCCGGGGGCACAACCCAGCCTCCAGGAGCACCACCCAGCCTCCAGGAGCACCACCCAGTCTCCAGGAACACCACCCAGCCTCCAGGAGCACCACCCAGTCTCCGGGGGCACCACCCAGCCTCCAGGAGCACCACCCAGCCTCCAGGAGCACCACCCAGCCTCCAGGAGCACCACCCAGTCTCCGGGGGCACCACCCAGCCTCCAGGAGCACCACCCAGCCTCCAGGAGCACCACCCAGCCTCCAGGAGCACCACCCATCCTCCAGGAGCACCACCCAGCCTCCGGGGGCGCCACCCAGCCTCCAGGAGCACCACCCAGCCTCCAGGAGCACCACCCAGCCTCCGGGGGCACCACCCAGCCTCCAGGGGCACCACCCAGCCTCCGGGGGCGCCACCCAGCCTCCAGGAGCACCACCCAGCCTCCGGGGGCACCACCCAGCCTCCAGGAGCACCACCCAGCCTCCAGGAGCACCTCCCAGCCTCCAGGGGCACCACCCAGCCTCCGGGGGCGCCACCCAGCCTCCAGGAGCACCACCCAGCCTCCAGGGGCACCACCCAGCCTCCAGGGGCACCACCCAGTCTCCGGGGGCACCTCCCAGCCTCCAGGGGCACCACCCAGCCTCCGGGGGCGCCACCCAGCCTCCAGGAGCACCACCCAGCCTCCGGGGGCACCACCCAGCCTCCAGGAGCACCACCCAGCCTCCGGGGGCACCACCCAGCCTCCAGGAGCACCACCCAGCCTCCAGGAGCACCTCCCAGCCTCCAGGGGCACCACCCAGCCTCCGGGGGCGCCACCCAGCCTCCAGGAGCACCACCCAGCCTCCAGGGGCACCACCCAGTCTCCGGGGGCACCTCCCAGCCTCCAGGGGCACCACCCAGCCTCCGGGGGCGCCACCCAGCCTCCAGGAGCACCACCCAGCCTCCGGGGGCACCACCCAGCCTCCAGGAGCACCACCCAGCCTCCGGGGGCACCACCCAGCCTCCAGGAGCACCACCCAGCCTCCAGGAGCACCTCCCAGCCTCCAGGGGCACCACCCAGCCTCCGGGGGCGCCACCCAGCCTCCAGGAGCACCACCCAGCCTCCGGGGGCACCACCCAGCCTCCAGGGGCACCACCCAGTCTCCGGGGGCACCACCCAGCCTCCAGGAGCACCACCCAGCCTCCAGGAGCACCACCCAGCCTCCAGGAGCACCACCCAGCCTCCGGGGGCACCACCCAGTCTCCAGGAGCACCACCCAGCCTCCAGGAGCACCACCCAGCCTCCAGGAGCACCACCCAGCCTCCGGGGGCACCACCCAGCCTCCATTAGCACCACCCAGCCTCCAGGAGCACCACCCAGCCTCCGGGGGCACCACCCAGCCTCCAGGGGCACCACCCAGTCTCCGGGGGCACCACCCAGCCTCCAGGGGCACCACCCAGCCTCCGGGGGCACCACCCAGCCTCCAGGGGCACCACCCAGCCTCCAGGAGCACCACCCAGTCTCCGGGGGCACCACCCAGCCTCCATTAGCACCACCCAGCCTCCAGGAGCACCACCCAGTCTCCGGGGGCACCACCCAGCCTCCGGGGGCACCACCCAGCCTCCGGGGGCACCATCCAGCCTCCAGGAGCACCACCCAGCCTCCAGGAGCACCACCCAGCCTCCGGGGGCACCACCCAGCCTCCGGGGGCACCTCCCAGCCTCCGGGGGCACCACCCAGCCTCCGGGGGCACCACCCAGCCTCCAGGAGCACCACCCAGCCTCCGGGGGCACCACCCAGCCTCCAGGGGCACCACCCAGCCTCCAGGAGCACCACCCAGCCTCCAGGGGCACCACCCAGCCTCCAGGAGCACCACCCAGCCTCCGGGGGCACCACCCAGCCTCCAGGGGCACCTCCCAGTCTCCAGGAGCACCACCCAGCCTCCAGGGGCACCACCCAGTCTCCAGGAGCACCACCCAGCCTCCAGGAGCACCACCCAGCCTCCAGGGGCACCACCCAGCCTCCGGGGGCACCACCCAGCCTCCAGGGGCACCTCCCAGTCTCCAGGAGCACCACCCAGCCTCCAGGGGCACCTCCCAGTCTCCAGGAGCACCACCCAGCCTCCAGGAGCACCACCCAGCCTCCGGGGGCACCACCCAGCCTCCAGGGGCACCTCCCAGTCTCCAGGAGCACCTCCCAGCCTCCAGGAGCACCACCCAGCCTCCAGGAGCACCACCCAGCCTCCAGGAGCACCACCCAGCCTCCAGGGGCACCACCCAGCCTCCAGGGGCAGCCCAGTATTGTACGTCTTCATGTTTAAATATAAAAAGATACTGATGAAATACCTTTAGGAGCAGCATGGTAAACAGAGACATTAAACCCCAGAAGAATAGTTATAAAACAAATAAAGAGCTGTTTTATTTTCTTTATTGTCATTATACTCTGGTTCTTCAAGAACATTGAGAGTTTCGCCATAAGTACAGTGTTTCGGTAGTTCAACTCTCCAGAAATGCCAGTTAAGGAGGCGGCACTCCTTGTCACTTTATTCGGAGTTGAATAATTCCTAGATGATGGATAAAATAGGTGGTCTGTCCATATGACTATATTACCCAGTCCTATTCCTAGATTGAGCTATACAAACTTTGGGTATAAACTCATCCCTCCTCTAACATTTATATACATATGAAGACTACCTTTGCATTGCTGAGGCAAAAGCAAAAAAGTTGGAAGTCCGCAGATTAAAAAAAAATTTCACATTGGATATACAGTGTGTGTATCGACTCAGAAGATATGAAGTTAAAGCAGCATGATCTTTTCCACAACCCGGACATATACAGTGCTATTTTTTATTTATTTTTATGAAGCTCCAACCCCTCCTACGTCGGATACTAACTGAATTATTTGTAACAGCATTTACTGTATAACTAGCAACAGTACTAACTCTACCTCGGGTATGTTTTGAGGACGACTCCCAGCTTACGTCCGTGACTACACAATAAATACCAGCTACACTACATCTACAACAATATTATACTTCATCCACTACAACAACTATACTATCATCTACGCTACATCCACTACACAATTACACTACAACAACTGCTCTAACTATACGACTTCCTCAACACTATCATCTACCCTACACCTACTACACTATCATCTACTACACTATCATCTACTACACTATCATCTACTACACTATCATCTACCCTACACCTACTACACTATCATCTACTACACTATCATCTACTACACTATCATCTACTACACTATCATCTACTACACTATCATTTACCCTACACCTACTACACTATCATCTACTACACTATCATCTACTACACTATCATCTACTACACTATCATCTACCCTACACCTACTACACTATCATCTACTACACTATCATCTACTACACTATCATCTACTACACTATCATCTACTACACTATCATCTACTACACTATCATCTACTACACCATCATCTACTACACTATCATCTACTACACTATCATCTACTACACTATCATCTACTACACCATCATCTACTACACTATCATCTACCCTACACCTACTACACTATCATCTACTACACCATCATCTACTACACCATCATCTACTACACTATCATCTACTACACTATCATCTACTACACTATCATCTACTACACTATCATCTACTACACCATCATCTACGCTACATCCTCTATATCCTCATTATTACACTAAATAGGGATAATTACCTAATATCGATAACTTCTATGTATCTTTTTTTAACCTTCTAACTGGTCACAGGCCATCATGCAGTTTATCATATTAGGTATACATGAAATGTTTCAGAAACAAAATTAAACTGACTTAACCAAACCTTAATGAATATTACTTAACTCTTATTAATTATTTCTCCAGTTTTAAATACAGGATGATCATCATATGATATTATAATATATTCTCAAATGAAAATATCAATATGAGCATCGGTCAAACACTATTAAATTTAAAGTTACTTAAAACAACAGTAAAGACATAAACTATACAGATGAGAGGAAAACAAATACCATAGTAATAAGTGAAGGTAATAAATAACTAAATAAACCCAGAAACTAAATATATATGTTACGATGTTCTTTGTCTTCTATATTATATTATATATTAAGTTATATGGTTACTGCAGCACATTCTCATTACATAAATTGAAACACACACACACACACACACACACACACACACACACACATATACAATATGTATATGTGTGTTATTATAATATATTACTGAACTTCAACAACTAGGGTTTTTAAAGGCGTATACTAAATTAGTAAATATATTAAGCATCAACAATTAAAAATTAAGAGAAATACATATAACTGGTCTGTGCCCTTACACAACAGAAGGTGGAATTTGGGGGTCTCTCCCCCCTCCTGAGCCTCCATAGGTAGAAGAACCACCGCTTTAAGGGCTCGTCTGAAGTATGTGTGGGGGGAAGGGGGGGGGGGGGGGGAGGCGCTCTTACAGGGCCGACCGGAACATAAAAGTTGGCCCCTGAGCTCGATCCCAGTTTTATCACAGAGCTGAAAATTGGTCTGGTTATTTTTGGCCAAAGTTGGTGAGGTGAAGATAGTGTAAATCTTATTGTTGGGATTTATTGTATATTGAGTAGTGGGTGTAGGTGATAGTGGAGTGTAGGTGATAGTGGAGTGTAGGTGATAGTGGAGTGTAGGTGATAGTGGAGTGTAGGTGATAGTGGAGTGTAGGTGATAGTGGGTGTAGGTGATAGTGGAGTGTAGGTGATAGTGGAGTGTAGGTGATAGTGGAGTGTAGGTGATAGTGGAGTGTAGGTGAGAGTGGAGTGTAGGTGATAGTGGAGTGTAGGTGATAGTGGAGTGTAGGTGATAGTGGAGTGTAGGTGATAGTGGAGTGTAGGTGATAGTGGAGTGTAGGTGATAGTGGAGTGTAGGTGATAGTGGAGTGTAGGTGATAGTGGGGTGTAGGTGATAGTGGGGTGTAGGTGATAGTGGGTGTAGGTGATAGCGGAGTGTAGGTGATAGTGGAGTGTAGGTGATAGTAGAGTGTAGGTGATAGTGGAGTGTAGGTGATAGTGGAGTGTAGGTGATAGTGGGTGTAGGTGATAGTGGGTGTAGGTGATAGTGGAGTGTAGGTGATAGTGGAGTGTAGGTGATAGTGGAGTGTAGGTGATAGTGGAGTGTAGGTGATAGTGGAGTGTAGGTGATAGTGGAGTGTAGGTGATAGTGGAGTGTAGGTGATAGTGGAGTGTAGGTGATAGTGGAGTGTAGGTGATAGTGGGTGTAGGTGATAGTGGAGTGTAGGTGATAGTGGGTGTAGGTGATAGTGGATTGTAGGTGATAGTGGAGTGTAGGTGATAGTGGAGTGTAGGTGATAGTGGAGTGTAGGTGATAGTGGAGTGTAGGTGATAGTGGAGTGTAGGTGATAGTGGAGTGTAGGTGATAGTGGAGTGTAGGTGATAGTGGAGTGTAGGTGATAGTGGAGTGTAGGTGATAGTGGGTGTAGGTGATAGTGGAGTGTAGGTGATAGTGGAGGGTAGGTGATAGTGGAGGGTAGGTGATAGTGGAGGGTAGGTGATAGTGGAGTGTAGGTGATAGTGGGTTGTAGGTGATAGTGGAGTGTAGGTGATAGTAGAGTGTAGGTGATAGTGGAGTGTAGGTGATAGTGGAGTGTAGGTGATAGTGGGTGTAGGTGATAGTGGAGTGTAGGTGATAGTGGAGTGTAGGTGATAGTGGAGTGTAGGTGATAGTGGAGTGTAGGTGATAGTGGAGTGTAGGTGATAGTGGAGTGTAGGTGATAGTGGGTGTAGGTGACAGTGGAGTGTAGGTGATAGTGGGTGTAGGTGATAGTGGAGTGTAGGTGATAGTGGAGTGTAGGTGATAGTGGAGTGTAGGTGAGAGTGGGTGTAGGTGATAGTGGGTGTAGGTGATAGTGGAGTGTAGGTGATAGTGGAGTGTAGGTGATAGTGGAGTGTAGGTGATAGTGGAGTGTAGGTGATAGTGGAGTGTAGGTGATAGTGGAGTGTAGGTGATAGTGGAGTGTAGGTGATAGTGGAGTGTAGGTGATAGTGGAGTGTAGGTGACAGTGGAGTGTAGGTGATAGTGGAGGGTAGGTGATAGTGGAGTGTAGGTGATAGTGGAGTGTAGGTGATAGTGGAGCGTAGGTGATAGTGGAGCGTAGGTGATAGTGGAGTGTAGGTGATAGTGGAGTGTAGGTGATAGTGGAGTGTAGGTGATAGTGGAGTGTAGGTGATAGTGGAGTGTAGGTGATAGTGGGTGTAGGTGATAGTGGAGTGTAGGTGATAGTGGAGTGTAGGTGATAGTGGGTGTAGGTGATAGTGGAGTGTAGGTGATAGTGGGTGTAGGTGATAGTGGAGTGTAGGTGATAGTGGAGTGTAGGTGATAGTGGAGTGTAGGTGATAGTGGAGTGTAGGTGATAGTGAAGTGTAGGTGATAGTGGAGTGTAGGTGATAGTGGAGGGTAGGTGATAGTGGAGTGTAGGTGATAGTGGAGTGTAGGTGATAGTGGAGTGTAGGTGATAGTGGAGGGTAGGTGATAGTGGAGGGTAGGTGATAGTGGAGGGTAGGTGATAGTGGAGGGTAGGTGATAGTGGAGTGTAGGTGATAGTGGAGTGTAGGTGATAGTGGGTTGTAGGTGATAGTGGAGTGTAAGTGATAGTGGAGTGTAGGTGATAGTGGGTGTAGGTGATAGTGGAGTGTAGGTGATAGTGGAGTGTAGGTGATAGTGGAGTGTAGGTGATTGGGGAGTGTAGGTGATTGGGGAGTGTAGGTGATAGTGGGTGTAGGTGATAGTGGAGTGTAGGTGATAGTGGAGTGTAGGTGATAGTGGAGTGTAGGTGATAGTGGAGTGTAGGTGATAGTGGAGTGTAGGTGATAGTGGAGTGTAGGTGATAGTGGGTGTAGGTGATAGTGGAGTGTAGGTGATAGTGGAGTGTAGGTGATAGTGGAGTGTAGGTGATAGTGGAGTGTAGGTGATAGTGGAGGGTAGGTGATAGTGGAGGGTAGGTGATAGTGGAGTGTAGGTGATAGTGGAGTGTAGGTGATAGTGGAGTGTAGGTGATAGTGGAGTGTAGGTGATAGTGGAGTGCAGGTGAAAGTGTAGTGTAGGTGATAGTGGGTGTAGGTGATAGTGGAGTGTAGGTGATAGTGGGTGTAGGTGATAGTGGAGTGTAGGTGATAGTGGAGGGTAGGTGATAGTGGAGTGTAGGTGATAGTGGAGTGTAGGTGATAGTGGAGTGTAGGTGATAGTGGAGTGTAGGTGATAGTGGAGTGTAGGTGATAGTGGAGTGTAGGTGATAGTGGAGTGTAGGTGATAGTGGAGTGTCGGTGATAGTGGAGTGTAGGTGATAGTGGAGTGTAGGTGATAGTGGAGTGTCGGTGATAGTGGAGTGTAGGTGATACTGGAGTGTATGTAGTGTAGGTGATAGTGTAGTGCAGTGGTCCGTAAACTGGGGGAGGGGGGGGGGGAGCGGTCAGAGGGAAAAGTCTGGTCAGGAACTGAACGCGTCTTATACACGATTGCTCATCCCTCCCACTCTATAATAACCAAGGGTTACAGCAGGGGTGTGGGGGGAGGGGGGAGGGGGTCTAGGATTTATGCAGGTGGGGGGGGGAGCGCGAGGCAAAAAATTTTAAGAACCACTGGTGTAGTGGATGTAGCGTAGGTGATAATGTAGTGGATGTGGTGTAGGTGATAATGTAGTGGATGTGGTGTAGGTGATAATGTAGTGGATGTGGTGTAGGTGATAATGTAGTGGATGTAATGTAGGTGATAATATAGTGGATGTGGTGTAGGTGATAGTGTAGTGGATGTGGTGTAGGTGATAGTGCAGTGGATGTGGTGTAGGTGATAGTAATAATAAGAAATAATAATAATAATAATTAACGGTTTATTGAAAGAGCTTGGCAGCCAGAAAGCTGAAAATATACAGTTACATATTTGGGGAATGGGTTTCAAATTACAAATAATATACAAGTAACATAAGTGACACAAATAAGACATAAAATAACTAGATGGGGAAAAGCTCAAACTACAGTTCATTTCAACATAGTGACAGTGCAAGGAGTAGTGTTTACTGGGAGTGAATACACTGATTTATTACAAGTTATTGATAATTTTTACAAAGGTTGGGACTGGGCTGTTCTTATAGCGATCAGTTCGTGCACGTATGGGCTGGATGCGGTTGTGGTGTCGAACAGGAATCCTCGGACTAGGGATCTCAGGTGGTAGTAGGAGCCGTTGTCGGGGATGGTGTAGAAGCTTCTTACCAAATTTGCAGATGAGGTCGTGGTGATGGTCAGTGAAAGTCGAAAGGGTCAGTGTGTTGAGCGCTTCTTGATATGTGGAGTAGGAAGGGGAGAGAATAATCTTGCATGCCCTCTTTTGCACTTTTTCTATGTGTTTACGTTGTGTGGCATTTAGGGAGGAAGACCAGGTGGGGGAGGCATAGGTGAGCTTGGGAAGTATGAATGTTGTGTAAACACTGAGGAGCTCGTGTGCAGGAACTCCGAGGGACTTGAGTCGGCGGAGGAGGTGGAGACGGAAACTGGAGGATTTGATAACTTCACTGACGTGTGGTTTCCAATTTAGTTTGTTGTCTATAGTGACGCCGAGGAGCCTCGTGGAATCTACAACCTGGAGTGTGTTCGGACCTAGAGTAATGGAAGGAGGTGGGACAATGTCGGAGGAGAGGTTGATGTGCATAACCATGGTCTTGGTATGGTTGATGGTGGCATGGTTGTTGGTGGCCCAGTTTTGGAGACTGTTCAATAAATCCTGAAGGGTGGTATAGTTGGGAGCAGAATTGTTGACGCTGATCCCAATGGTGGAGTCGTCGACATATTTCCAGCGAGCAGGGGTTTCTCTTAGGGCATCATTGATGAGCATAAGGAAGCAGAGTGGTCCCATCTTGATGCCTTGGGGGACGCCACATGTGAGTGACTGAAAGGTGGAGACAGCCCCTCGGAAGCGTACAGCTTGGCATCGGTCACTGAGGAAGTCTGTCAGCCATGGTATAAGACTTCTCCGAAGCCCGAGGTCAATAGCTTTGTTGATGATTATATTGTGGTCGACTTGGTCGAACGCTTTAGTGAAATCAATGAAGGCGACAGCTACAGACGTTTTTCGTTTCTCGAGATGGCGGTATATGTAATCGAGAAAGCTGACAAGACAGTGAGTGGTGGAGGAAGTTTTCATGTTGCCAAATTGCTGAGGGTCTACGACTCCTGCAATATCAGCAAAAGCCCAGTCGAACACAAAACTTTCACAGATTAGGCTGGGTATTGGGGTGATTGCAATAGGTCGTAGCTGATTTAAGGATTGTGGGCTGGTTGACTTGGGCACTGGTGATACATAAGAGGTCTTCCAGTCAGCTGGGCATCTGGCTTGACTGAGAAAAGCATTGATGATGGAGCATAGGGGTTTAGCAAGCTCCGGGGAGAATTCCTTGAAGAGTTTCATTGGTAAGTCAATGGGGGTGGTAGAGCGTTTTAATTTTAGTTTGTCCAGGCGTTTTGCACTTCAAATTCTTCTACTAAGTCAGTGGGAAGGGGGGCTGGTAGATAAGCAGGGAGACAGGTTGTGTCAAGCCGGGGGAGCATCTGGCATATGGTAGCGAAATGGTTATTTGTTTGCTCAGCTACGTCAACATTAGTGAGATGGCTAAGGAAGGGGAGGGGGTGTGTCTTATTGTTTAGTCCACAGAGTTCTTTAAGCTTACCATACCATTGACTGATGTTGGTCTGCTTCAGGTGTTGTAATTTGGTTGGGTAGTGGGACTTCTTTGCAGTGCGTATTTCGCGGATGACTCGGTTGCGAAGGGACCTGTAGCGGATGTGGTCATTGAGAAGAAAGGCTCTGTCTCTCTGTTGCATTAGTCTTTTGATCCGAGGTGTGATCCAGGGCAAGTCAGCTGGGTGAGATCTGACGGACTTCTCGGGGAAGAAGTGGTGGTGAGCTTCCGTGGTGGTGTTGGTATAATTTATCCATTTGGTTTCCACGTCATCCACGCTAAGTACTTCAGTCCAGGGATGGTGAACTATCCACTGCCCGAAGAGGCGCACTGCAGAGTCAGTAATCGGCCTGTAGGTCTTGATGTAGGGTCTCTGTACTTGAGTGGGAGTGGCAGCTGGGGACCAGAGCACTGATAAGTGTGTGATACACCCGATAGGAGGCATTGGTTGAGGTGATTGGTACTGGTCCGTTAAGTCAGTTAAGATAAGGTCAAGGGTATTTTGACCGTGTGTGTGGGGAAGGTCACAACTTGTGATAATGATAGCTGGTCCTGGATATCAGTGGTGTCAATTTCATTAAAATCCCCACATAATACTAACTTGGCACATGGGTACCTAACTCTGAGGTGGTCTGAGGTGGTGATGAGATGATTGATAAGAGTGTCTCTGGTGGGTGATCGAGGCGGATGGTATGCCACACAGATTATGATGGAAGCAGTGTTGCGCGGGTGGGCCCGTAGCACGACACGTACCCATAATGCTTCCACATCTGCTGGATGTGGATGTGGATGTGGTGTAGGTGATAATGTAGTGGATGTGGTGTAGGTGATAATGTAGTGGATGTGGTGTAGGTGATAGTGTAGTGGATGTGGTGTAGGTGATAGTGTAGTAGATGTGGTGTAGGTGATAGTGTAGTGGATGTGGTGTAGGTGATAGTGTAGTGGATGTAATGTAGGTGATAGTGTAGTGGATGTGGTATAGGTGATAGTGTAGTGGATGTAATGTAGGTGATAGTGTGGTGGATGTGGTGTAGGTGATAGTGTAGTGGGTGTGGTGTAGGTGATAGTGAAGTCGATGTGGTGTAGGTGATAGTGTAGTGGATGTACTGTAAGTAATAGTGTAGTGGATGTGGTGTAGGTGATAGTGTAGTGGATGTGGTGTAGGTGATAGTGTAGTGGATGTACTGTAAGTAATAGTGTAGTGGATGTGGTGTAGATGAAAGTGTAGTGGATGTACTGTAAGTAATAGTGTAGTGGATGTGGTGTAGGTGATAGTGTAGTGGATGTGGTGCAGGTGATAGTGAAGTGGATGTGGTGTAGGTGATAGTGTAGTGGATGTAATGTTGGTGATAGTGTGGTGGATGTGGTGTAGGTGATAGTGTAGTGGATGTAATGTAGGTGCTAGTATTGTGGATGTATTGTAAGTAATAGTGTAGTGGATGTACTGTAAGTAATAGTGTAGTGGATGTGGTGTAGGTGATAGTGAAGTGGATGTACTGTAAGTAATAGTGTAGTGGATGTGGTGTAGGTGATAGTGTAGTGGATGTACTGTAAGTAATAGTGTAGTGGATGTGGTGTAGATGATAGTGTAGTGGATGTACTGAAAGTAATAGTGTAGTGGATGTGGTGTAGGTGATAGTGAAGTGGATGTGGTGTAGGTGATAGTGTAGTGGATGTAATGTCGGTGATAGTGTGGTGGATGTGGTGTAGGTGATAGTGTAGTGGATGTGGTGTAGGCGATAAAGTAGTGGATGTGGTGTAGGTGATAATGTAGTGGATGTGGTGTAGGTGATAGTGTAGTGGGTGTGGTGTAGGTGATAGTGAAGTGGATGTGGTGTAGGTGATAGTGTAGGAAAACAAGTATTAAAATACTCTTGGCTGAAACGAAAAACAAACATATCTGACAAACAAAAAATAATATGGAGAACTCTTGAAATATTTGTTTGAAAAAAATAGAAAAACTAGAGGAAAAAATAACATGTTTTTAATGAACAGACCAACGAGGCATTATGGGCGTGGGTTAACGTGTTTTGATGAAGTGATGTTTGTTGTCCCGGTTGTTGGCGGCAGGTGGAGGAAGGTTTACGGTCACTTGGCGCTGAGTTTAGATAAACGGCTGGTTGAGGAATTGACAAAAATATGATCTTAAAATTATTTTATCGTCAACTTTTAACAGTTAATGCGAGAACAGCGTCATTTGTGGCCCATTTAATCCTTAACTAAAGGTTAATCTTCCCCACTTAATTAATATCATACAATTAAAAAAGGATTATACGTAAATATAATATAAAACAAATATTCAGAAATAATGTGGCGTCGTTTCCTTGAGCCTGAAGGAGTTTCTACCCCAGAAGGTTTTATTCACTTGACTTAGTTTACCATAAATGTTTCTATATTTTTCAAAGTCTTTCCCTCTTACGCAAAATAATACTGTTGTTCTAGTGAAAAATTGTAAGATGTCTTCCTTCTTTCTGCATCATAAAAAAATAGAATAATTATGAATCACAAGGTTTAGGGGAATTAGAAAGCTGAGGGACGGAGAGAATGTTACCAACGTGAGAGGATATAGGCAGGGGAGGTATTGGTAGTGTTGGCTGAGAAATACGGTGAGTCTGTTACTGGTGCCCCTCGTCAGCTGGTGTTTGTGGTCCTCCGCTACGTGGTCCAGTGTTAGCATCAACCACACTCTTAGTCCACCAGCGAACTGTACTCACGTCTACTACACAGTCATCTCAGTCGTCGGCGAATTTGTTGATACACATGAACTCGAGAACTGTCAGCTGTTTTAACTAATATTGTGACGTATAGCTTTACAAAAGAGAGAGAGAGAGAGAGAGAGAGAGAGAGAGAGAGAGAGAGAGAGAGAGAGAGAGAGACGCCTGCCACCAAAACACTTAACTTCTCACGTTGTTTTATAACATAAATTAAATTGGTTGTGTAACTGGTGTGAATGATGGGAAAATAGTGATATTCTGACCAACAACAAACTCAGATCAAAACAATCTTCGCGGGTACTAAAATCTCCATCACTATTACAACAACTACTTTGAAATACATTATTATATATTGCCGGAATTGATGACTGATGGAAAATTTGGTTATGTTGACAATAGAATGAATGGTATATATAGTTGTGGAGAAAAATATTCGGTAGGCAGGCAGGCAGGCAGGCAGGCAGGTAGGCAGGCAAGGAAAGAGGTGGGGTATGGGAGGGTTGGGGCAGGTGAAGACTTAACAGGGTCGCATAAAGGTGGCGATTAAAAGTCTGCGATATTCTTTCCATACTGCTAATTATTATTATTATTATTATCATTATTATTATTATTATTATTATTTTTATTATTATTATTATTATTATTATTATTAGTTTAATTATGAGGCAGACGCTTTACCTCTCTACCTAGTTCTTTGTGTTCACAACTGTACAAGAAATAAATGAATAGTGAAAAGTTCAACACATTGCAATTTGCTGCCACATCCCATCACTTTGCACTTGGTCTCGTCATAATCTGCCACACGCTAATGAAACTCAGCGTTGTGGAGGCAGAGAAATGCCTGAAGCAGGACAATTGTGAGGAGCTCCCTGTGTCTTCACCTCTTAAGATACAGCTGTAATTACCTCAGACGCGCCCGGCGGATTACCTTCCCTGAATTCACCAGAACCTTGGATAAATCTTCTCATTTTAAAGTAGCTTGTGTGTAATACTGAATATATAACAAGAAAACTAAGAAGAAGGTAAACAGGAATCATTATAAGATTCTCAGGACTAATACATTTTAGTCAGTGTCAGTCATTAGTGGCAAAGACGAGTGAACCCAACTTAAGGCTAATAGGAAGAAAGTGGTGGACGGTGACTCACGCTGGTTCACACACTTAAGCTTTTACCCAAAAAAATGTGAAGAAGCCTTTTACTTATTTTCCTTCCTTTTCAAAGGTCACAGAGTCTTTCCACTTTCTTATACAGCAAGTCCTGAGTGCAATGGTAATTCTCTCTCTCTCTCTCTCTCTCTGTAACACACACACACACTCACTTAATATATATATGGGTGTCTGTGTGTGTATACTGATTGCCTTCCAGCCATTAACAATTATCAGTTAATTGCTTTTGACAATATACTAATTGTTCATTAACCTTTGTGTGGGCCTCGTTCTCCCGCCTCGGACAACCTAACATTTCATCGGCGACTTCCTCCAACACAAACCTCGACCACCAACAAGGCTCTACCTCCCCGGGGGCAGTAGTGTCCCTGGTCACGACAGAATATTTTTATTTTTATTTTTTATACGGGGATTAACCCCCCGAGCAGAGGTCACTAACCCACATCGGGGCCTGGGGGAGAAAATATAATAATAATAATAATAATAATAATAATAATAATAATAATAATAATAATAATAATAATAATAATAATAATAGCAATAATAAAGAACCATAAAGAAATACAAAAATAAAAATAAAAGATCAAGAGTGAGAAACACTATATGTATGTTGTGTTGTCAATGGTAAGAAAAACAATTGAGACCCTGCAATTGTGTGTAAATGAGGCAGAAAGTCAGATCAGCAACCTGGGACTTGGTCACAATTTTCGTGATGCCATATGGCAGCAGGGTCTACCATTAGACAACACATTATGCTTCCAGTCTCTTCCCAGGAGGGAAGTACCTCCCTGTTTGGTAGCTGCCTACTACCTGGATGCATACCAGAGAGAACAATGCTAAATATCCCCGAGCAAAATATTCTGGCTGTTAATTGATGATGGTCTTGTCTGTAAAGTATTGTAGATCTCTGAAGTAATGCAAAGGAAGTAAATAAAAAAACTAGACGATTGAAAACTTTGGGGAACTTAGTAAAATGAACCATAAGTGATATTTCTATATTTCTTACTATCGAGGAAACAAAAATATGCGTACAAGTAATTTCATATTCCATAACACACGAAGCGCGGAACAAAATTATAATGAAAGTTAAACAATATCAGAGGAAATGTAGAGGGTAGTGCGTAAGATACTCACTGAGTGTGATATAAAATTGATTCAAGTATATATTTCACTATCAAACTGTATCCTCTGACAAGATAAAGGATTTACATAAAGTTACAGGAGAACAGCGGACGGTAGTGTTGTGAGGTTGTTGTGGTGGAGTTATGTGCATGTTAAGGATGGGACGAAGCTGTGATAATGTGGTGTGTGTTGTGCTGGCCTAGCAGATGTTGTAGGGTGTTGTTATTGTGGTTATTGTAGTGTTTTGGATATGTTATGGGCATGGTGTGGATCCTGTAATATGCTGTGTTAGGTGTTATGAGATATTGTTTTTGCAGGGTGGTGTAGAGATGTTATGAAGGTGTTGTGGTTCTGGTGGAGTGTTATGGAAGGATTGTGTTATTATGGAGTGTTATGGTTGTTGTAGATTGTTGTAAGGTATTATAGAGGTCCTGTATGCCATCAGACGAGCTGGTTGGAGGGATCGGAACACCTCGGGAGTAAACAACCCGAGGCCACCATGCAGTAGGAGAGTAACAAATCACCAACTGCTAGATCTATGACTACAATGAACAGCAAATGTACCCATCATGGAGAAGATTACCTCAGACGTGATCAGGAGAGTGACAAAGACCTGCAGAAGGCGTGTACAGTATGTAGGTAGTGATGTTCCTCACGCTGGGGACCTTCCACTGGCCACCTTAGGTACTCGTCTCGATTCCCTGGCTCTATGTGCAGGGGAAAAAAACTTTGCCTTGTGGTCCTTATCCAGAGTGTCGGCCAACACGACAGCAACGCCCTCGTCTGTGGGGCCTTCAGGGATTGGCATGTGAGACAAAGTTAATGACATCATGGAGAGGAGTCTGACCACGGCGGACTGTATAGTGCACATGGAGTCACAGATGTTCAGATCCAACAAGAGGCACACTGACGAACTCTTGTTACTCCCCTAGAAGAACAGTAAAACGCTGTTGTGGTATTAAACATGTGCTTCTCCCAAAGTGCAGCTGGAACAAGGATGACGGGCGGCTCAAGATAAAACCAAAAGGCAAAGTACAAGACTCTGAGCCATGAATATTGCTTTCTTCCAATAGGATCAGAGACTCCGGGAGCCTGAGGCACCAACACTCTGAAGTTCCTGAATGACCAATGTTGCAGACTTTGAAAGCACCGAGACACCAGAGTATCACGTTATTTGTTCAGCGCCTCAGTATAGCGACTCAGAGAGGGAATGTTTGCTGCTTACTGGTCTCTCGTCCTTCACCTGGGGAGCTCAAGGGAGTTATGATATGTAAGAATATATGTAAATAAATATGAAATAAATAAAATATATATGACTTGTATTTAATCTACAGTTCTATGGGAAATGGAAGACTAATCAGAAATATTATTTGATGTGCTGCAGGAACGTGAAGTTGTGACAAATCTCAGTTTGAAATATATTAGAAGTCGGGCATTTCACGAGTAAGGTTGACATTAGAATATTATTTAACAAAAGGTACAGCTATATATCTCGATTTGGAACACCGGAGTAAATTTGACCCAACAAATGGAGTACCAGTAAAGCATTTGAGGTATGTGAAGGACAGGCAGGTTGTCGAGATATTTCATAACCGGGATATGAGGGTTGGAATATAGGAGTTGATTATGAATAATACTGACGTACTGAGAATCGTTGATCGATAAGATTATAACCCGAGTGCCGAGGTGAAAAGAGCACCCATAACAGAAGTGTGATGAAGTGAACGGTGTTGTGTATTATAAAAGGAGAGAGTATAACTTAATGTAAACAGAGAGTATGATACAGCTACCAGGATCACCGAGTTAGGAAAGGTTTGTGTACCAGGTAGCGCAGTGAGAAATGTATATTAAGTTACAAGCAACGATGGACACCGACAAATATAAACTAGGTGAGATCTTATATTCACGAGGAGAGAATCTTGCTAAGAAAACCTGAATGTGTACCCAAGACCGCAAATGATGCTCAGGGTGGGTGGGGGTCAGAGGACCAGGGAGCGGCTCGAGACATTTACTCTCTAAGTAAGACATAAAAACTAAATAATCATTTAATTATGTGCATTTTATTGTGGTATTAAAGGTGAATAACTTTTAGCAAAAAATAACCAATACGTTTAAAAAAAATAAGATGATGAAAACCTTTGCCAACAAACTTCTACCAAAAATGACACATCCCTGACAAAAACCACCTTCAAGTTTTCTAGAATAAGTTATCCCGAGAAACTTTTCCAACCACACCAAGTGAAGCTTCAGCTGTATCTTGGGGTCCACGGGGAACCTATAAGAACTAGTGGGTGTCCATGGGGACTGCAACTTTTTATCAGTTGTTTTTACGTTTTATTACATATTATTATATTGCTATTATAACTAAGTAAGGGACCACCTTTTAATATATAATAACACGACACAAAAGTTGGTGGAGAAGAAAGTCATTAACTCGGTATATTCAGTATAATTCAGCAGGGAGTTGCAGGCTTTCGGTCGATAAATGTTTTATACCACAAACATATGATATAATAAGACTGCCAGAAGCCTCTTTCTCTCTCTATTTAATTCATATTATTTGGTGTACAATAATTTATACTACACAATGGATCAACAGAACGCATGTGCAGGATCACTAGAGAGAAGAAGGTATATAGACTGGATGAATTTTGTTAACAATGTTTATGTAGAGTACAATACAAAGCCTAACTTATCCTCTAAAAACAGGAATAAATAATAATAACAAAAGCCAGATGTGTAGAAGTGAAGCAAAAGTAGCCACTATTTGTTCTTGTTTTATTTCCCCCAGGAGGACTAAAGGTGGAGGAGGGGGCGAGGCTGAACACTCCAGTATGGTCTGTTATTTGTTTTCGTCCAGAGAGAAATAGAGAAATTAAATAAGACCAAAAGAGTCCATACGAGGGATATAATGAGGTAAAATATAGCCTGAGTGTGATGACCAGAGAACGCCGAGAAGAGAAGTCACAGTCTATGGTAAACTTCCCAAACCCTCTTGAAGAAAATTGCATATAATATTAAAATGTTTAGTACAGGTACATACTTTTTTATATTCTTAATAGACTTAGCTTTGAACAGTAAGTTATTGAACAGTGTGTGTGTGTTGCCTTCAAGTCCTTTAATTTTAATCCTTATTTCGGTGTTAAATCAATGCAATTTACATATCAGTAGCACAGCAGATCCCATGTAGACCGATATATTGCATATTGCTGTAGCTGTTCACTCTAATATCAAATATTATTTACTTAGTCACTCTTCATAAATCAGACATATCGTGAACAACATGAGTTGACATTTTGAAAATGTATGAATGAAACTCCGTTAGCACAACGACCACCGGTGAAATGTCCGTTTTGAGGTCTGTCTCAGTCTCAGTTATGATGATCTGAAACACTCTCATTTAACGTGTATTTCAGTGTTACTGTTATCATCAGTCAGTGACTTGTTTGTATATGCCTTTCTTCTACCCAGCACGAGACATATTATACAGATTAATGGATTTCTTGTTATATTGAAGTATCCAGTGTGCCATACAAGGACGACTCCCTCCTTCAGTCTTACCCCCGATGTGGCGAGCAGGCGTACCAGCTTAGGATGATCATATCAAAGCATTTCATCCAGCGTTTCAAATTGTAGCGACGTTAAATATAACGATAATTTCGAGGGGACTGTACATAGTAAGTCTTATTGTACCCGTGTGAGTAAAATGTTTAGCTAATTATTGAAAAATATGTTACTGTAGTTCTACTCGCCTTCATGAAAAGTTTATAAACATATTGGTGAAAAATCGTTATGCTTCTTTATTTTTTCTCATGAACTGATAAAATATAATAAATAAAACCTAATTCTAATATAATATTTTCCACTATGATAAAGTTATGGTCCATGTGGGAATTAATTTCCACCTTTATCCTCCAGGTCCCTGAAGCACTGCAGTAGTGATCTTGTGTGTTACCGGACTTGGGATAACAATCCAATGTGGTATATGTAAATAATTTGCTCATTAATTAATGATTTAATTAAGTAGTTAGTTTAGGGAAATGATTACGCGGAGTATACAAAAATTAGTGGTAAATACACTGTTTGGCACACGCAAGACGGATTACTTCACGGGTGTGTTTGCCAGGAGCTGGGGTGGGGGATATAATTGACAGGATGGACAATATCTTGTCTGGTAATGGGAACAAACCCATTATCTGCCTCAGTGCAGGAGGCAATGATATTGGCCGGTGTAGGAGTGAGGAGCTTCTTGATAAGTTCAAGGCAGCCATAGATCGTATTAGGACTAAGGGAGGGATCCCTATCATATGCGGTGTCCTGCCTAGAAGGAGAGTTGGCAGTGAATGGTTGTCAAGGGCAGTTGGTGTTAACGACCGTCTTGACAGATATTGCAAGTCAATATCAGTCCCATTCATTGACAACTGGGACAACTTCTATGGCAGAAGGGACCTTTATGCTAGGGATGGGGTGCACCTGTCTAGGGATGGAGTAGCAACCCTGGCTGGGGCTCTAGAGGGGGCAGTTCAAAAGATATCGAAGTCTTTAAACTGCTAAGAGAACATAGGGGCATGGGGGTGGAGGAGACTGCAGTGGGAGCGGGTAAACAAGGCGAAAGATTACAGGGAAATAGTGTTAGGAATGATGACATAACTAAATTAGACAGGGAGTTTAAAACTAAACGCGGTAAGGGGAGGACTCAGAACACGACTAACTTAAATGTATATTACGCGAACAGTAGAAGTATGAGAAACAAAATGGATGATATTAGGGCCTTGGTATGTACCGAAGAAATCGATATAAGTGCATTCACTGAAACATGGATCAACCTAGACACACGTGAATTACCAGTCGAATACCAAATTGCGGGTTACAAACTGTTCCATACCGATAGGCAGACCAGGAAAGGAGGCGGAGTAGCAATCTATGTTAGGGATAATCTGAAGTGTGAAATAAATAAGGAAATAAAAACTGAGAGGAATACAGAAACAATTTGGATAGAATTAAGCGACGGTCGGGAAAAATTAATCACAGGAGTAATATATAGACCCCCCAATCTTGATAGCGTCAATGAGCGACTTATCTGGGATGAAATGCGCAGGGCTTCCATACACAACAAAGTCTGTATAGTAGGCGACTTTAACCTTGGCCAAATAGATTGGACCGACCTTACGGGTAACTCAGAATCAGAGGATTTTCTCGAGACGATCCAGGACTGTTTCCTAAGTCAACATATAACCGAACCCACACGGGGTAATAATATATTGGATTTAGTTTTGTCAAACAGAGAAAACCTCATTAGCAATGTCGAGGTAGGGAACGAACTTGCAAACAGCGATCACAAAGAAATTCGATTCCAGTTAGATTTTCAGGGCAGACGTAAGGAAAATTCCACTAAAGTACCAGATTTCAGAAGGGCAAACTTTGACAGTTTAAAGAGGCAGCTGAGAGAGGGGGTGTCGCGCTTGGCCGTGAACCTGACAGATGACACCCACCTGATAACGAGATCTGAGACTGCCGAGTTCCACGACAATTTAAATAGTGAGTTACTTAATGCACAAAGGCAGAACATACCATACAAAAAACTCAGATCAAACAACAATGACCCTAAATGGATAAATAATTATTTAAAGAACATCATTGGCCAAAGGAAGGCTATAGGTAGAAGGATAAATCGTGGCGAAATTCACCTCCGGGACTATTATAGGGTATTGGCGAGTAGGGTTAAAACCGAGATAAGGAAAGCAAAGAGGAATAATGAGGTAAGGATAGCAAGGGAGGCAAAGACAAACCCCAAAGGATTCTACCAAATGTATCAAACTAAAACACGAGAAAAGATTGGACCAATACGGTCAGACTCCGGCGAGCTCACTGATAACGACGGAGAAATGAGCAATAATTTGAATAAATATTTTTCAACAGTTTTCACCACCGAAAATTTAAACATGATACCCGAGGCACCGACTCTATTCAGAGATAGTGAAGAAAACAAATTAAGTGAGATAGTAGTGACTAGTAACGATGTTAGTAAGCAAATAGACAAACTAAAGCCTAATAAGTCACCTGGTCCCGATGAGATATTTGCCAGAGTATTAAAGGAATGTAAGGAAGAGCTTAGTATGCCCTTAGCAAAGTTGTTTAACATGTCCTTAAAAACAGGTGTAGTACCAGAATCATGGAGGAAAGCGAATGTAATACCGATCTTCAAGAAGGGGGATAGATCACTATCCTCTAACTACCGCCCAATCAGTCTAACATCAATAGTAGGCAAATTACTGGAAGCAATCATTTCAAACTCTATTCGAAATCACCTGGAGAAGCACGGATTGATCAGTGATTCCCAGCATGGCTTCACAAGCGGACGTTCTTGCCTAACTAATCTATTAACATTCTTTTCATCAGTTTTCGAATCAGTGGACGAGGGGCACAATTATGATGTGGTATATCTCGACTTTAGCAAAGCCTTCGACAGAGTACCCCACGAAAGACTAATTAGAAAGGTAGAAGCTCATGGCATCAAAGGTGACATCCTTAAATGGATTAGGGCGTGGTTACAGGACAGGAAACAGCGAGTGAGCATTAACGGCACTAAGTCCCATTGGAGCAACGTCACAAGTGGAGTTCCCCAAGGCTCAGTACTTGGACCATTATTGTTTATTATATACATAAACGACATAGATATCGGCATAGACAGCAACATAAGTAAATTTGCTGATGATACTAAAATAGGACGTGTTATCAAATCTGACGAGGACTCGGCAAAACTACAGGAGGATCTAAACAAATTTTTCGAATGGTCTGAAAAATGGCAGATGAAATTCAACATCGACAAATGTAAAGTACTCAGTATAGGAAATGTAAACAGGGAAACCAGATACCAGATGAACAACGATGCCATAGAGAAATCCGACTGCGAGAGAGATTTAGGAGTAATGATAAGTAGGAACCTTAAGCCAAGTAAACAATGTGTTTTTGCTCGTAACAAGGCTAATAAAGTACTTGGGTTCATACAAAGGAGTGTTAGTTACAAGACTAGCGAGGTCATCCTAAAACTGTATCTTGCTCTTGTGAGACCACACCTGGATTACGCAGTCCAGTTCTGGTCACCGTATTACAGAATGGATATAGAATCCTTGGAAAGAATTCAGAGGAGAATGACAAGACTAATCCCGGGCATTAGGAACCTTGAGTATAGAGACAGGTTAAAGCATCTTAATTTGCACTCCCTTGAGAGACGTAGAGCGAGGGGCGACCTGATAGAGGTGTATAAGTGGAAGGCAGGGCTAAACAAAGGGGACATTACAAAGGTACTCAAATTATCCAACCAGGAGCGAACTCGTAACAATGGTTTTAAATTGGACAAATTTAGATTTAGGCGTGAAATAGGTAAACACTGGTTTGGAAACAGAGTAGTGGATGAATGGAACAAGTTACCAAATATCATCATTAACTCGAATACGCTGAATTGCTTCAAACATAGGTTGGATGCTCATATGAGCAATAGGGGTTGGGTGTAAACGGGACTGCCCAGTATGGGCCAATAGGCCCGCTGCAGTTTCCTCCATTCTTATGTTCTTATGTTCTTAAGTAGTGCGGTATTTCTCTTTCTCTATGGATCACGTTAATATCGTTTAATTTACACGATATCGGTGGTAGGAGTCAACTAAAAATGTAAATATGTATTTGTATTAAGAAATAGTATTATAAAGACAAATAATAATGAATATTTAGTTCTTGTTTATGTATCACTGCGCCATTGGGTCACACAATTGTACAAGGCGGTAGAAGCGCCTTGCCCATATCACACTTCATGGAAGGCAACTCTCCAAAATCTAGCAGACAGCCGGCAACCCAGAGATATTCTAGCTTCTCAGTTCCTCCAAAACTCTCTACAACTCATAGCAGCCCCTAAAATAATAGCTAAGTACCTTTTTATAGTTTAGGTTATCACTTATTCTTGTGTACCTCTATTTTAAGCATACGGGGCTAGCTTAGGTAATTATATTATATATGTTTTTCTTATATTTTAATAACTTAAATTTAATATTTCCAGTCCATAAAGATGTGGTCAAACAAATTAATAAAACCTGTAGTGTTGGCGGAGAGGGAAGGATTGGACGACTTTGAATGGCAGGAACAGAAGAAAACATGGAAGTGATTATAAACGAGATTTACAGCCAGGAAGACCAACCTGGAACACACAACTCTCCAAAAGAATTAAAAAGACCAACTAACAATTCACGAACCTTGGGACTGAAAATCGTCAAACATAATTTTCACATGAAAATGAAACTCCACCAACTCACTAATATTAATGAGCAGAAGAGAAAACCTGCAGCTAACATTTACTGGCTCACACTGGCAGGTAGAATTGGTTTAGTAATTAAAAAACATTAACTGTCAAGTCTGGTGATGACACAAAACGATCTTTGTGAATTAAAAAATAGAAAAAAAGATGCATGTGTTGCCAGAGTGACTTTTGCCCTTTAATCTGAAAATTAATTGGTATCTGATTTTATTTTCAGACTTGTATATATTTAATTTTTATTTTTATTTTTTGTTGAACCAGGAGTCAAAGTCTCTGCTGTTTATCAATTAATCCCCAAGAAGCAGCTGATTCACCACCATCCTTAAAATTTGTGTTAGTCTTTAAATGAGACTAATGTTCCGGACGGCACTGAAAGACATCCACTGGACTATTCCGTTTGGTCCTCGTTGAGGACTCGTCTACAAACATTCTATC
>CAUDMG010002520.1:0-278259 GCA_958450375.1 Homarus gammarus
TGAGTAAATAGAATACTAACAGAAAAGAATAGCTGGATGGTAAATTATTGAAAAGAGAAAACTCGGCCCGTTACAGTGTCCACTATAATATAACAATAAAAATCCGGCAATTTTTATAATTGTTTTCCAATAAATTTCGCTCGCGGGTTAGTCCAATAGAATTACCAGTTAGAAAAGTTAGGTTAGGTAAAGATTAGAAATGGCGGGTGGAGATTTATTGGTCTAATTTCTTAGGCGTTCCTCACTTGTGCGATTTTTTCTGAAAGAAACGTTTCCAAGAGGCTTCAAGGGTTGAAGGATGTATATATGAGGTAAAAATTGCCTAAAGTAAGTGCGTCTATGCGATTTGAAGATGTGCAATACCGAATAATAACCACGCTTGATAATAAAGTAAACAACAAAAACCTTTATAGCTCACCCGCAGGAGGTTGTCATGTGTATTATAAAAGCTTTGCTGTCACTGCTGTCGCCCTTGGCCATGTGCACCTGCCCGGATCCGCTGAGTGGCAGCAGTGTTACCAAAGTATTGATTGACTAGTTCTCCAAATTACCTTTGAAAAGCAGCAAGTTATACACTCGCTGATCTGGTACTACTGCAGCATGCGCTGCCGCCTGCCAGCTCATCCCAGCTGGTGGACAACAACAAATGGACAAGTCACTGCAGTACTGCATTATAATACCGATGACAACTTCTTGCACGTGAGGAGTAAAGGTTTTTGTTTGTTTATTATTATCATGTTAAATGTTTAAGGCGTCACATTACTAGTATTTTAAAGATCCTATTAATGAATGCTGCATGCTGCAGTGTATACCTGTACGTGATGTGGTAAGAGTGGGTTAGGGGTCCGACTAATTACCCAACTGTAGCCGCAATGAAGTCAAATAATGGTTCTACATGAAAAAATCGGACTGCCAATCACTTCTCGACTAGTATTTGGTGTCACAAAGTAAAAAAATATTGGTAAACTTAATTTAATCTGAGTTAATAGATCGAGTGCATGTACCTAACCTAACCTAACCTAGACTAGTATTTGGTGTCACGAAGTCACAAAAAATTGGTAAACTTAATTTAATCTGAGTTAATAGATCGAGTGCATGTACCTAACCTAACCTAACCCAACTCATTAAATTAAGCGTAACAATTTTTTGTTACTTTATGACACCAAATAATAATCGAGAAGTGATTCACAGCCCGATTTACGCTTGTAGGACCATCATTTGACTTTATTGCGACTACATTTGGGTTCATTTGCGTAATTACTCGCTCCCTCGGTACAAGCACGCGCTCTATTAACTCAGTTAAAATTAAGTTTTCTCATTTTTTTTGACTTTGTGACACCAAATACTAGTCGAGAAGTGGTTGGCAGTCCGATTTATTCATGTAGGACCATTATTTGACTTCATTGCAGCTACATTTGGGTACATTTGGTTAATTAGTCGGACCGGTGGGTTTGGGTTATCTCGTACCCAAATCACGAGATAAGTCGTACCCAAGATTATTTACACCCAATTCAAGAGATAATCCATGCTTATTAGCATGTATACAGTACCATGCATTTTTGGTTTTTAGCTTTATCTATGATTACAAAAAATGATTACGTAAATCTTGTAGGAAAGTGCAGTGAAATAGGGAAATGTATTGCAGGCTTTAAAATGGTTGCATCTCATTACATAAGTAGAATGTTATTCCATCACACAGGCCTTGCACTACAAGTACATATTTCACACTATGTGGTTTATAATAACTTTATTGCAATTTGCAGATTTCAGGCTAATAGATTTGGCAGTTTCAATTTATAAACTTGGCGATGTAAACGTTTATAATGATCATAAGCCACCAAAATATAGATATGCATAAGAATGGGGTCTGCCCATATCGTCACCACTATTTTAAACCCTTTTGTAACCACTGCTTTACCCGTTTCGTCACCGTGTTCATCCCCATCAATAAATACACGAAAATAACTGTTTCCTGGGATAGAAAATAGTAAAAAAAAACACTAAGACAATTAATTAAAGTCAAAAATAAATAATAAAAACATTGTTAATATGCCTGCAATCATCTCTCTCCTTGGTGCTTTATGCGCTGGTGCCAAATCACCTTTATTTGTTCTGTATTTTGTTTTTTTTACCAATGTTGAATTGTTTTGTTTTTTATAAAACAATTAATATTCATTTATATTAATAACACAATAATTTTTCGTTTCTTCTGTATTTGCCAATGTTTTAATCGTTTTCTTTATTAAATAATTAATATTCATGTATAATAATAACACAATACTTCACGAGTTGTCTGTATACATGTATAATTTCTATTCGTGTTAAATAATAACTTAAAATTTGTCACTAATACCAGCAATTGTTAGTGGTGACAAAATAGATTTGATATTGGAAACGAAATGGGGTTTTGGTGACGAACCGGGTGACGATATGGGGTGTATCCATAAAAACAGATTGATTTTCCAGCTCCAGCTTTTTGTAAACAAATCAGTTAGTATACAGTACATAATTCGAGGCTCCTCTCTGCCATAGAGTCTGGTACTTCTTCCAGTATAACAAACTTGTTCTACAGAGTGGCTGACATGACGCCGTCAAGAATTTTTTCTTCTGACATGTCAATGTCAAGAATGAAATACAGTAGTAATGAGGATATAAAAGAACGAAGAGTTAGAATGTTTGCCAACGCATACACAATTAGCTGTAGTTATGTTATTGTATGTTAATGACACTGTGGATAGATTTGTTTAAAAGTCACGACCATACGGAAACAAGACCAGCAGTATGAGTAACGTAATGACTTGATTATGTGTCACCCAATATTCATGCTATTCATATATTAAAATCAAACTTGTCCATGTTTCCATTGTGGATATATATATATGTATATATATATGTATATATATATATATATATATATATATATATATATATATATATATATATATATATATATATATATATATATATATATGAAATTTAACATAAATGCTCTTATAGGATTACTGTACAGTGTTTCAAAATTAATAACTTAACTTCTTCAAGTCAACAGAATAATATTCTCATTTTGTAAAAAAAATAATACGGGTAACAAGTTTATTTTCTTACATTTGTAGGATTATAGTGTATTAAGAATTACCGGTAATAACTTCAAGTCAACACAATATTCTCATTCTGTAAAAAAAAAAATAGTTCAAAACATTTAAATTAGCTTAGTTGAACATTGAAATGCTTATGTACTGTGACAAGCTTAGATGCCTTTTCCTGTCCTAGGCGATTTCTTACCTTTGATTGTACAAATCCATATGTGGAAAAAATTCTCTCAACCCCTGCTGATGATGCAACAGCTGTAAATAATTGCCTAGGAACATCCATTACATTTTCTGTCATATCATTGGCAAAATACTGCCACCAAGCAAGGGGTGAGAGAGATTTTACAACATCTTTACCAAAATAGACCTCTTTAATTGGCGCACTTCTTCCATGGGAGGACATTAATGTTGAAAGGAAATGTGGAAGAGACTCGCACACATACTGTTCTGTAATGTCTCGCTGCTCAGGAGTCAGATGTCTGCCCTGATACCTTGGATCTATCGCATTAGCTAGAAAATGGGCAGGTGTCAATGCTACTTTGATTCTTTTTTCAAAATTATTCATATCCTTCTTATCTGTTAAATACTCCTTAATATCAGTTTTCAGTTTTACCCAGATTTCTACAGCATCACTTTATAGGGTATGTTCTCTGGACACAGTCCAATGCCACAGCAATAGGCTTAAATCTCTAAATAGTCTTCTGCAGTTCTTTTTAATACCTAATCATTAACTTTCCTTTCAATTTTCTTATCAATGTCTTCACTATTTTCTTTGCACACTTTGACAAGGGTCTCCCAGTTCTTTAAATAAGATTCAATAGAATCTGTCGCTGTGTTTCATCGTGTGTCTGATGGCATTACTAGCATTGTTCCTCCTGCTCTTCTATACAAAGATCCTGGGATGTGATGATTTCTGAATTTCAATAGTATTTATTATCTTAGGTAACAATATATTTCATGTAAATATATACATTAATAATGAGTCCTTATGATATGATCAAAGTTTTGCAAAACTGGAGAGAACAGACTATAGTACAGTACATAATTTTGTAAATCCAAATAATGTTATTAGCCTGCTGCATTGCATATACTTTTCAATCATGTAGAATAAAAAGAGAAAACATGATTTTTTTACTCTGATTTAAATCGATTTAAATCATGTGATATAAATCATAACCCTGAATTATATATATATATATATATATATATATATATATATATATATATATATATATATATATATATATATATATATATATATATATATATATATATACACAGTCAACCCTCACTTTACGCGGTTAATGTAACCCACAGGGTACCGCGGAAAGTGAGAAACGCGTAAAGTGAATAACATAACATATGAGATTAAATGAAATAGAGACCAGCTGACCCCCAAACTCCACTTTTTCCAACTTAATACCTACGTTCTAGTAAAAATAACATCTTAATTTTATGATGGTACATGCACACAATTAATACTTAAGAGAAATAGAGAAATACAGTTGCCAAGTTAATGTCCATTCAAATAATGGACTCAACTCCCTCCCCCACTTCTCACACTACACTCGCTGGCTCTTCCCTCTCTGAGAAATTTTTGGGGGGAAACCAGGTATAGTAATAAATAATACCTCAAACTAAAGTTAGGATAATATAATTGACATTGCTGGATTCCTTGTAAGACCAGGAATATTTTGAATACAAATGTCATATATTTTGCACAAAAGATAACATATTTACTCAGAGTAAACATTATATCTAAAATTTGTATGTCTAATGCAAAATATATGATGTTTATATTCAAAATGATCATCAAATTGTAAGAATTCTAGCAATGTAAATTATATTCTGGCCGGGTAATTTGTATGAATTTTATGAGCTAAAACAAATATCTTCAGTTAATAAAAAAAAAATATATTCTTCACGACACATCTGTCAATCAAAGTACCCCACCTTGCCTCCCCCCCTCTTCCAAGCGCCAGGTGGTTGGTCCGTCCCAACCCTCCTCCCCCCCCTCCACCCCCCACCAATCCTCCCTTCAAGAGAAAGGTTGGGTGAAAAAACTAGATTTTAACATTTAGTATTAAATAATACCTCAGATTAAAGTTAGGATAATATAATTGACATTGCTGGATTCCTTGTAAAACCAGGAATATTTTGAATATAAATGTCATATATTTTGCACAAAAGATAACATATTTTCTCAGAGTAAACATTATATCTAAAATTTGTATGTCTAATGCAAAATATATGATGTTTATATTCAAAATGATCATCAAATTGTAAGAATTCCAGCAATGTAAATTATATTCTGGCCGGGTAATTTGTATGAATTTTATGAGCTAAAACAAATATCTACAGTTAATAAAAAAAAAAAATATTCTTCACACCGTGGTGCCAGTGGTGCCAGGTGGTCGGTCGCCGGTCCCTCCCTCCCTCCCACCCCCCCACCAAGCCTCCCTACCAGATGAATGTGTGGGAATACCAGACTGTTTACCTTTTTAGTAATAAATAATAAATCAGACTAAAGTTAGGATAATATAACTGACATTGCTGGATTCCTTGTAAGACCAGGAATATTTTCAATATAAATGTCATATATTTTGCACAAAAGATAACATATTTACTCAGAGTAAACATTATATCTAAAATTTGTATGTCTAATGCAAAATCTATGATGTTTATATTCAAAATGATCATCAAATTGTAAGAATTCCAGCAATGTAAATTATATTCTGGCCGGATAATTTGTATGAATTTTATGAGCTAAATAAAAAAATTATACTTCACCCGTGTAAAGGGGTACACCCACCGCGGAATGTGAGCATCCTGGGTTCTGGCAGGGCACCGTGTAAACGGAAACGCGGAATGTGGGACCGCGTAAAGTGAGGGTTGACTGTATATATATAATCAACGACCTCACCAGCAAGGAATCGAACCCTCGACCTACTGGGTTCGTTAAAATGCTACATACGAGGCAATGGCAGTTTCCCAATGAGGTTCACGGCGCCATCAGCTCGATGAACAGGCTTTGTGTGAAATATAACAGAGTCTAGAACTGCTTTTAGTGTCCTTGTGGGTTTGCCGGTAAGCGTTCCCTAGTCCCACCCAGTAGGTCAAGGGTTCGATTCCTTGCTGGTGAGGTCGTTGATTATATGTTCAAAGTCCGCGTGTTATATGGACTAAAAATGAAGTATATATATACCGTTAACCCTCACTTTAGGCGGTTAATGTAACCCGCAGGGTCCCGCGTAAAGTGAATAACAAAACATATGGGATTAATTGAAATAGAGTCCGGGCTGTCCCCCAAACTCCACTTTTTGACAACGCACAACTATGTTGTAGTAAAAATTTTATCTTAACTTTATGATGGTATGAAAAAACAAGTAATATAGAAGAGGTTAGGTTAGGAAAAATAAAGGTTAACATAGGAAAAATAAAGGTTAGGTTAGAAAAACTGAAAGTTAGGTGGAACACTTACGTTAGTAGAAGAGATGGGTCGGCATACGGGGATGGAGGCTGGTTCCGAGGCAGAGAGCAGATTAATGGCCCTCAGGTGAATCACCATTACTAGGTGAATCACCATCACTGTCACTTACAGTTGTCAGGGCTTCCCTGACAAATCCCTCAAAGTCATCTTCACTGTCACTATCACTGGCTTGGGCTGGCTGTGGTGGGTTGCGGGCGAAGAACTCGGTTAAGCGTTTTTGACGGCTGGTGTTTATGTTGTCTTGATACACCGTGATGTACGGCTCCATAGCCTGCACCAGCCGGGTATGGAAGACTTCATAGCGGTCATCGTCATTGTCGCGGGAAAGGAAGGAC
The DNA here is from genome assembly GCA_958450375.1 of Homarus gammarus. Classification (NCBI taxonomy): domain Eukaryota; kingdom Metazoa; phylum Arthropoda; class Malacostraca; order Decapoda; family Nephropidae; genus Homarus; species Homarus gammarus. The sequence continues at coordinate 6,915 of CAUDMG010002520.1, forward strand.
TTCATTTTCTCTGGACACTCCATGGCACCCTTAATATCACTATGAGTTAAACTGTGTTCTTCGGAGAATGACGCACCTTCTTCCTCCTCTTCGCTGACGTGATCTTCTTCCAACATCTCGTCGGCAGTCACTTCAGGATCTCTGATCACCTCCAGGATGTCGTCGTTGGTGGTCTCGGAGAAGCCTGGAACTGTAACAGTCTGCGCAGCTTCTCTGGCAAGGTCCACTGCTACTGCAACATTCTGAACCTCACCAGTCACAGATTGACTCCTCCTCTCACCTGGTATTCCATGCAACACATGTCTCCATGCGTGACAAATTGTAGCAGCAAACAGCTGATCCCATGACTCCACCAAGAAGTCCACAGCTTTCTTGATGTTAAATACTCTCCAGAAATGTTTGAACAGTATTATTTGGTGTGCCAACTGTTGATCCTCATCTTCTTCGCTATTGCTATCGGTGGTGGTGTCACTCAGGTTACGCAGCTCTTCCCTGGTGTTGGTGTAGTCGTTCAGGAGTTTGAATTTTTTTGTTGAGAATGCAGCTTTTACATTACAGATTAACTCTTGGTCCATGGGCTGTAATATAGACGTAGTGTTGGGAGGAAGGAAGACCACTTTAACGTTGGGGTGACGATCTAACAGTAGGGGCGAGTGTCATGGTGCGTTGTCCAGCAGCAACAAAATATTGAATGGCACATTCTGTCGCTCACAGAATTTCTTTACATCGGGAACAAAACAGTCATCAAACCAGGAGAGGGACAGTGTAGAGAACATCCACACCTTATGTGCGGTCAGCCAGTGGACATTTAGCTTGGTCATGTCCATGGTTTTGTAGGCATGCGGCTTGCGTGCTGTGTGGATCACCGATAACTTAAGCTTACAGGTACTGGAGGCATTGGTGGTAAACAGGACAGTGATGCGTTCCTTCTGCATCTTCCTGCCCCGAATCCTGCTGGCATTCTTTACAACGAAGGACTTGGAAGGTAGCTTTTTCCAGAAAAGACCAGATTCGTCCATGTTAAACACCTGGTCGTCACTGTACTGTCCTTCCTCCATAATCTCACGTAATAACGGAGGAAATTCCCTAGCCGCAGCACGGTCAGCACTCGCTTCTTCACCACCAATGTTTATATTGGTGATCTTGTTCCGGATCTTAAACCTCTGTAACCACCCAGAGGAAGCATTAAAGGGTTTGGGCTCTGTAATTCCCATCTTTCGTGCCACTGCCATGTACAGTTCACGTGCGTAGTCCTTAAGAGAGCGCGTGTCGACCGCCATGTTCCATCGCGCCTGACGCACCAAGTACCTCACAAGTAATTTTTCTGTCTTGAGAAGCACCTGGTTGTGAAAATACTTGATTATAGAAGCACCTGTAGACTTTGTGATCTTCATGTGCTCCTTTATCTTGGCTGCATCCTTCTTTATTGTTCGAATCGTAGATTCTTTCACACCATGCTGGCGCGCCAAATCAACCTGCCTTGTTCCTTTCTCCAACTCTTGGATGATGGTATACTTCACCTCGTAGCTTAAGGAACGTCGTGTCTTCTTTGGCTTAGTGCCGCTGGGTCCAGGTAAGGAAAGGTTTCTCTCTGGGGGTGGTGGTCCGGCGGAAGCCATTTTACTGAACAATGGATGCACGATTACACGGTGTGGCCTTGAGGGATGAAACTGCCGCGGCTACGTCAAGCATTGACTTTCCTCCATCCCTCCCTCCCCCGGGTGGACACGTCATAATACTTTAAGCCAATTACAGCTAGCAGCAGAGGGGGGTAGGGATGCATGGCCAATCACAGTCCGATACGTCATATGACGTCAGTGATAACACAACAAAGACACACACTGTGCACCCTTACCGCGCGGCTTGCCCAAGCGGAGGGAGGAGGAGAGAGAGACGAGGAGCACAGGCAGGCAGGCGGGCGTGTGGGGCGAATCTAAAAATAGCGTCGCGCCGGACACTCTCCGCGTAATGGGGTTCACGTGCCGCGTAATGTGAGCACGTTAGGTTCTGGCAAGGCACCGCACAAACATGGAAACGCGGAATGTGGGACCGCGTAAAGTGAGGGTTAACTGTATATATATACAATGATCCCTCCGTTAACGAACTCAATCCGTTCCAGAAGGTCGTTCGTTAACCGAAAAGTTCGTTAACCGAAACCATTGTTTCAATGGGTTTTTGGGTAATTGGTTCCAGCTCACCGAAAATTTCCTAAATTCAACAAAAATGGTAGAAAAGTTCACTTACTTTGAGGTGTGTATGTAGAAGGCTCCTGGATGATGATGATGATGGGATTTAGAATGGGGGTGGAGGAGAAGGAAATAGAGAAGGCATTGGGGTGGGAGAGAAGTCACCCCATGGCGCCATTTCCCCCATAAAATTTTAGCTCTCTTGGTGTAATTCAAGATTATTTTCTTTAAATCAACACTGCACTGCATTATATATTGTCAATATGTAAAATATATTTCAAAATGACCCATAATTTGCTTGGAAACACAGAAAAAAAGCATTTAGTTGAAGAGAGTCTCAAGCAAGATGTTACCTCCAGTGAAAACAGAGAGAGACTAACTCCTGTTTGCTGTGTTAAGAGGCTGGATGCCGCGCATTAAACTAGTCACTTTACCTTCAATTATGTTCAATAATTGTTAAAATGACTTAAGAAATTGAATATTAAACTTTTAAAATTATTGAATAGTATAAATTTCTTGATATTTACTAAAATAGTATGGAATTTAAGCCCTAGAACCGATTAATGTATTGGCGGACTGATACTAAAGCTGGTTGCCCGGTCAGTGCAAGCGAAAACATGTTGAGGTCGGTTCGTAAGAACTTCGTTAACCGAATTTTTTTTCATTAACCGAATTGAAGATCCTTATGGAAGGCAGTTCGTTAATCGAAATTACGTTAACCGAGGTGTTCGTTAAACAAGGGGTCACTGTATACATATATACACACAGTGATCCCTCGGTTAACAAACGCCTTGGTTAACGAATTCCTTACGAATTTTTCCCAACATGCTTTCGCCTGGTCACCAGCTGTAGTATTAGTCCGCCAATACAGTAATCAGTTTTAGGGCTTAAATTCGTTACCATTTGAGTAAATGTCAAGAAGGTTGTACTATTCAATAATTTTCCAAGTCTTATATTAAAGTTTTTAGTCATTTTAACAATTATTTAACATAATTGAAGTACAGGGAACTAGTTTTTAGCACGCCAAACAGCCACTCAACACACCCAAAATGGCGTCAGTGTGTGTCCCTGCTCAGTGGAGGAAGCTTCTTGCTTGAGACTCTCTTGAACATAAACTATTTTTACGTTTTTACAGTACAATTATTGGTCATTCTTAAGTTTATTTTACATATTGACAATATATGATGCAGTGCAGTGTTGATTTAAAGAAAATAATCTTGAATTACACCAAGTGAACTAAAATTTTATGGTTAAAATGGCGGCATGGGGTGACTTCTCTTCCACCCCAATGCCTTCTCTTCTCCCTTCTCCTCCACCCCCATTCTAATTCCCATCATCATCATCATCATCAACCAGGAGCCTTATACATACACACCTCAAAGTAAGTGTACTTTACTGCATTTATTTTTCGTTTATTTGTAATTTTCGGTGAGCTGGAACCAATTACCCAAAATCCCATTGAAACAATGGTTTCGGTTAACGAAATTTTCGGTTAGTGAACGACCTTCTGGAACGAATTGTGTTCGTTAAGCGAGGGACCAATATATATATATATATATATATATATATATATATATATATATATATATATATATATATATATATTATATATATATATATTTATATATTTATATTTATATACCGTATATACCCGTGTATAGCACGAGTTCTTAAGACCAAATTTTTTGGCAAAAAGTTGGGGGTCAACCTCTATACGGATAATAGTTTCGTTAGGTTGAAAAATATTTACCAGTAACTACCAGTAAACAATGGAAACGGCGCACCATCTCACCACCAGCTGTGAGTGTCAGTACAGTTGCCAGGGCAGATCTCTTGCGTCATCATAGCAAGCCCAAAGTAGCCAAATGCATGGTATGGTATTCACAGGAGTATGTAAAACATAAAGTATTCATTTTTAAAAGTTTATTTATAGATACATAAATTTTTGTTAATTATATTTGAAACATCAATCTTTGTTAATTAAATTTGAAACAAAAGAAAAATACGATACCTTATTTCTAAATATTTTCATTGAAATATTACATCACAAGTATATTTTACCTTAACTGTGCCTGAATGAATATATTCTCAGAAATAAATATGGAAATGTAATATTTTTGCTGAAATGACGTACATATTACAGTGGAAAGTGGGATAAAATTGTGACGAAAACAATGACTTTCACTTTCTTTCGTCGTTCAAAAGATTTTACCGCAATCGCTTTTTGAATGGTTTTCAGTTAAAAAACTGTTGTATTACAATAATATTCTATCCTAATTGACTTGAATAAATACTACGATACCATATTTCTGAATATTTTCATTAAAATCCATCAAAATCATTTTCCTTGTCATCATCTGCAGCACCAAACAGCTCCTCCCAGTCCTCTCCTTGACCAGCATCGTCATATGGATCAACACCATCATCAGCCATAGGATCATCAATATCTTCATCCTCATTCACGCTCTCATTAGCCTCATAATCCCACAACAAGGCGTCTTCTGTTCCATCAAGAGCATTCGAAATCCCACATTTCTAAAAAGATTTCACCACAATTTCTGGTCTGATTGCATCCCAGGCCTCTACAATCCATTCACATAATGTTGCTAGTGATGGAGCTTGGATGTTGCCTCCCTTTGTGTATGTCTTATCGCCTTCCATCATCCAGTTGTTCCACTTCACTCTTACCGCATCTTCAAATGGTTTGTTTATGGAAACATCCAGTGGTTGGACAAGACTTGTTAATCCACCAGGAATCACAGCTGTATCAGTGTTTTCCTTCCTAATCCCAGCAGTAACACTGTCAACAAGATGTGACCGAAACATATCCCACACAAGAAGACTTTTTTCTTTGTGCAGTCCCCCTTGTCTAAAGTTCCAGACTTTTTTAAGCCATATTTGTATGCCGCCTTCATCCATTTATCCTTTCTCGTGCACATGGATGATTAAAAAAATGCCTGCCTCTCCCTCCTCCTCCCTCCGCTTGGGCAAGCGGCCCGGTAAGGTTGCGCATTGTGTGTCTTTGTTGCGTTGTCACTGACGTCATATGACGTATCGGACTGTGATTGGCCATGCATGCCTACCCCCCTCTGCTGCTAGCTGTAATTGGCTTAAAGTATTATGACGTGTCCACCCGGGGTAGGGAGGGAGGGAGGAGAGACGATGCTTGACCTAGCCGTGTAAACGCGCATCCATTGTTCCGTAAAATGGCTTCCGCCGGACCACCACCCCCCAGAGAAAAACCTTTCCTTACCTGGACCCAGCGGCACTAAACCAAAGAAGACACGACGTTCCTTAAGCTACGAGGTGAAGTATACCATCATCCAAGAGTTGGAGAAAGGAACAAGGCAGGTTGATTTGGCGCGCCAGCATGGCGTGAACGAATCTACGATCCGGACTATAAAGAAGGATTCAGCCAAGATAAAGGAGCACATGAAGATCACAAAGTCTCCAGGTGCTTCTATGATCAATTATTTTCACAACCAGGTGCTTCTCAAGACAGAAAAATTACTTGTGAGGTACTTGGTGCGTTAGGCGCGACGGAACATGGCGGTCGACACGCGCTCTGTGAAGGACTACGCACGTGAACTGTACATCGCAGTGGCACGAAAGATGGGAATTACAGAGCCCAAACCCCTTAATGCTTCCTCTGGGTGGTTACAGAGGTTTAAGATCCGGAACAACATCACCAATGTAAACATTGGTGGTGAAGAAGCGAGTGCTGATCGTGCTGCGGCCCGGGAATTTCCTCCGTTTTTACGTGAGATTATGGAGGAAGGACAGTACACCGACGACCAGGTGTTTAACATGGACGAATCTGGTCTTTTCTGGAGAAAACTACCTTCCAAGTCCTACATTGTGAAGAATGCCAGCAGGATTCGGGGCCGGAAAATGCAGAAGGAACGCATCACCGTCCTGTTTACCACCAATGCCTCCGGTACCTGTAAGCTCAAGTTATCGGTGATCCACACAGCCCGCAAGCCGCACGCCTACAAGAGCATGGACATGACCAAGCTAAATGTCCACTGGCTGACAGCACGTAAGGCATGGATGTTCTCTACACTGTCCCTCTCCTGGTTTGATGACTGTTTTGTTCCCGATGTAAAGAAATTCTGTGAGCAACAGCATGTCCCATTTAATATTTTGTTGCTGCTGGACAACGCACCAGGACACTCGCCCCTACTGTTAGATCGTCACCCCAACGTAAAAGTGGTCTTCCTTCCTCCCAACACTACGTCTTTAATCCAGCCCATGGACCAGGAGTTGATTTGCAATGTGAAAGCTGCATTCTCAAGAACAAAATTCCAGCTCCTGAACGACTACACCAACACCAGGGAAGAGTTGCGTGACCTGAGTGACACCACCACCGATAGCAAGAGCGACGAAGATGAGGAACAACGGTTATAACAGCAAAAAATACTCTTCAAACGATTCTGGAGAGTATTTAACATCAAGAAAGCTGTGGACATCTTGGTGGAGTCATGGGATCAGCTGTCTATTGCTACAATTCGTCACGCATGGAGACGTGTTGCATGGAATACCAGGTGAGAGGAGGAGTCAATCTGTGACTGGTGAGGTTCAGAATGTTGCAGTAGCAGTGGACCTTGCCAGAGAAGCTGCGCAGACTGTTACAGTTCCAGGCTTCTCCGAGACCACCAACGACGACATCCTGGAGGGGATCAGAGATCCTGAAGTGACTGCCGACGAGATGTTGGAAGAAGATCACGTCAGCGAAGAGGAGGAAGAAGGTGCGTCATTCTCCGAAGAACACAGTTTAACTCATAGTGATATTAAGGGTGCCATGGAGTGTCCAGAGAAAATGAAGTCCTTCCTTTCCCGCGACAATGACGATGACCGCTATGAAGTCTTCCATACCCGGCTGGTGCAGGCTATGGAGCCGTACATCACGGTGTATCAAGACAACATAAACACCAGCCGTCAAAAAAGCATAACCGAGTTCTTCGCCCGCAACCCACCACAGCCAGCCCAAGCCAGTGATAGTGACAGTGAAGTTGACTTTGAGGGATTTGTCAGGGAAGCCCTGACAACTGTAAGTGACAGTGATGATGATTCACCTAGTAATGGTGATTCACCTGAGGGCCAGTAATCTGCCCTCTGCCTCGGAACCAGCCTCCATCCCCGTATGCCGACCCATCTCTTCTACTACCGTAAGTGTTCCACCTAACTTTAGTTTCTCTAAGGTAACCTTCATTTTTCCTATGTTAACCTAACCTAACCTAACCTCTTCTATATTACTTGTTTTTTCATACCATCATAAAGTTAAGATAAAAATTTTTACTACAACATAGTTGTGTGTCGTCAACAAGTGGAGTTTGGGGATCGGCCTGGACTCCATTTCAATTAATCCCATATGTTATGTTGTTCACTTTACGCGTTCCTTACTTTCCGCGGGACCCTCCGGGTTACATTAACCGCGTGATACGAGGACCAACTGTATATATATACACAGTGAACCCTCACTTTATGCGGTCAATTGAACCCACAGCGGCCCACGTAAAGTGAACAACATAACATATGGGATTAATTGAAATAGAGACCGGGCCGACCCCCAAACTCCACTTTTTCCCGACACAATACGTACGTTTTAGTAAAAATAACATCTTAACTTTATGATGGTATGCACACACACATAATATAGAAGGGAACAATCAATAAGAGAATAATGTACTGTAGGTTAGGTTAGAAAAAAACAAGGTTAGGGTTAACACTTACGTTAGTAGAAGAGGTGGGTCGGCGTACGGAAATGAAGGCTGGTTCCGAGGCAGAGGGCAGGCTACTGGCCCTCAGGTGAGTCTTCATCACTGTCATCCACACTTATTAGTGCTTCCCTGACAAATCCCTCATAGTCACCACCACTGTCTCTGTCACTGGCTTGGGCTGGCTGTGGTGGGTTGTGGGCGAAGAACTCGGTAATGCTTTGCTGACGGCTAGTGTTGATGTTGTCGTGATACACCATGATGTAGGGCTCCATAGTCTGCAACAGCTGGGTAGTGAAGACTTCATACCGGTTATCGTCAGGGTCGTCGGAAAGGAGGAGCTTGAGTTTCTCAACACACTCGATGGCACCCCTTACATTACTATGCAATAACTTGCGTTCTTCTCGGGATGACGCACGACCTGCCTCTTCACTGATGTCATCATCATCTAGCATCTCGTCGGCAGTCACATCAGGATCCCTTATCACCTCCAGGATGTCATCATTGGTGGTCTCGGAGAAGCCTGCAGCTGTAACACTCTGCGCAGCTTCTCTGGCAAGGTCCACTGCTACTGCAACAGTCTGAACCTCACCAGTCACAGATTTACTCTGCCTCCCACCTGGAATACCTTGCAACACATGTCTCCATGTGTGACGAACCGTTGCTATAGACAGCTGATCCCATGCCTCCACCAAGAAGTCCACAGCTTTCTTGACGTTGAATTTTCTCCAAAATTGTTTCACAAGTACTTCTTGCTCTGCAAACTGTTGTTCCTCGTCGTCTTCGCTCTTGCTATCGGTGTCACCCAGGTTACTCAACTCATCCTTGGTGTTGGTGTAGTCGTTCAGGAGCTTAAATTTCTTTGCAGAGAATGCAGTTTTCACATTACAGATCAATTCTTGGTCCATGGGCTGTATTAATGACGTAGTGTTGGGAGGAAGGAAGACCACTTTTACGTTGGGGTGATGATCTAACAGTAGGGGAGAGTGTCCTGTTGCGTTGTCAGGCAGCAACAAAATCTTGAATGGAACATTCTGTTGCTCACAGAATTTCTTCACGTCGGGAACGAAACGGTCATCAAACCAGGAGAGGGACAGAGTAGAGAACACCCACACCTTATGTGCGGTCAGCCAGTGGACATTTAGCTTGGTCATGTCCATGTTCTTGTAGGCGTGTGGCTTGCGGGCTGTGTGGATCACCGATAACTTGAGTTTATAGGAACCGGAGACATTGGTGGTAAAGAGGACGATGATGCGCTCCTTCTGCAACTTCCAGCCCCGACACTTGCTGGCACTCTTCACAACGAAGGTCTTGGAAGGTAGCTTTTTCCAAAAGAGACCGGATTCATCCATGTTGAACACCTGGTCGTCGGTGTACTGTCTTTCCTCCGTAATCTCACGTAAAAACGGAGGAAAATCCTAGCCGCAACACGGTCAGCACTAGCTTCTTCACCACCAATGTTAATGTTGGTGATCTTGTTCCTCTTCTTAAACCTCTGCAACCACCCAGAGGAAGCATTGAAGGGTTTGGGCTCTGCAATTATCATCTTACATGACACTGCTGCGTGCAGTTCACGTGCATACTCCTGAACTGACCGCGTGTCGACCGCCTTGTTCCGTCTTGCCTGACGAATCAAGTAGCTCACAAGTAACTTCTCCGTCTGGAGAAGCACCTTGTTGTGGCAATACTTGATCATAGAAGCACCTGTAGACTTTGTGATGTTCATGTGTTCTTTTATCTTGGCTGCATCCTTCTTGATTGTCCGGATCGTAGATTCGTTCACACCATGCTGGCGCGCCAAATCAACCTGTCTTGTTCCTTTCTCCAACTCGTGCATGATCTTGTACTTCACCTCGTAGCTTAGGGCACGTCGTATCTTCTTTGGCTTGGGGCGGCTGGGTCCAGGTAATGCAAGGTTTCTTTGTGGTGGTGGTGGTCCGGTGGCAGCCATTCTTATGGAACAATTGATATCGATATACACGGTGTAGCCGGGAGGGGTGTAACTGACGCTGGTGGGTCAACGGGCTTCATCGCTCCCACGGCAGGGCACGTCATATTACATTAAACCAATCACAGCTAGCGGGGAGGGAGGTAAGGATGCTTGGCCTAATCACAGTCCGATACGTCATATGACGTCACCGATAATGCAACAAAGACATACACTGCGCAACCTACTCGCGCCGCTTACCCAACATGGCGGGAGGTTTGAATCCAAAAATGGCACGGCGCGAGATGACCGCCAGCCGCTCTCCGCGTAAAAGAGTAGATGCACCGCGTAAAGTGAACATTCCGGTTCTGGCGGGGTACCGCATAAACGTAGAAACGCATAAAAAAAATGCATAAAGCAGGATAATACTGTAATCCATTATATAATCAAGTTGGGATCTAGCAGCTATCCTCCTCCCTTTTGGGTTGCTGAAATGTGCTGGAACTGTTGTGTTGATCCAGTTGTATTATTTTCTAATTGACCTAAACATAGCAGGTTAGTGTATGTGTTTATGCTTGACACCAAAATACAGTATCTTTGCTCTTTCCCTTGTGGGTACCTTCTTGCCAAATATCTCCTTTGTAATCAGGTGTGAAGGGGAGAGAAGGTTTTATTCTAAATTTTATGCATTTTTAGATTTCAGTCTCAACCCCCTAAACTTTATGGTTGTACACATTGTTCAATTCCAGCTCATTTTTAAAAAATGATTTTGGGATCAATCTTCAATCTTGCTAATGCAGTATCTTAAAGTATGACTTTCTTTCCAGGAACTGCATTGTAACATGACATGATGGAGAGCAGAAACTTAAATTTCAACATAGGAGTATTGGGACATGTGGACAGTGGCAAAACCTCCTTGGCCAAAGCTCTTAGCACTGTGGCCAGCACTGCTTGCTTTGACAAAAATCCACAGTCAAAGGAACGAGGCATCACCATTGATCTTGGTTTCAGCTCCTTTGTTATAGATGCTCCAGATCACATTAAGGAATTAGGATATGAAAAGCTCCAGTTTACATTAGTGGACTGTCCAGGCCATGCATCATTGATCAGGACCATTATTGGAGGAGCTCAAATTATTGATGCTATGATGCTTGTTGTTGACATTACAAAAGGAATCCAAACTCAGACTGCAGAATGCTTGGTGATTGGTGAAATATTGTGTGATCATCTCTTAGTGGTTTTAAACAAAGTGGATTTAATTGCCCCTGAAAAGCAAAAGTCAGTCATTGAGAAAATTACAAAAAAGATCCTACTCACTTTGCAGCAGACAAAATTCGGCAATGCAAAAGTAATTGTGGTAGCAGCCAAACCAGGAGGCCCAGATGCACCTGATGTTGAGCCCTTAGGTTTGAAAGATCTTATGGACTCAATGCAAAAGTTTTCATATGTGCCCAACAGAGAAACTGGAGGTTCATTATTGTATGCTGTTGACCACTGTTTTAGTATAAGAGGCCAGGGCACTGTCATGACCGGAACAGTACTTCAAGGGAGTGTTGCCATAAATGACAGTATTGAAATTCCAAGCCTTAAGGTTTCAAAGAAAGTCAAATCGATGCAGATGTTTCGACAACCAGTAGAAAAAGTGTCACAAGGAGACAGAGTTGGCATATGTGTGACACAGTTTGATCCTAAACAGTTAGAGCGAGGTGTAGTTGGATCACCAGGGTTTATACAAACAGCTTTTGGTGTTCTTGCTGAAGTGGTGAAGATTTCTTATTATAAGCTGCCAGTTGAAACAAAGTCAAAGTTTCATGTAAGTCTTGGTCATGAAACAGTTATGGCCAGAGTAACATTCTTTGGAACTGAAGATATATTAGATATCAAGGACAGATTTATGTATGACCATACATATAAATACCAACAGGAGTTGTTTAATTTAAAAAAGCTTGATGATGATGATGCTAGTTACAAACCAAGTCAACAATTTGCACTTTTGGAATTTGAAAAAGCAGTACAGGTAGTCCCTAATTCTGTACTGATTGGTTCAAAGCTGGATATGGATGTCCACACTAATATGTGTCGCTTAGCATTCAGAGGTAATCTACTTGAAATTTTCACAGACAAGAACTATCATGATACTCAACTTCAGAAAGTTAAGGTTTACAAAAGCAAGAGTAAGGAGGGTGTCATTGAAAGGCTGGCTGGTGACAATGAAGTGATTGTAAAAAATTTGTTGAAGAAAGATACCAACACTCAGCTGTTCATTGGTCTGAAGGTGAAGCTGTCAACAGGGGAGGAAGGTACCATTGATGGAACATTTGGACAAAGTGGCAAGCTGAAGGTGAGGGTCACTAATGGTTTACAGGATACTACCAAAGCTGCCTTACAAAAACTCACAGGTGGAAAAAAGAAAAGTAAAGGTGGACAGGAGAACCAACCTCATGCTGCTGAAAACTTGGAACCTGTTAAAATTATACTGAATTTTAAGAAATATATATTTAACAATGATAAAAAAATGGTGCAGGTTTGATATGCTGTTTCAGTTATGTATCATTACACAGCTGTAAATTTTGTATGCCTTTTATTATAAAAGATATTGTAAATTACTCGTGATTTAGAGAGCATTCTATTTTTTCATGGCACAGCTCACCTTTTCACATTTGAATGCTGCTGTGAGATGCTGTTGAAACTCTTACTTACTAAACAGTGCAGTATTTTAAACATAGGCTCTACTCCTGTTTGTCCAACTTTTCATCTGCTTCACTTTTGTTACTCGACACTATAACCAGAACTCCCTCCCTCCCACCCCTCCACACACACACGAAAAAGAGGCCCTTCTGAGAGATGGCCATCACCATTTAAGCCTCCATGCACCAGCAGACATTTGCTTGCTACCCAAGGTCTCTCGAAAACAAACTTTCCTTTGGTCATCTTTTAGTCTCCCCCCCCCCCTTTTTTTTTAGTGCTTTTTGAAGCAGCATCCACACAGTCTCTAGGTTATTCAAATGATTATCCAATTTTTTGTTGTTACAATGTTCATACCTAATTCGATTAGTGTATCTAACATATTCTGTTGGACTGTTCATAGGTGAGACTAGTTAACACATCACGAGTGACCTTAATACAAATTTTAACTCTTCTTGGCTTTATGAAAGTTATCTGCAGGAAGTCACATCTATCTGACCGTGGATGATTTGATAGTAACATTGATTAGTCTTCTTTTATTTACCGAGAATGTATCAAACAAGATGGTCACTTTGGTCAGCTGCAGACCATAATGTAGAAGAATAAAGAATATGTTTCTATCTGGACTTTTCATTTTGATGAAATCTTTTCCATTTTCCTGTCCATGTTAGAGGCTGATTGGCCTCAGAGTCACCTCGGCATGAATTTGCTTAAAATATAGTTGTTGTTGCCAACTCAGCAACCACACACCCAGAACATAATCCTCAAATTGATTAATATCCAGGTTTCCAATTACTGCTGGGTAGACAGAGGCAAATGGCATGAAGAAACTTGCTCATAGTTTCACCCTACCTAAGGATAGAACCCAGATTCCACTCGTTTGCGAGGTAAGCAGGCTGACCACTACACCACAGGTCACTTGATACATCATCTCTAAACACCACAGGTTGCCATATATACAATCTCTCCTCGACTTACGACGGGGTTCCGTCCCGACGATCTGGTCATAAGTTAAATTGGTCGTAAGTCGAAAAGGCAAGAATAATAAATAAAAATTCTAAAATGGGTGTCTTTTTTTCTTTGTAGCACCACGAGAGCTCTCACTTTTACGCTTCCAGTCATTTTAAAGGAAATTACAAACAAAAATTCTGTCGGTACACAGCGCGATCACTAACATCGGGACTCGAAAACACGTAATATGAAAAATATTTTATACAACCATGGCCGTCGAATATGTCATAAGTCGAGGAAAGACTGTACTGTGTGTGTATATATACTGTATATATATATATATATATTTCATGTAGATCCACAATGAAAACGTGGATAAGATAAATCTTGATAAAATCACACGGGAAAAGGTAAACAATGGAGCACCTTAGCTTTCGTCTTTATTCAAGACATCTGCAGATGTCTTGAATAAAGACGAAAGCTAATGTGCTCTGTTGTTTCCCTTTTCCCGTGTGATTTTATCAAGATATATACAGTAATACCCCGCTTAACGCGGTTTCGCTTAGCGCGTTTTACCGTATACGCGGTGCCTCGCCAGAACCGAACTTTCACTTAACGCGGGTTTTTTCCACGTATACGCGGTGAGTGTCCGGCTCGAGACGCTATTTTTAGATTCGCCCCACCCGCCACCCGCCTGCCTGCCTGCTCTTGCCTTTCCCTCCCTCCCGCCTCCCTCCGCCTGGGCAAGCCGCACTGTAAGGTTGCGCAGTGTGTCTTCTACTAACATAAGTGTTACACCTAACTTTTAATTTTCCTAACCTAACCTTTATTTTTCCTAACTTAACCTTTATTTTTCCTAACCTAACCTCTTCTATATTACTTGTTTGTTCATACCATCATAAAGTTAAGATAAAATTTTTACTACAACATAGTTATATGTCGTCAAAAAGTGGAGTTTGGGGGTCGGGCCAGTTTCTATTGGAGTTAATCCCATATGTTCTGTTGTTCACTTAACACGGTACCCTGTGGGTTTTATTGACCGCGTTAAGCGGGGTACTACTGTATATATATATATATATATATATATATATACATATACACCTAGACCCCGACTTACGACTACGTGGACTTACGACCGTCGGGACTTACGACCGCCGCAGATTTTTTATTAAAAAAAAAAAAAATTTCTTCAAATGACACACGCATTTTCTATACCGAAACGTTTCCAGTTAATGTAGTCTCTATGTATAATTAGAAAATTATGGGGGCCCCATGTGCATTCAGCTGACTACATTGAAGGTAAGTGCTCAGTCACACTGTAACCATTCCTTATTATTTATTACTTTCACTGTACTGTATCCATTCCTCATTATTCATTACTTTTACTGTACTGTATTGCATTGTAGATTATTTATTAAAAAAAAAAAAAAAAAAAAATTTTATTTTTTTTTTATCTATGTCGGACTTACGACCATGTCGGACTTACGACCTGGATTTGGGTCCCTAACCCCGTCGTAAGTCGGGGTCTAGGTGTATATATATATACAGTGACCCCTCGTTTAACGAACGCCTCGGTTAACGAAATTTCGGTTAACGAACTGCCTTTCATAAGGATCTTCAATTCGGTTAACGAATTTCTTACGAACCGACCTCAACATGTTTTCGCTTGCACTGACCGGGCAACCAGCTTTAGTATCAGTCCGCCAATACATTAATCGGTTCTAGGGCTTAAATTCCTTACTATTTTAGTAAATATCAAGAAGTTTATACTATTCAATAATTTTAAAAGCTTAATATTCAATTTTTTAGTCATTTTAACAATTATTGAACATAATTGAAGGTAAAGTGACTAGTTTAATGCGCGGCATCCAGCCTCTTAGCACAGCAAACAGTCGTTAGTCTCTCTCTGTTTTCACTGGAGGATAACATCTTGCTTGAGACTCTCTTCAACTAAACGCTTTTTTTCTGTGTTTCCAAGCAAATTATTGGTCATTTTGAAATATATTTTACATATTGACAATATATAATGCAGTGCAGTGTTGATTTAAAGAAAATAATCATTGAATTACACCAAGAGAGCTAAAATTTTATGGGTGAAATGGCGCCATAGGGTGACTTCTCTTCCACCCCAATGCCTTCTCTTCTTTCTTCTCCTCCACCCCCATTCTAAATCCCATCATCATCATCATCATCATCCAGGAGCCTTCTACATACACACCTCAAAGTAAGTGAACTTTTCTACCATTTTTGTTGAATTTAGGAAATTTTCGGTGAGCTGGAACCAATTACCCAAAAACCCATTGAAACAATGGTTTCGGTTAACGAACTTTTCGGTTAACGAACGACCTTCTGGAACGGATTGAGTTCGTTAACCGAGGGGTCACTGTGTGTATGTATATATACTTCATTTTTAGTCCGCGTGTTAAATGGACTAAAAATGAAGTATATATATGTACCTCGCGTTTCATACCAGCTGGATTCGGTAAAATGCTACTGACACCACATACGAGGCACGGGCAGTTTCCCAATGAGGTTCACGGCGCCATCAGCTCGATGAACAGGCTTTGTGTGAAATATAACAGAGTCTAGAACTGCTTTTAGTGTCCTTGTGGGCTAGCCGGTAAGCGTTCCCTAGGGCCACCCAGTAGGTCGAGGGTTCGATTCCTTGCTGGTGAGGTCGTTGATTATATGTTCAAAGTCCGCGTGTTAAATGGACTAAAAATGAAGTATATATATGTACCTCGCGTTTCATACCAGCTGGATTCGGTAAAATGCTACTGACACCACATACGAGGCACGGGCAGTTTCCCAATGAGGTTCACGGCGCCATCAGCTCGATGAACAGGCTTTGTGTGAAATATAACAGAGTCTAGAACTGCTTTTAGTGTCCTTGTGGCCTAGCCAGTAAGCGTTCCCTAGTCACACCCAGTAGGTCAAGGGTTCGATTCCTTGCTGGTGAGGTCGTTGATTATATGTTCAAAGTCCGCGTGTTAAATGGACTAAAAATGAAGTATATATATGTACCTCGCGTTTCATACCAGCTGGATTCGGTAAAATGCTACTGACACCACATAAGAGGCACGGGCAGTTTCCCATTGAGGTTCACGGCGCCATCAGCTCGATGAACAGGCTTTGTGTGAAATATAACAGAGTCTAGAACTGCTTTTAGTGTCCTTGTGGCCTAGCCGGTAAGCGTTCCCTAGTCACACCCAGTAGGTCAAGCGTTCGATTCCTTGCTGGTGAGGTCGTTGATTATATGTTCAAAGTCCGCGTGTTAAATGGACTAAAAATGAAGTATATATATGTACCTCGCGTTTCATACCAGCTGGATTCGGTAAAATGCTACTGACACCACATAAGAGGCACGGGCAGTTTCCCATTGAGGTTCACGGCGCCATCAGCTCGATGAACAGGCTTTGTGTGAAATATAACAGAGTCTAGAACTGCTTTTAGTGTCCTTGTGGCCTAGCCGGTAAGCGTTCCCTAGTCACACCCAGTAGGTCAAGGGTTCGATTCCTTGCTGGTGAGGTCGTTGATTATATGTTCAAAGTCCGCGTGTTAAATGGACTAAAAATGAAGTATATATATATATATATATATATATATATATATATATATATATATATATATATATATATATATATATATACACACACAGTAGTGTCTTGATTTACGTGGTCAATTGAACCCACAGGGTACCGCGGAAAGTGAAAACCAAGTGAAAACCGCGTAAAGTGAACAACAGAACATATGGGATTAATTCCAATAGTGACTGGCCCGACCCCCAAACTCCACTTTTTGACGACACAAAGCTATGATGTAGTAAAAATATTATCTTAACTTTATGATGGTATGCACACACAATTAATATAGAAGAGGTTAGATTAGGAAAAATGAAGGTTAGGTTAGGAAAAATAAAGGTTAGGTTAGGAAAAATAAAGGTTAGGTTTAACACTTAAGTTAGTAGATGAGATGGGTCGGCATACGGGGATGGAGGATGGTTCCGAGGCACAGGGCAGATTACTGGCCCTCAGGTGAATCACCATCACTATCCATCATAGTTGTCAGGGCCTCCCTGACAAATCCCTCAAAGTCACCTTCACCTTCACTGTCACTATCACTGGCTCAGGCTGGCTGTGGTGGGTTGTGGGCCAAGAACTCGGTAATGCTTTTTTGACGGCTACTGTTGATGTTGTCTGATACACCTTGATGTACGGCTCCATAGCCTGCACCAGCCGGGAATGGAAGACTTCATAGCGGTCATGGTCGTTGGAAAGGAAAAGCTTCAATTTCTCTGCACACTCGATGGCACCCTTAATATTACTATGCGTTAACCTGTGTTCTTCTGGGTTTGACGCACCACCTGCCTCTTCACTGACGTGATCATCTTACAACATCTCGTCGGCAGTCATTTCAGGATCTCTGATCACCTCCAGGATGTCTTCGTTGGTGGTCTTGGAGAAGCCTTCAGCTGTAATACTGTGCGCAGCTTCTCTTGTAAGGTCCAATGCCACTGTAACTGACTGAACCTCACCAGTCACAGGTTGACTCCGCCTCTCACCTGGGATACCATGCAACACATGCCTCCATGCGTGACGAATCGTAGCTACAGACAGCTGATCCCATGCCTCCACCAAGAAGTCCACATCTTGTTTAACGTTAAATTTTTTCCAAAATTGTTTGACGAGAACTTCTTGATTCACCACCTGTTGTTCCTTGTCCTCGTCGCTTTTGCTCTCGCTATCGGTGTCACCCAGCTTACGCAACTCATCCTTGGTGTTGGTAGAGTCATTCAGGAGCTTAAACTTCTTTGCAGAGTATGCAGCTTTCACATTGCATATCAACTCCTGGTCCATGGACTGGATTAATGTCTTGTGTTGGGAGGAAGGAAGACCACTTTTATGTTGGGATGACGATCCATAACTAGTGGCGAGTGTCCTGGTACGTTGTCAAGGAGCAACAGAATGTTGAATGGAACATTCTGTTGCTCGCAGAATTTCTTCACGTCGGGAACGAAACAATCATCAAACCAGGAGAGTAACAGAGCAGAGAACATCCACGCCTTACGTGAGGTCAGCCAGTGGACATTAATCTTGCTCAAGTCCACGTTCTTGTAGGCGTGCGGCTTGTGGACTGTGTGGATCACCGATAACTTAAGTTTACAGGTACCGGAGGGGATTAGTGGGGATTAGTGGATGACATCATTATGACCTGACCTCATGTTTTTAAGGTCACCCTGTATATTTAAGCCTCTCTCTGTCCATGTAGTCCAGTTGCCTCTGAAGATGTCTTGAATAAAGACGAAAGCTAAGGTGCTCCGTTGTTTCCATTTTCCCGTGTGATTTTATCAAGATTTATCTTATCCACGTTTTCATTGTGGATTTACATGAAATATATATATATATATATATATATATATATATATATATATATATATAAATATATATATATATATATATATATATATATATATATATATATATATATATATATATATATATATATATATATATATATACAGTGACCCCTCCGTTAACGAACTCAATCCGTTCCAGAAGGTCGTTCGTTAACCGAAAAGTTCATTAACCGAAACCATTGTTTCAATGGGTTTTTGGGTAATTGGTTCCAGCTCACCGAAAATTTCCTAAATTCAACAAAAATGGTAGAAAAGTTCACTTACTTTGAGGTGTGTATGTAGAAGGCTCCTCGATGATGATGATGATGATGATGGGATTTAGAATAGGTGTGGAGGAGAAGGAAGAAGATAAGGCATTGGGGTGGAAGAGAAGTCATCCCATGGCGCCATTTCACCCATAAAATTTTAGCTCTCTTGGTGTAATTCAGGATTATTTTATTTAAATCAACACTGCACTGCATTATATATTGTCAATATGAAAAATATATTTCAAAATGACCAATAATTTGCTTGGAAACACAGAAAAAAAGCGTTTAGTTGAAGAGAGTCTCAAGCAAGATGTTACCTCCAGTGAAAACAGAGAGAGACTAACTCCTGTTTGCTGTGTTAAGAGGCTGGATGCCGTTCATTAAACTTGTCACTTTACCTTCAATTATGTTCAATAATTGTTAAAATGACTAAAAAATTGAATATTAAACTTTTAAAATTATTGAATGGTATAAACTTTTTGATATTTACTAAAATAGTAAGGAATTTAGGCCCTAGAACCGGTTAATGTATTGGCGGACTGATACTAAAGCTGGTTGCCCGGTCAGTGCAAGCGAAAACATGTTGAGGTCGGTTCGTAAGAACTTCGTTAACCGAATTTTTTTTCGTTAACCGAATTGAAGATCCTTAAGGAAAGCAGTTCGTTAATCGAAATTACGTTAACCGAGGTGTTCGTTAAACGAGGGGTCACTGTATATAGTCCCCGACTTACGACTGCTTGGACTTACGTCCATCGGTACTTACGACCTGCTCTGACCTTACGACCATCGGGACATACGACTGCGGCAGTCATGGCCAAAAATGTTTTCAAATGACGCGCGCATTTTCTATACCGAAACGTTTCTGTCCCGGGCGAGAGTGTGGCGGGCTCAGGTCCGCGTGGGTGCACTCACTCAGTGGAGCGCTTAGTTGGTGTTTGGCTATCGTATCCTATACTGATCGCGCTGTGAACTTTCATTATTATCGTGTTTAATTGACTATAATGACTGGAAAGCGTTAAAGTGAGAATGCTGGTGATGCTCCAAAGAAAAGGAGACAGGCAATTACTTTTGACAAGAAAATGAAGATAATAACTCAGCATGAGAATGGAAAAACTGCAGCAACAATCTCAAGTGACCTAGGTTTCTCACACTCGACCATATCCACCATTCTGAAGGACAAGGAACGTATTTGTGATGTAGTAAAAGGAGCAACACCTATAAAGGGAACTATAATTTCAAAGAAAAGACAAGGTCCTATTCACGATATGGAAAAATTATTGGTGATATTGATAGAAGACCAGATACAGAAGCGTGTACCCTTAAGCCTTCTAACCATACAGGCTAAAGCAAGAAGCCTGTTCTAAAGCCTGAAGGAGCAGGCAGGAGATAAATGTGATCAAACCTTTACAGGAAGTCATGGGTGGTTTGATAGATTTAAAAAAACGCTACAGTCTACACAATGTTAAGGTGAGTGAAGAGGCAGCTAGTGCCGATGTTGCTGCTGCCGAAGCTTTTAAGGAGGAGTCAGATGAAGTGATTGTGGAAGGGAATTATTTGCCTGAGCAAATATTCAATGTGGATGAGACTGGATTATATTGGAAGTGCATGCCTGAGCGGACATACATTTTCAAAGGAGTTAGTGAAAATGAAGTTATTTCGGATATTAGTAACAAGATAGTGGAGTTTGGTAAACAGCTGGAGTTAGAAATTGATAATGAATATGCTGAACAGTTGGTTGAAAGTGTACCAGAAGAGCTCAGTAACGAGGATCTTATTGAACTACATACACGGAAAATTGCAGAGGAAGAAGAGAGACAAAATGTAGAAGAACCTGCACCCCCCAAAAAGTTTTCAGTGAAACAAATGGCAGAGGCATTTGCTATAATTAATAAAGGAATGCAAATGTTTGATGGCATGGATCAGAATTATGAGTGTTATGCCAAAGTTGACAGAATGATCCAAGATGCACTTGCTTGCTACAGAGAAATTTATAATGAAAAGAAAAAGCAAACTGGGCAGTCTAAATTGGACATCTATTTTAAGAAGTCCCCCAGTGCTGCCTCCTCACGCCCCACCAGTGCTGCCTCTTCACTCCCTCAAGATGATCCAATACCTTCAACCAGCAAGTTTCCACAGTACAGTATTACCCTGCCTAACGCGGTTTCACTTAACGCGTTTTTTCATATACGCGGTGCCTCGCCAGAGCTGAACTTTCACTTAACACGGATTTTTTCCACATATACGCGGTGAGTGTCCGGCTCGAGACGCTATTTTTAGATTTGCCCCACCCGCCACCCTGCCTAACTGCCTGTTTTAGCTCATAAAATTCATACAAATTTCCCGGCCAGAATATAATTTACATTGCTGGAATTCTTATAATTTGGTGATCATTTTGAATATAAACATCATATATTTTGCATTAGATATACAAATTTTATATAAAATGTTTTCTCTGAGTAAATATGTTATCTTTTGTGCAAAATATATGACATTTATATTCAAAATATTCCTGGTCTTACAAGGAATCCAGCAATATCAATTATATTATCCTAACTTTAGTTTGAGGTATTATTTATTACTAAAAAGTTAAATATTCTGGTTTTCCCACACATCTCCTTGGGACGGTTGTTGGGGGGTGGGGGGGGAGGGAGGGACCGACCGACCATCTGTTACCCTGTGAAAAATATTTTTTTTTTATTAACTGAAGATATTTGTTTTAGCTCATAAAATTCAAACAAATTACCCGGTCAGAATATAATTTACATTGCTGGAATTCTTATAATTTGATGATCATTTTGAATATAAACATCATATATTTTGCATTAGACATACAAATTTTTGATAAAATGTTTTCTCTGAGTAAATATGTTATCTTTTGTGCAAAATATATGACATTTATATTCAAAATATTCCTGGTCTTACAAGGAATCCAGCAATGTCAATTGTATTATCCTAACTTTAGTTTGAGGTATTATTTATTAAAATTTAGTGGTTTTCCCCCAAAAATTTCTCAGAGAGGGAAGAGCCAGCAGTGTAGTGTGAGAAGAGGGGGAGGGAGTTGAGTCCATTATTTGAATGGACATTAACTTGGCGACTGTATTTCTCTATTTCTCTTAAGTATTAATTGTGTGCATGTACCATCATAAAATTAAGACGTTATTTTTACTAGAATGTAGGTATTGTGTCGGAAAAAGTGGAGTTTGGGGATGGGCCAGTTTCTATTGGAATTTATCCCATATGTTCTGTTGTTCACTTATCGTGGATGAAGGTGGCATACAAATATGGCTTAAAAAAGTCTGGAACTTTAGACCAGGGGGACTGCGCAAAGAAAAAAGTCTTCTTGTGTGGGATATGTTTCAGTCACATCTTGTTGACAGTGTTACTGCTGGGATTAGGAAGGAAAACACTGATACAGCTGTGATTCCTGGTGGATTAACAAGTCTTGTCCAACCACTGGATGTTTCCATAAACAAACCATTTAAAGATGCGGTAAGAGTGAAGTGGAACAACTGGATGATAGAAGGCGATAAGACATACACAAAGGGAGGCAACATCCAAGCTCCATCACTAGCAACATTATGTGAATGGATTGTAGAGGCCTGGGATGCAATCAGACCAGAAATTGTGGTGAAATCTTTTAAGAAATGTGGGATTTCGAATGCTCTTGATGGAACAGAAGACGACTTGTTGTGGGATTATGAGGCTAATGAGAGCGTGATTCAGGATGAAGATATTGATGATCCTATGGCTGATGATGGTGTTGATCCATATGACGATGTTGTTCAAGGAGAGGACTGGGAGGAGCTGTTTGGTGCTGTAGATGATGACAAGGAAAATGATTTTGATGGATTTTAATGAAAATATTCAGAAATATGGTATCGTAGTATTTATTCAAGTCAATTAGGATAGAATATTATTGTAATACAACAGTTTTTTAACTGAAAACCATTCGAAAAGCGATTACGGTAAAATCTTTTGAACGACGAAAGAAAGTGAAAGTCATTGTTTTCGTCACAATTTTATCCCACTTTCCACTGTAATACGTACGTCATTTCAGCAAAAATATTACATTTCCATATTTATTTCTGAGAATATATTCATTCTGGCACAGTTAAGGTAAGATATACTTGTGATGTAATATTTTAATGAAAATATTTAGAAATAAGGTATCGTATTTTTCTTTTGTTTCAAATTTAATTAACAAAGATTGATGTTTCAAATTTAATTAACAAAAATTTATGTATCAATAAATAAACTTTTAAAAATGAATACTTTATGTTTTACATACTCCTGTGCATACCATACCATGCATTTGGCTACTTTGGGCTTGCTATGATGACGCAAGAGATCTTCCCTGGCAACTGTACCGACACTCACAGCTGGTGGTGCGTTGTTTCCATTGTTTACTGGTACGTAGTTACTGGTAAATATTTTTCAACCTAACAAAACTATTACCTGTATAGAGGTCGACCCCCAACTTTTTGCCAAAAAATTTGGTCTTAAAACCTCGTGTAAATTATATTCTGGCCGGGTAATTTGTATGAATTTTATGAGCTAAAACAAATATCTTCAGTTAATAAAAAAAAAAAATATTCTTCACACCGTGCCAGATGGTCGGACGGTCCCTCCCCCCCCCCCCCCCCCCCCCCCACCCCCCACCAACCCTCCCTACCAGATAAATGTGTGGGAAAACCAGACTATTTACCTTTTTAGTAATAAATAATACCTCAGACTGAAGTTATGATAATATAATTGACATTGCTGGATTCCTTGTAAGACCAGGAATATTTTGAATATAAATGTCATATATTTTGCACAAAAGATAACATATTTACTCAGAGTAAACATTATATCTAAAATTTGTATGTCTAATGCAAAATCTATGATGTTTATATTCAAAATGATCATCAAATTGTAAGAATTCCAGCAATGTAAATTATATTCTTGCCAGGAAATTTGTATGAATTTTATGACCTAAAACATATATCTTCATTAAATAAACAAAGAAATATTTGAAAATGCGCTCCGAAATCCATGCCGGAAAACTGAAGGTCCCGGTTTATCGATTGCCAGATTTTTGATGGTCCACCTGTAATTTGGTTTACACAAAGCAAGTATTTTATCTTTTGTGCAAAATATATGAAGTTTACATTCAAAATATTCCCTGACCTGCAAGGAATCCAGAAATGTCAATTATATTATCCTAACTTTAGTCTGAGGTATTATTTATTACTAAACATTAAAATCTAGTGTTTCACCCAATCATTTCTCAGAGAGGTAGGGGCCAGTGAGCTGGGAAGAGGGGGGGTGGGGGAGATATTAACCTGGCGACTTTATTTCTCTTAAATATTAATTGTGTGAGCATACCATCATAAAATTTAGAAGTTATTTTTACTACAACATAGGTATTGTGTCGGAAAAAGTGGAGTTTGGGGGTCAGGCCAGTCTCTATTGGAATTAATCCCATATGTTCTGTTGTTCACTTTACGAGGTGAAAAGGTTTTCACTTTCCGTGGTACCCTGTGGGTTCAATTGACCGCGTAAATCGGGGTACTACTGTATGTTGGCCAGGCAAGTTATTGCTAGGCATTAACATACCTAGGCATGAGCTAGGCGTCGCATTCTGGACTATATCACAAAAACTGTTTTTTAGAGAAAAAAAACGGCTCTTTTGTAGGTCAAAAATATTTATTTTATGGTTTTATTACAGCAATTATAACACTGTTATGTCAATCTGGCTTACATATAATATAGTGATATATCCATTAGCTGGAAAAATTGGTGCAGAGAACTTCCGGGAATGAAAGATTTCTGGGTAATGCAACGATTCTCGGAATTTTTCAGGTAGCGGAAAAAATTTCTTGTTAGTTCCAGAAATTGCTCATTGCATCATCTCTCAAACCTAGAAAAAACTACCCCATCCCCGGAATTTTCCTGGTATCGGGAAGATTTTCTCAGAATTTTCCAGAAAAGTGGCCCTCGGCCCAAAGCAGGAATTTTTGTGGAAAATTACGACTTTGGGAACGATTTTCTGAGAAAATTTCAATTCCGGATATTAGAGAGTTCCGGGTTTGAGGGATTCCGACTAACGGAGATATTACAAATTAGTAACATTTAAACTGTACTTACATGATGCAGCTAAGTTCTATTTTACCTACAACTGACATCTACATGTAACTTTTCCTTAATCTAAGATCTAATTATGAAAAGTGAGTCCTCAATATATGCGAGGGATGCGTTTCTGAAATCCCTCGCATAAATTGAAATCACATATTGAATACAGTGGGGGTACAGGTTATTTGGTTCACACTCAGGATGGGATGGAGAAAGGAAACTCACAATGTGCTCTCTGTATACATGTTGTATTGGATGTACAATGCAGCTTGGTGCTGGGAAAGGGCAGCGTGGTTACAAGCGTGATGTAGAGAGAGCTGGTTAGTGAGGGTGCTCAGAGGAGGACAAGCTTGTGGGTCACCATGGTCGCCGGCGGGAGCGAGGGAGCGAGGTCCGCCAGGCAGGAGGAGGAGGAGGAGGTGTTACTTGAAGACTGGCTGTAGGTAGAAAGAGAGGTAGGTCACCACGAGGTCAGGTCTTATATAGCGGAGGTAAGCGTGGCTTTATAGTTGACCTCCGTCATGTAAGGCGGCGCTGGTTGACCTAGACCACGAGGCATACACTGGGGAATTCGCGGGGTCGGCTACTCAGCGACAAACAGCATTTGTAGGGGAGGAATCCACTACAATACTCCCCCTTCCCTACAGGTGGTGTAGGAGACTTGTTGTCTGCAGGGTTGCATAGCACATGTGAGGCAGAACAGGCGGTGCATACCACATGTGAGACAAGACGGCGAGGGCGTGGACGAGCCGGCCGCTAGGGGAGACAACTGTCTAGACACACTAGATCTGTGGGAGAAGAGAGAGAGAAAAAGGGTGTGTTTGGGCGATGAATGTTGTGCTTCTGTAGCTGCAGGGGCAGCGTCCTCATGGTCACTGGCTGGGATGACTGGGTCAGTGGCGACGTCAGGAGGAGGGTCTATGATAGGAGCAGGTTCTACAACAGCAGCAGGGTCCACGACAGCAGCAGGGTCCAGGACAGTAGCAGGGAGTGCCTGATGGAAAAAAAAAAACGGTGTGTGGGGGCAATGAATGCTGTGCTTCCCTCTCGGCAGGTACAGAGTCCTCAGATGCGCCTGCTGGGGTCGGTAGGACGTGGTGCTTGGGGCAGGAAGAGCTGGTGTCTGCTTCGAGAAGCAGTGCTGCTCTAGGGTGTCTAACCTGCGGTGTAGAGACAGTAGCTGTAAAGCCGATGAGAGCTGCCTCCGTGTGGATAAGCCAGTCTTCCATGTTGCTTGAAGACTGGGAGAGTGATCTGTTTCTCCTCCATCCTGTGTTAGTTCGAATCTCTGGGGGTCACCATTTGTGGGGTACAGGTTATTTGGTTCACACTCAGGATGGGATGGAGAAAGGAAACTCATAATGTGCTCTCTGTATACTTGTTGTATTGGATGTACAATGCAGCTTGGTGCTGGGAAGGGGCAGCGTGGTTACAAGCATGATGTAGAGAGAGCTGGTTGGTGAGGGTGCTCAGAGGAGGACAAGCTTGTGGGTCACCATGGTCGCCGGCAGGAGCAAGGGAGCGAGGTCCGCCAGGCAGGAGGAGGAGGAGGTTTTACTTGAAGACTGGCTGTAGGTAGAAAGAGAAGTAGGTCACCACGAGGTCAGGTCTTATATAGCGGAGGTAAGCGTGGCTTTATAGTTGACCTCCGTCATGTAAGGTGGTTCTGGTTGACCTAGACCACGAGGCATACACTGGGGAATTCGCGGGGTCGGCTACTCAGCGACAAACAGCGTTTGTAGGGGAGGAATCCACTACAACAGTACTTAGTTAAATAGGAAAAAATAGGATGCATTCCATAACACAAAATGAAAATGTTCAAGACCAATTTTCAAGACAAATAAACCACAAAACAAATCAATACAGTACAATATTATTTTTAAAATACATAATAGATAAAGCAAGTGTACAGGACAGTGTACTTAACAATAGAAGTAGATACAGTAGGGTCGGGATATATCGCGAGATAGGGTCCAACAATGTTCGCTATACCTGTATACTAAATCCCGATATATACTAATTACATGTACTCAATGGGGAAAATAGGGTTAGGTTCTGGAGGCCCAAAAAAGTGACTAAACTTGACTTAATGAGTTCATTTTTTACTAACTAAAGCACCAATGAACACTAGACTCGGTAACAACAGGCTATTTCAATATCAAGGAACACCAGACTCGGCAACTGACGCACCATCCTGGGAACACCAGACTCGGCAGCAGACGCCACAATGCGACCTTCACTTGATAATCCCACACCTACATAAACGAACACCAAAAATATTAGTTACAGTATTAAATCTTTTCCATTAAACTTTCCTTTATCTTCACTTCACTTTTCACGTCACTAGTTTACTGTATGCACCATCGTTCAATAATATACTGTTTGATTTTCTTGATGTTTATTGTCTCAATACAGAAGGCACCAATACCTAAAATGTACAGAACAGGAATGAACACACATAGGCTACACCATCTCACACATATACTAGTACACACACACTCCAATGACTATACGCTTGGAACAGTACATCTTCCCCTCCCTTTTATTCATGATGACAGTTCTGTATTGCCGTTCTCTTTAGTTCCATGAACAGCCGGGTTCATATTCGTCACTTGTCTCTCCATCCATTTCGGAATCATCAACTTCATCCGTTCCAGAGCTTTCACATCCATGCGTTCCGACGTCTTCAGCTCCATCCTGGTATTTCTTCGGTTTTACTATAGTACGACGTGGTCGCCTAACAGCGAGTGGTTCCTCCTCGCTGTTCCCGTCCTGCCTGGACTTATCCATCCCTGTCCTCGGCATGTTGGCGGCTTGGTTGTTTTCCCAGTTTCGATGGGTGTTGTCGGTTCTCTCAGCCGTTTTGTGGCTTCCGTCTGTATCACTATTTCTGCTGCTATCATTTCCTCCTTGGCATCTCCCTGGAACTCTTCTCATCTGGGATATGCTGCTTAATATCTTCTTGGGTCCTCGCTGTAGAATAGCTGAATCACCTCGCCTTTCACTTATCATCCACGGTTTAGGATCATAATTAGTTGAGAGCTTGTCTTTCTTGGTTTGCTTCAGGAGCACTTGATCAGTTGGTCTCAATTCCGCTAGTTTGGACTTATTCCGGTTGTCTGTCCGGAGTTTCAGTTTCTCCTTTTCTCTTTTATCTCTCTTGCGTGCCACATCCCAACATGTCACTTGTGTGTCTTCTAAGTCATGACTCACTTGGGGGAGTTTCACCTTGATGTTCCTTCCCATGAGGAGTTTGGCTGGCGTCTCTCCCGTCATCGAGTGTGGGGTGTTCCTGTAGTGCATCAAGAATTTACCGAGTTGCCGTCTCCAATCTTTCCCCTCAGTATGCATCGCTCGGAGTGCTTTCAACATGGTCGCGAAGAACCGCTCGATTTCCCCATTTGCTTGGGGATGATATGGTGTCACTTTGTGGTGTTTTATTCCCCATTCTTCACAGAACTGTGCAAACTCCTTGGCTCTGAACTGTGGTCCGTTATCTGACGCGATGACCGCTGGGATGCCGTGTGTAGTGATGCATCGTTCGATCAGGGTCATAACGGTATCGGTGTTGATAGTTTTGACCACAAAGGCTTCTGGCCACCAGGATCCTGCATCAATGATTCTCAGCACATAGTCACCACTAGGGAACGGTCCACATATGTCCACGTGGATACCTCCCACGGCCCCTTCATCTCAGACATATTCACCGGATTGGCTTGTTTTCTTGTGTCGAGGCTTGCACATGGGATGCATTGTCTGATTGCCTTCTCCACGTCCTTGTTGATAGTTGGCCACCATACCTTGCCTCGGAGTAGCGCCTTGGTCTTGACCATTCCTAGGTGTGTCTCATGTGCGAGTTGCACCGTGCGTCATTGTAGTGTTTGGGGCATTACAATCCGGGATCCCCTCAACACGAGTCCCCGTTTTGATGTCAGTTCTGCACTTACGTGCTTGAAAGGCTCCGTTAGTTTATCAGTCCAGTCATTCTTGGCGATGGCGTTTTCAAGGGCTCTTATAGTCGGATCCTTCCCTGATTCTTCGAGGATTTCGGATTGTGTCATAGCTTTCGGGATCCCGTTGGCAACCACATAGTTGATGAATCCCTCTGCCAGTTTCTTTTCTTCAGAGATTTGAGCATCGAATGGCAGGGGTTGTCTAGACAGTATGTCTGCCGGATTGTCACTTCCTTTGATGTGCTGCTCCGTGAAGTCATACTGTTCCATGCGTAGGATCCACCGGAGTGTACGGGCTGATGGTTTGCCTTTTGGGCTGAAGATGGTCGTTAGCGCTCGGTGATCGGTCATGATGATGAATTCTTTCTCGTAATTATATAGATGAAATTTTTCACATGTCCAAACTATGGCTAAGGCTTCCCTCTCCAGCTGACAATACCGTCTTTCCACCTGAGTCAGTGTTCGGGAGGCATAACTGATGGGTTTGAGTACCCCTTGGTGGTTTTGGCATAGCATTACCCCTAGTCCGACCGGAATAGCATCCACAAATAGTGTGGTTGGTAGCTGAGGGTTGAAGTGCACGAGTGCCTTGCTCTTCATGACAGCCTCCTTCAGCTTGTTGAAGCACAGCTCTTCTTTTTCTGTCCAGGTCCACTTGCTGTTCATTCTCGTCAGGTTTTTCAGAGGTTCGCTCAATGTCGCTAATTGTGGTATGAACCTGGTCAGGTATTTGATCAGACCTAGGAAGCTGCGGATTTCCTGAACTGTTTCTGGCCGTCTGAACCTCTTCACGGCTTCAATTTTTTCATCTGTCGGTTTGATGCCCTCTTTAGATACAGTGAATGAATGGAATTCAACTTCATCTATGTGGAACACGCTCTTGTGTTGGGAGATGGTCAGGTTGTTCTCCTTCAACTTTTGCAGTACTTTTTCCAGAGCACTGTTGTGTTCACTTGTATTCTTGCCCCAGACCAGGATGTCATCCGCTCCATTTCGAAAATTCAGACACTTTTGCAAAATCTGTTGTAGCAGACGTTGTCCTTGTTCCATGGCTGATGTAATGCCCATGACTAAAACCTTGTACCTGTAGATACCAGAGTTGCACGCGAATGTTGTTCTGTCTCTCGATTCGGGGGTTAGCTCGATCTGATGATAGTATGAGTTTAGGTAGATTTTTTAGAATTTCGTGGCCCCGTTGATTTCGCTGAGTAGTTGCTCCACGGTTGGTATAGGATGGCGCATGCGTTTCACCACTTTGTTTGCTATGCAGAGGTCTGCGCATATCCTGATATCTCTATCTGGTTTTGGAGCAGTCACCAATGGGGACACCTACAGTGTAGGGCTTTCCACGCTCTCGATGATATCATTATCTAGATTTCTTGTATCTTCTGTTCGACTGCACCTCGAATGTGAAATGGTGCTCTCCAAGGTGGCCGTGCGACGGGTTTGAGATTTGGGTCGATGTCGAGCTTGGGTTGGAAGTTTTTCATTCTCCCCAGTCCATTCAGCGCTGGTAGATGTTGTTCCAGTATCCTCCGGGTTAATGAAGGCATCTCACTGGTCGTAATCCGGTTATTCTGGTGGATACTGAGAAGGCCAAGATCCAAGCTGGCTCGCTTGCTCAGAATATTCCCTCCCTGTTTCGCTGTTGTTCCCAGGATTTTGTGTGCGACTCTCTTCGATCCATTTGTCAGTGTTGCAAAGAACTCTCCTCGGAGTGGGATGGGAATGTTTCCATACGCTTTAGGTTGGATATTCGTTTCCTTGAGTTTGGTTGTATTTTCATGATGTGGTCGAATGTGTCCCCGCCAATTAGATTGACATTTGCCCTTAAGTCAATCAACATTCCGAACGGTACGTCTTCTATCATCACCTTTTCCTCTGCAGTGTCGTCTGATGTCACTCTGAACACATAGGTATGGCCATCGTCAGATTCTTTTGTGCTCTTGGACCTGGTGTACGTGATAGTCATCGTTACCCGTCGAACTGTCCTCCGTCAGTTGTTCTGACCCTCTCTTGTCGGTTATGTTTTTTCTGCACGCAGTGGCAAAGTGGTTGACGATTCCACAGTTGTTGCAATTTTTTCCAAATGCAGGACATTGTCTCTGTCCATGTCGATGGCCAGTGCCATTACACCCGAGACAGTTCAGTTTTGGGTCGCGTGGTGGTATCCTTACTTTGTTGTCTTCGATTGCTTTCCCAGTCCCGCTGCTGTTGTTGTTTGTATCTTGTGTTTACCTTGTTCACATTGATGCCTTCTTCATCTTGCTCCATCTGGCAAGCTTGGGCTTCAGTTGATTCATAAGTGTAAGCGATTTATAAAGCTTTCTGTACTGTTATGTCTGTCTCCTTCAGGTATGTACGACGCAGTTTATGTGAAGTACATTTCTCCGTCAACTGGTCGATGATGGCTTTGTCAAGGTCGTAGTTGTCGAAGTTGCACTTGGCCCCTTGTGTACGTAGGCGGGTTACGTAGTTGTGTGTACTTTCCCTGACCTCCTGCGCCAGCATCCGAAACTTGTATCGTTCAAATACTTTGTTTGTTTTCTCACTGAAGTATTCATCAAGTGCTATTCTCATTGTTTTGTACGTTGGCTCTGTTTGGTCTGTCGGTATCGCTGGACGCAATGTCTTCATGATTTCCTTCATTTTCTTTCCTCCATAGAATCTGATGAGTGCTAGTCTTTTGGCATCTTCAGTTATGTTGAATGCAATGAAAGCATCATCAGCATGCTCTATCCAGTCAGTCCATGCTTGTGTTTGGTCAGTCTCCTCTATCTCTAAAGGTTGTAGTGTTGGTATAGCAGTGGCCATGT
Organism: Homarus gammarus; assembly: GCA_958450375.1. NCBI lineage: Eukaryota > Metazoa > Arthropoda > Malacostraca > Decapoda > Nephropidae > Homarus > Homarus gammarus. The sequence continues at coordinate 38,928 of CAUDMG010002520.1, forward strand.
TGTGAATAGATGTATGTGCTTGATCCTCGTCGCCAATTTACTGTATGCACCGTTGGTCAATAATATACTGTTTGATTTTGTTGATGTTTATTGTCTCAATACAGAAGGCACCAATACCTGAAATGTACAGAACAGGAATTAACACACAGGCTACACCATCTCACACATATACTAGTACACACACTCCAATGACTATACGCTTGGAACAGTACAACTAGCAACCAATTTACACTCACCTTAGAAGTCGTAATCTGCAGCAGAGTTGGCTGCTTTTTCGTCACTCACTCAGAAAGACTGAGCGGGCTAGTTTGAATGCGTGAGTGAGCAGCCCGATTTCCCTCGCGAAATAAAAAAAATTATCGCTATATATAGGAAAATTTTGATCATTTTGGTAGCAGCAATAAAAAAAATCTTGTATAAAGTCGCGATATATCCCGACCCTACTGTGCATCAACTACGGTAGACGAGATGATGGAGGTGGTGGTAGGGGTTTTACACAGTGGGTGATGGTGTTGGAGTGACATCTGCAGAGTCATCAGGTTGGAATCCATATCAGGGAATATGACATCTCACATAAGGCTGAATTTTGCTCGCAGTAATTGAATTCCTGGTAGGAATAGGGTCTTTGCATATGAGTGAATTCGCATATGCTGAACTTGCATATATCAAGGACCTACTGTATAATACAAAAAGAATGCACAATAGTGTAAAGCATTACTGTTGCTGTGTCCAGTGTATGTTGGACAATTAGACGGTGGGACTGTACTGTTAATGAACTGGGTACTGTACACATTTAAACAGGTTCTAACATGCTGTCACTACTTAGGAGTCCATTGGGCACTAAGTCAGTGAGCAGCTGAGTCTCATTGGGAAGGCTCTGAGTCAATTTACAGCAGAGGCCCCATTTTTTTTTCCTAAGAAGTTCAGACTAAAGCAAGACGATTTTCTTCTATGACACCTTTCTCGCATTTTACCCATAACCGAAATAATACGTCGTTGATAGTCAGATTTGTAAAGTAACCAAATAAATTTATTTAAGTACTGTACTATACTCAAGTAACATTTTTGGGAATTTACTTTTTAAAAAGTAATCAAATTTGTTAGTACAGGGTATTTTTACTTTTACTTAGGTATGGTTTTCAAATACTTTCACTCCGATACAATTGAAAACAAAACAAAAACTGTTACTCATTAAATGCAAACTAATTACAGTATATATATTTTTTTAATTAATTATTAGCTATAGTGAAAGAGTTGTGTGGGTAGAGGGTATGGTGAAGGGTACTGTATGGGAGTGGGGAAACACCACGCAGTCACATACCTAGAGGTCTCGTGAGGTGAGGTGACGTCAGGTCAGATCTGGTGGCAGTAGCCATGACAGCAGACTTTCCCTTCGCTCTTCTTGTGTCGATTAGCACCTTGACCACCCACCCACCTTACCTATCCTACCCTCTTATCCCCCCTCCCTCATCTAATCGTCTCTACTCTCGCCAACCTTTCCTGGGTGCGTTAGACGTCAGTTGCTCTTTGCACCAACCAAACCTTACCTAACATCCAAAGTGGTGGGCTCTGCCCTCCCCCTCCCCCCCCTCCCAACTTATTAAATATCTTGGTTCTATGTCATTTGCGAGGGAAACATCATAGAAGAAAAGAATAATTCCAGATTCGGTTGGTGGCAACAAATACAATACAGTAATAACTTTTCAAGTAGTTTTCTGATTCTCAACTCTGTTATGAAGACCTGTGATATTTTCTCTGGGAATACAGGTTTTCCCAAATTAAACTCTAAATACTCATTCAAATTTAGGATCACAATAAACAATGTGTAAGTATGTCAAATAGAATATTGAAGAATTCCAATTCACAACTCTATATGCATACTTTACCCCACTCATAAAGATTATGACATTTAACATAATAAACAAGGGCACCCAACTAAAATGGCATAACTAGAAAACACACACAAAAAAACATAATTAGCCACCTGGCACGACAAACATATAACATAATATATCCACACATTAGAAATGAAGATAATACAACTTAACCTTACGTGCTAACATGCTATACCCACAAAATACAGAGAACACAGACCAAATATAACCTACACTGCTAACATACTATACTACAGTGGTCCCTCGGTAAACGAACACAATTCATTCCACAGAGTCGTTCGTTAACCGAATCCATTGTTTCAATGGGATATTGGGTAATTGGTTCCAGCTCACAGAAAAGTATATACAGTACAAAGTAAAATCAAAATGCAGTAAAGTACACTTACTTTGAGGTGTGTCTGTAGAAGGTTCCTGGTTGATGATGATGATGGGAATTAGAAGTGGGGGGTGGAGGAGAAGAGAAAGAAGTGGGGATGGAGGAGAAATCACCTTTCAGGGGACCCATGCTTGATGCAGTAATTTCACCAATAAAGTTTTAAGTTCACTAGGTGTAATTCAAGATTATTTTATGTAAATCAACACTGCACTGCACTAGATATTATCATTATGTGAACTAAATTTCAGAATGACCAAGAATTTTAATGTAAAAATGCAACAATATTCAAGACACCAACAAAATTGATGTTCATTCCACTGTAAACAAAGCCAAACTGAGCCTAGTGGGTGAGTCAAGCGGCTGATGGGCGCACAAAAAACTAGATCCCCTACTGCATATATTATCAACATGTTAACTAAATTTTAAAATGACTAATAATTTTAATATAAATATAAAGACCACAACTTTCTTGATATTTACTCCACTGGAAACAAATGTAAACATAGATTACTGAAGTGGGAGACTGGCCAATCAGCTGATCAGCTGATGCTCACAACAAAACGAATTTGAAGTAAGGATTTCTAATGCTAAATCATAACTTAACCTTCCCTAGCCATATAAGATGCAGAGTTGTAAAGTAAATTTACTTGAGTACTGTATGCAAGTAATACTTTTACTCCAGTATGATTGAAAAAACATAATTTTTTACTTATTACATGTCCCAAGCAATAGTTTTAAATATCCAATCAGTGTACTGCACACATCATTGTTATCCTCAATAGCTCTTTAATTCATATTACGCTACATAACATTCAAATCCACAGTGCTTGTAGAGTCACAGAAAATGGTAGAAAATAAGAAAATTTGGTAAGGGATAACTCACCTGCTCTATGTTGTTTTATACGAATTGTACCAAGGTACGGTCATATAATATTAAGTGTATGTACTTATAGCATTAAGGAGAAATCAAGGTATCTATAGGATGATTGGGAAGGTCCAATTAATATGGATTAGTGTACTATAAGGGATAAGTGTAGATCGTGTCTGAAGGTCATACTATTTACGTCTGTGAACGATTAGTGAACATAGCCACCGCAGATATCAGATGGTAATACATGAGAACAGTGATCTGGAAAAAGGATAAATGTATCAGACCTATGTGAAGTGTTGGAAGTGATCCAGAAACTATGCTTCAAAGAGAATATCTTGTATACCCACGCCAAGAAAACACGCCTTTGTTCAGGTTGGCACCTAGGCTGACCCGGGCTACTGTGCCGAGTGTTGTTATAACCCAATGAATTTCCCCAGGAACTAGCAAACCAGACCCTTACTTTAGTATCTAATTTAGGATTAAGATATATAATTTTAAGGCATAAGGTCACAATAGATAGGAAAGTGTATATGTGAGAACCAGAATATTATCAAAGTGAAAATTAAAAATTGGAACTGTAGGCCTAGTTCAGTGAGAAACACGAGGCATCGCCCTTAGTGACACCCGGTTCTTCACCAAAACAGGTCAGTGAACTCCATCGTGCTCCATTCAGCCCTAAAAAGACTTATCTAGCAGTTTTTTTTTACATCTTAAAACCTTGCTTTATGTTATAAAGTGAAGTAATAGTTGTAATAATGTGGGGTGATAAAAGCCCCTCAGGCATTACTCTCAGTGACGCCCGGCTTCTCACCAAAACAGGTATGCATACGCCCAGAGCATCGGCCGAGCCACCACCACCGGGTGTGGTGTGTTCTGCTTGTGCCATTATGCACCTCCACTGTGAATCTGTGGATACCCTACATATCACCACCCAGGATAGGAGAACAGAATTGCGTGTGAGAAGTTTCGCGGTCGCCACGTGGAGTGACCTAAGAATACCAGGCGTGGAACCAGTACTGGTATGATTACCTGGGAAGCATCCCATCTACTTAGCAAGAGTAGAGTGTGAATGAGGTACCTAGTATGTGTACCTGAAGAATACCAAGGAGTTCCATACTTGTAGGTGTGGAGTGTACCTGAAATGTGGTGCTATAATGTAACTTGTGATGCTATACTCTAACAGGTGGTGCAGTCTGATGTATTGGGTGTTATGGTAAGAAGGAATGACCGAGGTAAGGAGGTCATTAGTTGTTTTGAAGAATGAAGATGATAATAGTAGTTATTTGATGAAGGGTGTATACTGATGTGAAGTGTAATGAACATAATAGTGGTTCTTCTGATGAAGGACAAATCTTTTTGTATTGTGACTGGATGCAATATATTTTCATAAGGAATAAATTAGTTAAATTATCATTGATGTTTCACCCTTCTCCCCACTCTCGATTTGGTCAATGAAAAACCCAACCCAATGCCTAGCTTGCTCTGTCCGCTACCTAACGAGCTACATACTGCTCAGGGGGTCTGGTGGCAACGACCTTAAAATTAAGAGTAGAGTTAAGTTATCCCCTTAAGATTAGTGACCCCAGAATCGGTCAGTATAACACGACTACATCCCTGACCACCGTAGGGTCAAGAGCTATTCAGGCGCTGCTCCTGTTAAGCAGCGGCCCCCCTTGGCCAATGTTCGGCCCATTCCCTAAGGCCCTCTCCCCGAGCCATCCTCACCACCGGGATATCAACATAATCAAAATTGACAATTTCGTTTCGCAAAGAAGTGGACTAGTGTTGAACAGTGTTTAAGCCAGTGAATTCAGCACTAGACAGTACCAGTGAGAACCGTGACCCACCAGTGAGATAAGCACCCCTGGGAACTGACTGCCATCTTCTGACAAGGAGGTGCTAATCAGTCCACCCTGGGAACAACAGTGGGTCGGCTTCACACCTGACTTTGAAATAACACAACACCACCCCGCACCACCTGGTGTCCCCATGACCACATGAGGTCCTTCATATCAACACCCGAGGGCGAGTTACTGCATCACGTGAACACCACACCACCCGGTAACCCCATGACCACATGAGGTCCTTCATATCAACACCCGAGGGCGAGTTACTTATCACATGAACACCATACCACCCGGTGACCCCATGACCACGTGAGGTCCTTCATATCAACACCCGAGGACGAGTTACTACACCATGTGAACACCAGGGCCATCAACTGTAATTACACTATAATAATTTGTATGTTCAATTCATGTTCCTTCTTCTTTCAGTAATGAAAGCTTTTGTTAAACGACCCACCCACCCCATGTCTTTATATGTAATAAGTCATTTTTGTCCACTGTATATTTTCAGCCTTAGGGCTGCTGACTTTTTCAATAAATCATTAATTATTATAATTATTATTATTATTATTATTACACAGGACGAACTTGGAAACTGACCAATCACAAGCATTTCCTCATGTCTGCAGCTTGTGAGCATCTGTTTAGTCATGCTGGGCTTATATTTAGACCTAAAAGATCCCGACTGGATAGCCCTAATTTTGAGAATCAGTTACTGACTATTCACAATTGAAAGATTTGATTATAAATATGTATAATGCAGTGTCATTTATTTTTATCTTTAGTAACATAGTTTTTATAATTTACTGTGGATTTTTTTCCCCCGGGGAATAGCCCACCCATGCATAGGTCATCAACCCACAACAGGGCCTAGGGGGCAAAAAATAAGAGTAAAAAGAAATTAAAAATTGAAAAGAAAAAGATTATATTAATCTATACCAACATTTTGAAGTGAAACAGATTGTATGAGTATGGAAACACAGAAGAAGGCAGAGCATTCCACAGTTTGGCTGTGTGAGGAAAGAAGGATGTACTGTACAGTACTATACAGCTAGACCCCGACTTACGACTGCTTTGACTTACGACCGCCGCAGTTGTGACCATTTTTTTTTTTCAATTTTTTTTTTTCATTTTTTTTTTTTTCAAATGACACACACATTTTCTATACCGAAACGTTTCCAGTTAATATAGTCTCCATGTATAATTAGAAAATTATGGGGGCCCCATGTGCATTCAGCTGACTACATTAAAGGTATCCATTCCTCGTTATTTATTACTTTCACTGTACTGTATCCATTCCTCATTATTTATTACTTTTACTGTACTGTATTTCATTGCAGATTTTTTATTTAAAAAAAAAATGATTTTTTTTTTTTTTTTATCTATGTCGGACTTACGACCATTCGGACTTAGGACCTGGATTTGGGTCCCTAACCCCGTCGTAAGTCGGGGTCTAGCTGTAATGGGTTATTCTAGTATGTGACCGACCAGTGTTGCCACTAATGAAAAAAATAATCTTTCAAGATTAGTGTCTGAATCTTTCAAGATTGATAAACAAAAATTCAAGGTATGACAAAATAATAAATAGTTGCAAATAGTATATCAACTTTAATCCATACTACTTCATAAAATTTACAAATACATGTACTGTATATGATATGAATAGGCACACTCAATATTCTCAGTATAACCAAAAACAAAAGCATTCACTAGTTAGTTGGAGGCAAGCTTAAGCAAATCACTGCAGAAATTATTCCTATTATATATACACAATAGTAATACAAGTACAGGTATACCTATAGTACAGATGCAAGAAAGGAAGATTCACTGCAAGAATGTTTGCATTTCAATATTTTCCTCTTCAGTATCAGAATCTGCTGCTTGCAGTGTTAGAATAGCAATAAGAAATCTACTCGGAGTATAACTAGGAAGCAACAAGAAAATCTTTAGACACTATGTTGAGTAGAATAGCTTTAGCAACTTTGGTATTTTGTGAAAAGATTTCCCCCAAATCTTACCCCAAAATTTAGATATTGATGCATGGCTGCTGATATCGCCTTTTGAGCGATCATGGGTAATAAGACCAGTCAAGTTGCACTCGAATACTGTACAGTGAACCCTCACTTTACGCGGTTAATTCAACCCACGGCGGCCCACGTAAAGTGAGAAACGCGTAAAGTGAACAACATAACATATGGGATTAATTGAAATAGAGACCGGGCCGACCCCCAAACTCCACTTTTTCAGACACAATACCTACGTTGTAGTAAAAATAACTTCTTAATTTTATGATGGTATGCACACACAATTAATAATTAAGAGAAATATCAATGATATTAGGTTTTTTAACACTTACATTAGTAGAAAAGATGGCTGGGCACACGGGGATGGGGGGTTGGTTCCGAGGCAGAGGGCAGATTATTGGCCCTCACCTGTATCACTTGTATCAATTGTATCACTATCCACCACAGAGGCTTGCAGGGCCTCTTTGTCAAACCCCTCAAAGTCCATATAAGTCCATATCCTCACTATAATTATCACTATCACTGACTTGGGCCGGCTGTGGTGGGTGGCGGGTGAAGAACTCGGTAATGTTTTGATTACTGGGCGACCTTGTGCGCACCCTGCTCACGCTGCTCTCCGCGTAAATGGGTACACGCACCACGGAATGTGAGCATTCCAGTTTCGGCAGGGTACCGCGTAAACGCAGAATGTGGGACCGCGTAAAGCGAGGGTTGACTGTATTATAAATCGGTCAAATCCGTTGATTACTGTACAATTCATTCTTAGTATTTCAAATAATGAATCATTTGTAAATCATACATACCGGTAAATGTTTAACTGCAATATTTCCATGATGTCACAGTGATAAACAATACAATGGACACAGTCTTCCTAAGTAAACTTAAGAACAAGTTGAACTTACTTGTTGAGGTCTCAAATGAATAGGTTAGGTGTTCACCCTATGATAGTAAGAGCTGGAGTGTTGGAGCAGCTCGTATCATGCCCTGCCTTGGCTCACACAAGTTGCAGTGTCAGGCATTTAATATACAAACAAGTACTTCCCTACCGCAATACAACATCATTAGTACAGGTTGACAACCCTTTATCATTAATTCCGAAAACCGAAAAGCTCTGAAAACCAAAAGTTTTTTTTTTTTTTTTGTGGGGCAAGTTTTTTTTTTTTTTTTTTTTTTTTAAACAGGGATTAGCCCACCCAGGCATAGATCACTGACCCACATCAGGGCCTGGGGGGGGGGGGCGAAAATATAATAGTTATAATATTAATAATAATAATACAGTCAACCCTCACTTAAAGCAGTCCCACATTCAGCGTTTCCACGTTTACGGGGTACCCTGCCGGAACCCGGGATGCTCACATTCCGCGGTGCGTGTACCCCTTTACGCGGGTGAAGTATAATTTTTTTATTTAGCTCATAAAATTCATACAAATTATCCGGCCAGAATATAATTTACATTGCTGGAATTCTTACAATTTGATGATCATTTTGAATATAAGCATCATAGATTTTGCATTAGACATACAAATTTTAGATCTAATGCAAGTATTTTGTTTACTCAGAGCAAATATGTTATCTTTTGTGCAAAATATATGAAGTGTATATTCAAAATATTCCTGGTCTTGCAAGGAATCCAGCAATGTCAATTATATTATCCTAACTGTAGTCTGAGGTATTATTTATTACTAAAAAGGTAAATATTCTGGTTTCTCCCAAACATTTATCTGGTAGGGAGGGACCGACCGACCATCTGGCGCGGTTGGAAGAGGGGGGGAGGCAAGGTGGGGTACTTTGATTGACAGATAGTGTCGTGAAGAATATTTTTTTTTTTTTATTAACTGAAGATATTTGTTTTAGCTCATAAAATTCATAAAAATTACCCGGCCAGAATATAATTTACATTACTGGAGTTCTTACAATTTGATGATCATTTTGAATATAAACATCATAGATTTTGCATTAGACATACAAATTTTTGATCTAATGTAATTATTTTGTTTACTCTGAGTAAATATGTTTTCTTTTGTGCAAAATATATGACATTTATATTCAAAATATTCCTGGTCTTACAAGGAATCCAGCAATGTCAATTATATTATCCTAACTTTAGTTTGACGTATTATTTATTACTATACCTTAAAATCTAGTGGTTTTCCCCCAAAAATTTCTCAGAGAGGGAAGAGCCAGCGAGTGTAGTGTGAGAAGAGGGGGAGGGAGTTGAGTCCATTATTTGAATGGACATTAACTTGGCGACTGTATTTCTCTATTTCTCTTAAGTTATTAATTGTGTGCATGTACCATCATAAAATTAAGATGTTATTTTTACTAGAACATAGGTATTGTGTCGGAAAAAGTGGAGTTTGGGGGTCAGCCGGTCTCTATTTCATTTAATCCCATATGTTATGTTGTTCACTTTACGCGTTTCTCGCTTTACGCGGGCCTCCGTGGGTTCAATTGACCGCGTAAAGTGAGGGTTCACTGTAATTATTCATAGTAAATAAAAATTTTAATAAAAATACACCAAAATAAAATAATATGATAACATTAAAAATAATAATAATATGTAATATTTTAATTAATAAAAATAACAATAATACCGGAGTACTGTAATAATAAAATAATGATAATAATAATAAAGAAATACAAGAATGAAAAAAAGATCAAAAATGAGAAACACGACCTAGATCTATGAATTATTATAATTATTATTATTATTATTATTTTTATTATATCCCCCCCCCCCCCCCCCCCAGGCCCTGATGTGGGTCAGTGATCTATGCCCGGGTGAGCTAATACACATAAAAAATAATAATAATAAAAAAAAAAAAACATTCTGAAAACCGAAAAATTCCAAAATCCTTAATTCCTCTGGCCCCAAGGATTTCGGATAAGGGATTGTCAACCTGTACTTCTTGTCTCTGTAACTTCACTACTAAATATGCCACATACAGGCAGGCATGCCCACTAAACATGTCATGACTTACAACTTAACATAATGTTTGTTTAAGGGTTATCCTTCTAGAGTTATTCTACTAGAATTGTTCTAAATCATTACTGCTTGTGGTAACAACTGCTTATAGCATAACAGCACAATCAGCTAAAATTCATAATTCACTAATGTTACATTTTATTTTCTAATGTTAGAACAAGTACTAACCTAAAACTGCAGTGTGGGTCTAACTGACCTCTCTGTCGACTGACCTCTGTGACCAGGCTTTAAGGGTGGCTTCCTGCCAAGTGACGAGAAAACCAACACCATCCTCAGCCACTGGGCAGGAGTCCGTGACTCGTCAGATCGCGCAGTGTTCCTGTACAATTTCTGTCCAATTTGGCGACAGGGGCAAATCATGGCCTCAGGGCTACCAAATTACTTACCTAATTAAATGTGTGACAAGAAAAACGTGTATTTTTTTCAAGAATTTTATAGTTTTAACATTTTTCTTTCAAGTTTTCAAGGTTGGGGTCCATTTTCAAGATCTTGAAAAAATTTCAAGCAATGGCATCACTGTGATCGACATCCACAGAGAAACGGTGGGCACCGCGGGCTAGACAAGTGTTACGAGTCCATGGCCTTGCCAGCAGTATACAGGAGCCAAATCCACTGAACATTGCCCGTTAAGGACCCATAAAAGAGAGAGAGTGAAGCAACATTGCGGCAAAGAGAAGGGGAAGAAAGATTATCAACTAAAGGAGGAGAGTTAATAGGACGAAATGCCTTTGATTCCACCCTATCTAACAGTTGGACAGAAGAAGAGCCACCTCAGATATAAGAGCAGTACTCCAAGTTAGGACGAATGAATCCCTTATATACTGTACTTGAAGCAACTGCTCAGGAGTGAAGTAGTTAAGGCATCTGTACAGCATTCCCAGCTTTCGGGAGGCAGCTTTAGCAATGTAGAGGATGTTTGGCTTCCATAAAATATTAGAGGAAATGGTGAGGCCTACCATATCTATTTTAGAATTTATCAAAATGATTGCATCCTGAAATGTGATTGATGGGAGATCATCTAATTTGGAAAGTGTACTGTAATTGGTTAATACTGAGTTTTATTACTATTGAATTTAACCAAGTTTCTACGTTACCTCCCCATTCGGAGATGCTGCACACATCCGCATTGACAGATGTAATGATATCAGCTCTAGAAACAGATCTAGTTTAAGAATTAGGGGGAAGGGGAAAATGTGAAGAAGGAGTAGAATCATCAGCATAAGAATGGATAGAATTAGTTGTACAGGTTGACAATCCTTGATCCGAAATCCTTGGGGCCAGAGGCATTTCGGAATTTTTCGGTTTTCAGAATGGTTAGTATTTTTTTTTTTTTAAATATGTATTAGCCCACCCGGGTATAGATCACTGACCCACATTGGAGCCTAGGAGAAGGGGGGGGGGGGGGCGAAAATATAATAAAAATTATAATAATAATAATAATAATTCATAGGTCTAGGTCGTGTTTCTCACTTTTGATCATTTTTTCATTCTTGTATTTCTTTATTATTATTTTATTATTACAGTATTATTGTTATTATTATTATTATTATTATTGTTATCATTATTATTTATTTTGGTGTATTTTTATTAAATTTTTTTATTTACTATGAATAATTATTATTATCATAATTATTATTACTATTACATTTTTGCCCCCCAGGTCCCGATGTGGGTCAGTGATCTATGCCTGGATGTGCGAATCCCTTATTTAAACCCCCCCCCCCCCCCAAAAAAAAAAAAAAAAAAACTTTCGGTTTTCAGAGCTTTTCGGTTTTCAGAATTTCGGATAAAGGGTTGTCAACCTGTAGTGTGAAGTAAATCACTGATAAAAAGAAGGAAGAGAGTAGGTGAAAGAACAGAACCCTTTGGGACACTACTATTGATAGATAAAGAGCGGGAGATCGATCCCTCGACAACACCTACCATGGATCAGTTCTCATGGAAGCTAGAAACTGGAGAACAGAGTGGGGGAGAGAAACAATAAGAGGGAAGTTTAGAAAGCAGAGACTTGTGCCATACCCTGTCAAATGCTTTGGAGATGTCGAGGGCCACGGCGAAAGTTTACCCATAATCCTTAAGAGAGGATGACCAAAGATGGGTGCAGTAGGAGAGCAGATCACCAGTAGATCTCGCCTGGCGAAAGTTATTCTGGTAATCCGTCAAAAGAGAATGGCGTTCAAGGTGACGGAGAAAATGAGAGTGTATGATAGTTTCGGAAATCTTAGAGAGGGATGAAGTTAGGGCAATGGGGCGATAGTCAGAGAGATTGGAATGGTCACCGTTCTTCAGGATGGGTTGAACCGAGGCATGTTTCCAAGAAGAAGGAATAGTTGGGGTTTTGAGGCAAAGGTGAAAGAGGTGAGCAAGCACAGGTACCAGAACTTCAGCACGCTCCCTCAGAACACGAGGGGTATTCCGTCCGGTCCATGTGCCTTACTCACATCCAACCTGGATTACATACCAGCAACCCTACCAATGGAGATTACAGGAAGGTGCATAGGTTCAGTTGAAGCAGGAGTAGGAGGAATAGAGCTGGAATAGTCTAAGGTGGAGTTAGAGGAAAATAAAGTGCCAAAGAGATTAGCTTTATCAGGGAGAGAGTTGGCTATAGAGTTATCAGGTGGGAAGAGAGGAGTTATTATAGATTTTTTGGTTAAGGACCAGAAGGATTTACTGGAAGAAGAGTTAGTCAGGTCAGCGGTCTTTCTTTTTATAAAATTCCACTTGGCCCTATGAAGAATAACATTAAAACAATTCCTAGAAGTAATGAAAGAGGAGTGCGTAATAGGAAAAGGAGATACAGTAATATCTCCATTAGCTGGAATCCCTGAAACCTGGAAATCTCTGATAGCTGGAATTGAAATTTACTCGGAAAATCATTCCCAAAGTCGCGATTTTCCAAAAACTTACAGCTTTAGGAACAAGTTTTTTGAGGTTAAAATTATTTTTTTCTGAAAATGTCTTGAATAAAGATGAAAGTTAAAGTATTTTGGGGGGATCTGACCTGACTCAATGTCAGGTGGAGGTAAGGTGGGGAATTAGTGATCTCATATTACTGACCTTCTGATGGAATGTCAGGTCACCCTTTCTTGGGTGGGAGATTAGTGGGTCTCATGACCTGAAGATGTCTTGAATAAACATAAAACCTAAAGTATTTTTAGGGAGATTGTGATAAGTACTGTACAGTATAAGTATAAATGAGCAAAGTTGTATTCCTTCAACATAACATTTTAAAATGTGGAGTGAAAAAGCAGAAAGGTGTGGGTGATTAGAGAGATGGAGTAGAAAGGAGTGGTAACATACACCAGTGTTGCCAAGCAATAAGCCCCTTAACAGTTGATCTTTTCATGCAGTCACACAACAAGACCCCTCACTGGATACTTGTTGTCATAATTTCCGTGTGTGTTTTGAGCTTGCCAAGCACATTGTATGATTTGAAGAAGTTGATGAAGAGTTTGTTCATGAGTCAGGTGGTGAGGTGACATGCCAAGACATTTCCACAGCACACATTAACAGCACTACTAAACTATTGTCTTATTACATTTTACTTTATAATTTCTATTTTAAAATTGATACATGGTAGCTCGTCAGGGATACTTTTGCACTTAGACAACTGATCAATGAATAAACCAGGGCATATGGAGACTCATTATACACTAGTGATGTCACAAAGCTTTGAAACTGCAACCACATAAATTATCACAACCTGTACTGAAATAACTGGTTAAGTTAATTACTAAAATTATTATGTCTGGTGCAAACTAAGGGATGTTTGTACTCAAATTAATTGCTATCTTACAAGAATTCCAGCAATGCAAGTTATATTCTCCCAAGTCACGTTGTGGGGTTTTTGGATGTTTGGTTCACACTCAGGATGGAATGGAGAAAGGAAACTCACAATGTGCTCTCATGTATACATGTTGTATTGGATGTACAATGCAGCTTGGTACTGGGAAGGCAGCATGGTTACAAGCGTGATGGAGAGAGAGCTGGTTGGTGAGGATGCTCAGAGGAGGACCAGCTTGTGGGTCGCCATGCGTGCCGGCGGGAGCGAGGACCGCCAGGCAGGCGGAGGAGGAGCAGGTGTTGCTGGTTGGTTGGTGTAGGTAGAAAGAGACAGGTCACCACGAGGTCAGGTCTTAAATAGCGGGGGGTAGGCGTGGCTTAGTAGTTGACCCCCGCTCCGTGATGTATGGCGGCGCTGGTTGACCTAGACCACGAGGCACACACTGTGGAATTCGTGGGGTCGGCTACGCAGCGACAAACAGCGTTTGTAGGGGAGAAATCCACTACAACGTCAGTGACATTTTATAAACAAAAAAATAAAACCGCTTTGTCTTTCATAATCCTTGAGTAAGCATTAATCTTCCATCCTCCTGGCTGTCAACAGCCCACCTCCCCCCAGCCGGAGGGAGAAGGGTCTATTGGGTGGTAAAAGTATCGGCGACGCCCCCCCAAAGGGTCACCTCACTGTGTTCCATGTGTGTGTGTGTGTGTGTGTGTGTGTGGTGTAAAATAAGGAATGTTTATATACTCAAATTAATCGCTATCTTACAAGAATTCCAGCAATGCAAATTATATTCTTAAAGGTGTTAATCTCTCCTCCATTTGTTGTGGGGAGTAAAAGTGACAACGCCACCCCCTTCCCCCAAAGGGTCGCCTCACTGTTTGTCTAAAGTACTGACTCATTCATGATACAATAATGTTTATTTGTTTTTCATTAACTAGTTCAGATATGTTACTGTAATAATCTGTGCTTATTAATACATGTACCCTTCATATACAATACAGTACAGTATAGTACTATGTATATACCTCATAGGTAAAAAAATAATGTGATTCAAGACATATTCAGGTCATAAGACCCACTAATCCCCCACCCAACACTGGGTGACCTGACATTGCATCAGGCCAGGTAAGAAAGAAGAAGTAAAAATAGGATAGTTGTGGGTTGGGTTGTGTTGCGTCTCTGTAACAAAGCGTGTTCGGCATTCGGGCCTTCGTTGTTGAGCGGCTGAAATTGGACAGTGATTACATAAGAACATCAAGATCGTCTTAGTGATGTGAAAGTGTAAATTGTTGTAGGATTTTTAATGTTAGACGCGATTGTGTTTTTGAAAGCTCAATCTCCACCGAGTTGGAGGTACAGCCCAGGTCAGGAGGCCTACAACCACAAAATCATTGCCATATGACAAAACTTTTATTTTATTTTTTTACTGAGTTGTGGTCACGGCTGTGATAAAGGCCAACCAGGGAGTGCAGTACTGTACTTTTAGTTAAATCAGTTCATAGTGTCATCAGTGACCACAGAAGAAGTTGTAAATAACTTAAAGTGAATACAAACTGGCAAGCAAGCTGGTAAGGCACCGCTGCCAGCAGAGATCAAGTCATATTATAGGTGCCACAGAGACTATTTTATTTTGGTTGTGTGCTTTCTCAAGGACTGAAGCTGTGCCTATAATACACCATTCACAAGGAGATACAGTACTGTACACAGTGATAGCACAAAGAGATATAGTTGTTGATGAGAACTGGAAAAGAAAGTAACTGTACAGTTGGTCCTCGTATTACGCGGTTAATGTAACCCGGAGGGTACCGCGGAAAGTGAGAAACGCGTAAAGTGAATAACATAACATATGGGATTAATTGAAATGGAGTCCGGGCCGATCCCCAAACTCCACTTTTTGACGACACACAACTATGTTGTAGTAAAAATATTATCTTAACTTTATGATGGCATGCACACACAATTAATAATTAAGAGAAATATCAATAATATTAGGTTTTTTAACACTTACATTAGTAGAAAAGATGGCTGGGCACACGGGGATGGGCGGTTGGTTCCGAGGCAGAGGGCAGATTATTGGCCCTCACCTGTATCACTTGTATCAATTGTATCACTATCCACCACAGAGGCTTGCAGGGCCTCTTTGTCAAACCCCCCAAAGTTCATATAAGTCCATATCCTCACTATAATTATCACTATCACTGACTTGGGCCGGCTGTAGTGGGTGGTGGGTGAAGAACTGGTAATGTTTTGATGACTGGGCGACCTTGTGCGCACCATTTTCGCGCCTCTTACACAACATGGCGGATGGCGGGAGGTTTGGATCCAAAAATGGCGCGGCTTGCCAGCCGCTCTCCGCGTAATGGCGTTCAAGACCGCGGAATGTGAAAATGTTAGGTTCTGGCAAGGCACCGCGTTAACGGTGAAACGCGGATTGTGGGACCGCATAATAGGAGGACCAACTGTATAAGGAAATAATAGGTAAAATAAAAAAAAATATATAAAAATCAACAAGCTTGACTATTTTCTGTGTTTCTAAAGGACTGAGTGGGTGTATAAAACCCGTTAATCATAGCAAAAAAGAGTGTGCATAGAGATAGTACATATATACCGACAAATTGCCGAAGTGAACTGAAAAAAAAGAGAGAATAAAAACAGTAGACAACTCTGAAGGCAACAAGGGAGGTTAAATCCAGCAGAGGGCTGCTAAGTAGTTTTTTTTCTTTATTTTTAAATAGGTGTAGATCTATACACAGTCTGCACCCTGCCCCCCCCCCCCCCCCCACACACACACACACAACAGCAACAACCATGAGGGATATGATATGTGTTTACTGCAGGAGGGCGAAGGATATAAATGGTACAGGCCTGATCAATGCAGTGTTTAGGACGATGCAAGTTGCTGTAAAGTATGAAGGCTGATGCTAGTATTGCCCTGACTGCATAGTCAAGGTGATAAAGGTGATTGCAAGCCATACTGCAACGAGTTCCCTAAGGACGAAAATAGATGAAGCTGGAGCCTTGCTGGTTGCCAAACTAGAAAAAGTCGGGAAAGAGATCCTTGCTAAGACTGAGGAAGTAGCCAATAGAATGGAGGTGGTTGCTAAGAGGAGTTATGCTGAGGCATTAGCAGGGCCACGGGAGGTGGCGGAGAGTAATGCAGGATCAGAACAGGTTCTACAGCAGCTAGGGACTCTGAAGAAGTGTGTCGAAGAAATTAAAATTAGCGGACCTACTGATAGGGGAGAGGAGGAACAACGGGAACGTTTCCAGCACAGGAACAATGTAATAGTTTTTGGAGTCCCTGAGAGCCAGGAGGAGGGAACTGAGAGTAGGATAACACACGATAAGATGCAGTTTAAGAATATTTGTACAGAGGTTCTGAAGATGCCATCAACCCCACAGGATGTGAGGAGCCTCGCCCCCTCAGGATCACACTAGTGAGTGAGGAGGAGAAATGGGAGGTTATTCGGCTGGCAAAAAACTTAGCAGGGAGCGAGGCATTTCAAAGGGTATTCATTCACCCAGATCGCACGGTAATGCAGAGGGAACAGCACAAGAAACTCCTGGAGGAATTGAAGCAGAAGAGGGACGAGTCAAGGAAGAACGAGGACGGGTGTACATGGGTTTATATTCAGGGGGAGGGTAGTGGAAGCAAGTGTGCCAACACAGAGCCAGGGGACAGCAGCACCCCCTCCACCCCCCCACCCGGGAGGTGGCACCAGCTCCGCCTATCGGCTAGGAGGAGGAGAGCATCATGTAAACACTGGCATTTGTAACCACACCCTGCAAAATACAGTGTACTTAGCAAATGCTGCAGCTTCTGAGAAAGGAGGAGGGCCGGAGTTAATGCTATTAAGAGCAGAGACGTTACCGAGAAAAAATTCCTGCTTGAATGTCATGTACACTAATACTGACACATTCCTTGATAAGAGAGAGGAGTTTGAAACACTACTGGAGGTGCACCAACCAGATATTGTAGGAGTTGTAGAACTGCTGTACAAGAACAGGAGAATTGACCCAGAGGAATGTGAGTTCAGTATTGTTGGATATGACTCATTTATGAACCTTTCTCAAGAAACTTGCAAGAGGGGTGTGGTTATCTATGCTAGGCAAGATCATAGAGCCAGCCAGGCGAAGGTACAGGACGAGGATGTTTTTGAAGAGTCCAAGTGGTGTAAAATTAAATTAAAGGGAGGGGACTTACTTATTGTCGGGTGTATCTAAAGATCCCCAAACTGTGGCCCACTAAATCAAAAGAACTTAAGAGCCTTAATAGACAACACAGAGATGCTCAACCCTAGCCATCTCCTTATCATGGGGGACTTCAAGTACGGCGACATCGAATGGAGAAACGAGTTCACCCCAAATGACTTCATAACCCTGCTACTCTTTTTTGTAGAAACTCTGAGAGATAATTTTCTGTTCCAACATGTTAGAGACCTGACACATTACAGAGGGGAGCAAACACCCAAGCCACCAGACCTCATCATAACAAACGAGAAGGGTATGGTGGCCAAACTGGAACACCTTGCCCCAGTTGGCACCTGTCACCATATAGTGTTGTCATTCAGATTTAACTGTTACCTAGTTCAAGATAAGGCCAGGCCAAGGTACAAATGTTGCAAGGGAAACTACAACAGAATGAGGGAAGAGATGAGGGGTATCCAATGGCCTGACTCATTAAGGCACAAGAACGCAGACACTACGCTGAATATCATAGCCACTAAATTGACCATTTGATCGATAAATACATACCCAAGACCAATCCCAGTGCCTCTAGTAATACGAGGGGATCCCTACACATGAACCATGCGGCAGTCGACAAAGTTAAGAAGAAAACCCAGAAATTCAAGATGCGGGTTGGGTAAAACGATGAGCAGGACAGGAGGATGTATGCAAGAGAAACCAAGCAAAGGCAGAGTGTAGAAGGGCTGAAAAGGAGTTCCAGAGGCTGGTTGCAAGCAAGGTCAATCCAAACCCAAAGGCATTTTACAGCTATGCAAAGTCGAAATTAAAAACGCTAGTAAGAGTATCAGACCTGAGGCTTGAAGATGGTAGTTATGCAGATTCTGACCAGGATAAAGCTGAGGCATTAAACAGCTTCTTTTCCTTGATGTTCACAAGAGAAGATGCGATTAACCTTCCTGTGTTTGAGGACAGACGGTTCGACACAGCACTGACTCACATTGTGGGAGACTCAGATGATGCTTCCAATCAGGGGTAAAGGAAACACACTGGTGTCAAGTTCGTAAGTTCTATTTCTGGGACAAACACACAAAAGGAGTTAAGACAGGGTAAAGAGCGTCCTGTCGTGGAATCTCTCTCTGGGTATCTCTCTCTGCGCATGCGCGTACAGCGCGCATGTGCTCAAAGTCTGAACTACACTCAGTGACAAAAGAGGGTATGATTATAACATATAATACAGAGACCTGAATCAATAATGGTAAATAGTATAGTTACATATTACAGCATATTCGTCTCATATATCTACACCTCCCTCCCCCTCACGCTCGTAGTGCAATCTCGAGCGGACTCTTTTTCCAGGAGCCTTTGAGAGCGACGTGGGAAAACTGGGGGGTCACTGAATGAGGACTTACTTTTCTCGTCCAAGCAAGGGTTCACAGGGATGTGGGGGAGGGGTTCACCACTAGGGGACGGGACTGAACGAAGGAAGCGGCGATTCCGCCACCATACCCGACCACTAGGGAGACGGACCTCGTAATCCCTGGTCTTGCCGCAGCCCATGACAACCCCGACCTTGTCCCAGCGGTGAGACGTCGGGTCTTGAACCCGAACTGTTTGCCCGATACTCAACCTGGGAAGGGGTCGGGCGTGCTGATCGTACTGTGCCTTTACCTGGTCAGCACGGGCGGCTGCACGACGATCGCAGTCCTCGGTCTTGGCCTGCCACTCCCTCGAGAAGGACTCAGGATGGGCAGGGACACATGACCGTAGTGGGTGGCCGTATAACATCTGTGCTGGGGAGCGACCTGTGAAGTTGGGGGTATTCCGCAATTCCAATAAACCCCGGTCAAAGTTCTCACAGTCAATGTTGCCTGAGGGTGCCGTCTTGAGGATGAGATGCTTGACGGACTTTACGGCAGCCTCGGCATGTCCATTAGACTGGGGATAATGTGGCGAGGACACCACATGATGAACTCCCCATCGCTCCATGAAGTCCCGGAAGTCGTTGCTGGTGAACTGGGGCCCGCCGTCAGTCCTCAGGCGGAGAGGGACACCAACCTCCCGGAAGTAGCCACAGAACATACGTACTGTATGAGAGGCAGTAGTGTTGCCTCCGCAGGGAATGACAACAGGCCACCCCGAGAGCCGGTCGGCGATGACGAGAAAGGACTTTCCCGCCACAACGAAGAAATCCGCAGAGACGGATTCAAAGGGCCTCGTAGGGTTGTCGTTGTTCATGAGGGGTTCCTGCTGCTGACTAGGCTGCAGCACCTGGCATGGCTCGCAGGCTTGAACGGAACTAGCGATGTCGGAGTCTATGCCTGGCCAAAACACAGCTTGTCTCGCCCGGCGTTTTGTAGCTTCCACACCCCTGTGGCTGTCGTGCAGGTGGGCTAGGGTGCGGCGGCGGAGGGCGGCAGGAACCACAACTCTTGCTCCGTACAAGACGAGGTCGCCATCAGCATAGAGGTCATCCCGCATCTTCCAGTATGGGAGTAAAGAGGTGTGTAAATCGTACCGGTTGGAAGGAAATCCCGAGGTCACGCGGTTCAGTAGACGGATGTACGAAGGGTCCGCTCTTGCCGCGGCTCGGAGTTCCTGAAGAGTCCTGTCGGCGTCCTGCGGTGGGGACTCTTCTGAGATGACCGTGTTCACGGTCACTACAGTCCTGAGGTGTGCCGTAGCATCAGCACATGCGATCTCGTCCTCTGGTGTGGGGTGGCTGACTGGGGCTCGTGACAAAGCATCAGGGATGCAGAGCAGCTTGCCAGCACGCCACGCAGCTGTGAAGAGGTAGGGCGAGGTCTTCTCCTTAAGGCGTTGGAGGCGGGGATTCTCGACCGCATCCAAGGAGTAGTGGTTCAGGATCGGGATGAGTGGCCGATGATCCGTCATGAGGTTGAAGTGTTGTAGGCCGATCAGATACAACCTACATTTGGACATGGCCCAGACGGCGGCTAACAGCTCCAGTTCGATGGTGGCGTAGCGAGTCTCGGCGTCAGTAAGAAACCGAGAGCCACACTGAACCAGACGAAGGCATCCATTGCCGTGGTCCTGTAGCAGAGCGTATCCAATCCCGTAGAGGCGAGAGGCATCAGTCTGGAGGACAACTGGCAGGGCCGGGTCGAAGGACGCGAGAACAGGTGGGCTGAGGAGAGCTGTCTTGACGCTACGGAATGCCTCGTCATGGTCAGCTGTCCAGGTGAATGTTCTCTTGGGGCTCATCAGGGGGCGTAGGGGCTGTGCTGCAGCGGCGATGTCGGGGGTGAACTCGGCCAACTGGTTTACCAGGCCCATGAACGAGCGGAGGTCGGTCAGGTTGGCAGGAGTTGGGAAGTCCCGGATCGCGCTGACCTTTCCAGGATCAGCCGATATGCCCTTGCCTGAGAGGGTGTACCCACAGAAGTTCACACTAGGTGCGGCGACCACAAACTTATCCTTGTTGAGGGTGATCCCGTACTTGCGGCACCTTGTGAGCATCTGGTGAATACGCTCAAGATGCGTGGAGTAATCCTCGTCATATAGGAGCACGTCGTCGATGACCTTGACACAGTTCGCCACACCCTGAAGGGCCATGTCACCGCGGAGGCAGAAAGCATCGCCTGTAGCGGCGAAACCCATAGGTCCTCTGCAGTGCTGAAATCGGCCGTACGGTGTGATGAACGTCGTGAGGTGCTGATCTTCTTCCGCAAGTTCCATCTGCCAGTACCCACATAAGGCATCTGCTGTAGTAAAGTACCTTGCCTTCGGGTCCACACTTCGTATAGCGGCGAAGGGTGTTGGTGAAGGGTGGGTAGGGCGGGAAACTTGGCTATTCAGCTTGGTGAGGTCGACGGTGATACGCACTCCAGTAATGTTCTTGGCGACTACTACCATGGGGTGGCACCAATCCGAGGGGTCGTCCCCCGCCGGCTTAATGATCCCCTGGGCTACCATAGAGTCGAGTTCCTTCTTAACTTGGCTCTGGAAAGCGAAGGGTATCCGTCGCGGTGTGTGGATGGCGAAAGGTACTGCGTCATCCTTCAGGTGTATTCTCATGGGGGAGCCAGCCATTGGCTTGAGTGAGGCCGTCTTTAGGTCCTCCTTGGAAACCAGCACGTCCTTGAATTGCCGTAGGAAGAGCTCCCTGGCTGCAGAAGGTGACGTATTGGGTGGGAGGGGCAGCTCCTTGCACCTGTTGACATGTTTTACTTCCAGAATTGGCTTAGGGAAGTCTGAAGATATTATGGCCAACTCTTGACAGTGGCCGTATGACAGTAGTGGCATCTGAACACCTTTGTGGACCTGAATCCTGGCAGAACATGACTGCTTACCTAGGGTGAGGGTAGCCTGAAATGTACCCAGAGCAGGTGCCATTGTAGAACCGTCTGCAGTGAGCGTTGTAGAAGTTGACGGTGGTTGCAAGCTGCTCCTAGGGATCCCCAGAATGTCGAGGTGTCTTGTGCCGATGACTGTGACGTCCGCACCTGTGTCAGGAAGCATCTGGATACGGGAAGTAATGTCGCCGTATGACAGGTGAACACAGATGGGCTGAGGTGTCTTGCTGACAGGAGAAGGTGATCCCACGCGACAACAGATCTTGTTCTTCGCCGCCTGAGACTTGTAAGTAGTATCCTTTTTCTTCCGTGACTGACAGCATTTGTCAAAATGTCCAATGCGGCTACAGGAGCGGCACTGAACGTTGTTGGCAGGGCACTTCAGTGTCCTAGCCCAATGGCCACGACGGCCACAGTTATTGCAGGTGCTGTCAGCGGCAGGGCATTCAGAACCATGCCGACGAGCACAATATTGGCATGAATTACCTGGCGTCGAAGTCTGAAGTGATGCTGAAGAGTGATGCGAAGCTGGAGTCGGATGTGAGGCTGAAGTCCCGTCACGTCCTATGTTCTTCTTATATGCGGAGATGGCACACAGCTGGTTAGATGGAGCACGAATAGCAGAAGTCGCACTTCTGGTGGCTTCGTAAGAGCGGCAGGTGGTGACAACATCCTGTAGAGAGGAGGCAGTGTTGAGGGAGATAAGCTTCTGAATAAGCTCTTCGTCCCGCAAGCCCATGAGGATAATCATCTTCAGCTGTGTTTCCTCACAAGTCGACGAGTTCCCAGGACAAACGTCAACCTCCTCAGCGATGCGTCTGAGTCGTACGTAAAAATCTGCAAATGACTCACCCTCCAGCTGCTTACAACTGAGAAGCTCTCTCCTACGCAGAGCTTCGTTGCGGAGACCCTTGATATGCGTCTGTAAAGCATCCAAGACGTCCTTCACAGTCTTGTCTGTGTTGTGGGGGATTTGCAGGGTGTGCTCCAGGATACGTTGCGTCTCTAGGGTGAGACACATCCTCATCTGGATCAGCTGTTTCTCCCTAGGCAACCTCGATAAGTCGACCATCATCGAATAATCGTCCCATCTCCGACGCCATTCACGGAATACCTGGAATGAGGCATCAGCTTGGAGTGGCGGTGGACTCTGAGCTAGTGCTTTCTGTGGGGGGGGCAAAGAAGTTGGAGAGGACCCTTCGGGCGCGCCTGTGGACGAAGGGGCAGGTGTGGCAGCTGCTCGAAGGTTCACAGGTGTCAACAACTCGATCATGGCACTGAATCTGTCATTTTCTTGTTGACGCCTGTGATCCTCTTCCTGTTGCCTCCTGATGTCGTCTTGTCGTCGGTTTTCTTCCAAAAACTGAATTAAACGAAGGAAGTCGCCGCCTGTGGCAGGTTGCGGACGTGTGTAGTGGGGGCTAAGGGTGGGTGGGGCCGCTTGATCCACTTCCCGCTCCACTTGGAGTCCACTTACTGCACCGACATCAGTCTGATGTTGGGCTTGTTGGGTATCTGGAGAAAACCCAATAAATTCTTGATCTTCCATAAGGCCTGGTTTATTTCTCTCACAATTACTGTAATTAATAAGTGAGCAGAAAAGCAATTGTCTTTAAATGGAAGATATCTGCGAGCGTCTGTGAGTGAGTGAGTGTGTGTGTGTGCGTTCGTTCGTGCGTGTACTCGGAGCAGGCTGGCCAGAGAGCGGGTGGCTGGCGGTATAGCAACTCCTCACGCCAGTTCCAGCCGAGTCATGAGCGGGGAAGGATGTCAAAACTTGAGCTCTTCCCTAGGTCTTAAATGGGCTTCCCTCTTTTGTAAAAAGTGCAGGAACACGGGGAAACACTTTAAAGACACTAAAGGGCACACACAACACTGAAAAAGCACTTCACAACACTGCACTGTAAATCCAGGAATATCTTGAGAGGTACGCGCCGATATTCACTGGGCAGGAGGGGTTGACAACATGGCGGCTCCGAGAGAGATTCTGCGTCCACTCCAATTCTGAATAATGTGATGTCCCAGCTAATCACTGCGCCATGTGGGAGACTCAGATGATGCTTCCAATCAGGGGTAAAGGAAACACACTGGTGTCAAGTTCGTAAGTTCTATTTCTGGGACAAACACACAAAAGGAGTTAAGACAGGGTAAAGAGCGTCCTGTCGTGGAATCTCTCTCTGGGTATCTCTCTCTGCGCATGCGCGTACAGCGCGCATGTGCTCAAAGTCTGAACTACACTCAGTGACAAAAGAGGGTATGATTATAACATATAATACAGAGACCTGAATCAATAATGGTAAATAGTACAGTTACATATTACAGCATATTCGTCTCATATATCTACACACATTATGTGTACAGAAGAGGGTATTAGAAATAAACTGTCAAAGCTAAAGGTCCTTAAGAGTCCCGGCCCTGACATGGTGCATCCCAGAGTGCTAAGAGAGTTGTGCAACAAGCTTGCCGAGCCCCTGAAGTTCCTGTTCTGTAAATACCTGAATGAACAAAAGGTCCCCAGTGATTGGAAAATGGCTCATGCGAGTCCTATCTTCAAGAAGGGCGATCATCACTCCATGAACAACTATAGACCAGTGAGCCTGACCAGCATAATATGTAAAGTACTTAAGAGTATTATCAAAGATGCCGCAATGGAACATCTTTTACGAAACAACCTTGTAAAGGATTGCCAACACGGTTTTATGCCGGGGCGCTCCTGCTTAGCACAATTGCTCAAGGTATTGGATATTTGGACCCATATTCTGGAACGGGGTGATAATATCGACAATATATACCTAGATTTTGCCAAGGCTTTCAACAGTACCCCACGAAAGGCTGAAAATCAAACTAGAAGGGTACGGAATTCGGGGAAATGTCCTGGCGTGGTTAGAAGACTTTCTACATGACCGCAAGCAGTGTGTGGTGATTAATGGCACAAAATCATCATCTGTACCTGTGACAAGTGGGGTACCACAGGGCAGTGTGTTGGGCCCGCTGATGTTGTTTTTGTTTCATAAATGACATGCCTGACATTGTGCGCTCCGCCATACAAATGTTTGCCGATGACGCCACATTATTTCGGGAAATCAAGAAACAAGCAGACTGTGAAGAGCTGCAGCAGAATCTCTGTGACCTCCAAAAATGGTCGAAGAAATGGCTGCTGAGATTCAATGTCATGAAGTGTAAGAGGATGCACCTGGGCATACCAAGGGTAAGGAGGCGTATCATTTGTTCCAATGAGAAGAAGAAACTTCACTATTTGAAACAATGTGAGAAGGACCTAGGTGTGTATGTTGACAATGAGCTGAAGTTCTCGGGCCATTGCGAGAAGGTAAATCAGGCAAATAAATTATTGGGTCTTAAAAGAAGGTCGTTCAGATATCTAGATGGTCCGTCCCTCATAATGATCTTCAAGAGTGAAGTGCTTCCCCATCTGGAGTTCAAGTTTAGAAGCTCCAAAAAAGTTGTTGGTAGCGAAAGGCAGAGCGGGGAAGATGACAGAGGAAAGAGCAGGAGGTTAGGAAGGGAATTGTAGTGGGAGAGATAGTGCCGTGGCTTTACACAACTGCGTTTATTTGGTTAGTGCATAGCGCACGTATTTGGTTTTGTCTGTGTTGGGTGTGTGATCCTCGGGTCACCACTCCTCCGGATTGTGTCAGTTCAAGTTTAGAAGCTCCAACAACTTTCCCTGAATACGAATTCGCAACCTTTCGATTTACAACAGGTACCTACTTTACTGCTAGGTGAACAGGGACCAAGGGGGCTAGGAAGAGTGTCCAAACAACTTCCGCTTGCCCGGGAATCGAACCCATGACAGCTTGCTTGCGAGGCAAGAGCGGTACCGCTTCTACCACAAGCGCCCCCCATCTGGAGTACTGTCACCCCATCTGGTCCCCGAGATATGCTAGGGACTGTCAGATAGTTGAAAATGTTTAAAGGAGGGCCACCAGACTGGTGACTGCACTTTGGCACCTCAACTACCCTGAGAGATTTGAGCACCTGAACTTTCCTAGCTTATACTACAGACGGGCAAGGGGTGACCTAATTGAGGTGTAGAAGCATCTCAAGGGGCACTACTCAGTCGAGTGTCCATACTTGGAGCTAGCGGATGCTCGCCCCACACGGGGTCACAGCTCAAGATTGAAGAAGCCGCAAGTCCAGAAAACTGTGAGGGCAACCTTTTTCGGAGTGAAAGTTGTGAACTTTTGGAACAATCTGCCAGAGAGTTGTGACGGCACCGAGTGTGAGTTCTTTCAAGACCAGACTTGACCAACACTGGAGCGGGTTCAGGTACATTCAGGAACCGGTGCATGCCCAGTACCTGCCAACAGTGCCTAACAGAGAACCAGTACATGCATAGTACTTGCCAACAGTGCGTGACAGAGATGTGACCGATCGTCCAAGCGGCCAACGAGCCAATCAGTGGTGAAGAAGATAAAAGTAAAAAGTAATCTACCACCCAACCTTTAGTGTTAAGACATGATTAGTTATGTATTACAGTCAATTGAGTGAAGTGTGTAAGAGATGTGACCGACCGATTGCCCGAGCAACTAACGAGTTGATCAGTGTTGAAGTGGATAAAAGTAACACAGCTCTATTCATGCCAGTATCATATAGAACTTTTGTTTTTTTAAATATATTTATTTAACCAAACTTTTAGATAAAGTATTCAGGATTTTGATAAAAAAAATGGTGTGCCTAACAAAATTAGAACTGATTTTACTAACTCCGGTATCAACATTTCTTACATTCTTATTATAAAAGAATGGAATTTCCATCACTATAATGTATAGAAATATTTCATTTAAGGATATCTTAATGGAAGCATTTGATTGAGAATTTGTTAACCCTTAATCCCCCTACAGGGATAAATCGAGAAAAAATCAACCTTTCCAAAAATAATTAAAAAAAATAATAATAAAAAAAATATGGCGGGAATAGACGGACATTCTGGAACATCACCCAGGGCCTAAGGGTTAAGCATAATTATGGTATCAAATTCATCTCCCTATCACAATTAGCCACGCTTGAGCGAGGAAGGGGGGGGAGGGGGAGGGGGGTGACTGACCATGCGACCCTACCCCCCAAAAAGGTTCACTTCCGTCAACACACGAACACCACCTACACATCACACATACACCCCAACACTTCACCCTTGACCACTGAAGGGTCAAGACGTACCTGGCGCTCCTCTGGGAGCAGTCAGGTCAACTGTTAAGTTGACCCATACCAACTCCCTCCCCTGAACCCCTCCTCCTCACTGGAATATCAACAAGTTCTCGCCAGAAGTACAATCTCATTTAGGAAAGGAATGGAACCAGTGTTGAACAGAGGTGAACAATGGTGAACAGTGCTAAGTCAGTGAAAAACAACTCGACAGTAACAGCTGAGTCGTACCCAAGTTAACCTTCACACAGTGAGGTCCCAGGTACCCAGTGATAACTGCCCATGAGACCCAACAACAACCAGCGATGTGTTAATCCGTCCATGATAGGAAAGCCTCGGACCACACCTTACTCATATAACACCATCTGTGAGGGAATTACTACACCATGTAAGGTTCCTCAGAACACCATCTGTGAGGGAATTATTACACCACATCAGGTTCCACATAACACCATCTGTGAGGAAATTACTACACCACGTCAGGTTCCTCATAACACCATCCGTGAGGGAATTACTACACCACGTCAGGATTCTCATAACACCATCTGTAAGGGAATTACTAAACCACGTCAGGTCCCTCCTAACACCATCTGTGAGGGAATTACTACACCACGTCAGGCCCCCCATAACACCATCTGAGAGAGAATTACTTCACCACGTGAGGGTCCCTCATAACACCATCTGTGAGGGAATTACTATACCACGTGATGCAGCTCATAACACCATCTGTGAAGGAATTACTACACCACGTGAGGTCCCTCATAATACCATCTGTGAGGGAATTACTACACCACGTGAGGTCCCTCATAACACCATCTGTGAGGGAACTACTACACCACGTGAGGTCTCTCCAAACACCATCTGGGAGGGAGTTACTACACTAAGTGTTTGCTGTTCAACACCTACATTAATCTGTATGTTCACTGTATTTTCCTTTACCTTTCTCTAATGAAGGCTTTTGTTAAACCACCAATGTATGTAATAAGTCATTTTTGTCCAATGTATATTTTCAGCCTTCGGGCTGCGGAAATTTTTCAATAAATTGTTAATTATTATTATTATTACATCACACACACACACTTAAACACCATTCACACCCCCCCCCCCCCCCAGCAAGGGAATTAAGACACATCTGCATGTGTGTGACTGCATGGTAGCGAGTTAAATATCAGCTGTTGAGGAGTGCTTGGCAACCCTCATTTCCACTCCATCTCTCTATTCATCCACACCTTTCTGCTTTTTCACTCCATATTTTAAAATGTTATATAACATAATGTTGAATGGATACAACTTTGCTCATATGTCTGTACTTACCACAATCTCCCTAAAAATATTTTAGGTTTCGTGTTTATTCAAGACATCTTCAGGTCATGAGACCCAATAATCCTCCAACCAAGAAAGGGTGACCTGACATTCCATCAAATCAGTAATATGAGACCACTAATCCCCCCATCCTACCTCCACCTAACATTGCATCAGCTCAGGTCAGTTACACAAGACCCACTAATCCCCCACAGCTTTATGGGAGTGGAAATTAACAGTCTTTGCTGTAACACACAATTTCATTCATGTCCATATCCTTTAGATTTTTCATTTTTAAATACAGTTGTACCCCACTTAACGCGGTCAATAAAATCCACAGGGTACCGTGTTAAGTGAAAACCGCGCTAAGTGAACAACAGAACATATGGGATTAATTCCAATAGAAACTGGCCCATCCCCAAACTCCACTTTTTCCGACACAATACCTATGTTCTAGTAAAAATAACATCATAATTTTATGATGGTACATGCACCCAATTAATACTTAAGAGATATAGAGAAATACAGTCGCCAAGTTAATGTCCATTCAAATAATGGACTCGACTCCCTCCCCCTCTTCTCACACTACACTCGCTGGCTCTTCCCTCTGAGAAATTTTGGGGGGAAAACCAGGTATAGTAATAAATAATTCCTCAAACTAAAGTTAGGATAATATAATTGACATTGCTGGATTCCTTGTAAGACCAGGAATATTTTGAATACAAATGTCATATATTTTGCACAAAAGATAACATATTTACTCAGAATAAACTTTGCATCTAAAATTTGTATGTCTAATGCAAAATCTATGATGTTTATATTCAAAATGATCACCAAATTGTAAGAATTCCAGCAATGTAAATTATATTCTGGCCGGGTAATTTGTATGAATTTTATGAGCTAAAACAGGCAGTCAGGCAGGGTGGGGGGTGGGGCGAATCTAAAAATAGCTCTCGAGCCGGACACTCACCGCGTATATGTGGAAAAAACCCGCGTTAAGTGAAAGTTCAGCTCTGGCGAGGCACCGCGTATATGGTAAAACGCGCTAAGTGAAACCGCGTTAGGCGGGGTAATACTGTATATTTATTTAACCAAACTTTTAGATAAACTATTCTGGATTATTATAGTAAAGAAATTACGTTTCTAACTTAATTACAACCCTATTTACGGATTCCAGAAGTTTAGATTTGAGGAAAACATCTCCAGCACCTAGAAACGTTCTGGGGAAGTGGGCTAGTGTAACCAGAAAAGGTTACGGGGATAAGGAATTTTCCGGGTTTGAGAAAGTCGTGTCTTGTTACCCGGAAATCTCATTTCCGGAAGTGTTCTGCACCAGTTGCTCTGGCTAACGGGGATACCACTGTAGTTTCATAACTTGATAAGCCCTATCTCTCTCCCTACATGCAAGAGAACAGGAGCGATCAAACCATGTTTGAAAAGTGAAAGTTTTGTTAGAAGATGGGATAAATTCATTCATACCACCCTGTATAACCCCAGCAATGCTGTCAGCACATACTGAGACGTCCCGAGTGGAAAAGCAACATTCATCCCAGGGAAAGTCGGAGAAGAATTCTCGCAAGGATTGCCAGTTTGCCCTCCGATAATAATAATAAATAATAATAATAATTAACGGTTTATTGAAAGAGCTTGGCAGCCAGAAGGCTGAAAATATACAGTTACATATTTGGGGAATGGGTTTCGAATTACAAATAATATACAAGTAACATAAGTGATACAAATAAGATATATAATAACTAGATGGGGAAAAGCTCAAACTACAGTGCATTTCAACATAGTGACAGTGATAGTGCCGTAGTTGGCGTTTAGAGGTGGGTGGGGAGGTGGTTGTGCCCAGTTTGATTTAATGGAAATAAGATTGTGATCAGAAGATCTAAGGGGGCAGAAATTGAGTATGAATAGTGTGAGGGGTTAGAGGTAAAACACAGATCAAGAATGTTAGTAAGTGGATCATGTCGATCAGGAACACGTGTAGGGTGTTTAATTATTTGTTCCAGATCATTAAGTAAGGAAAAAGAGAGTGCCTCAGCTCCACCTGGGTCATCCCTTGCAGAGCCAAGTCACTCTCTGTGATGTACATTGAAATCCCCTAGGTAGAGGATCTCGGTGTTGGGGTGTGTGGATAGCAAAGACTCATGGCAAGAAGTGAGATAGTCAGAGTTCTAAATAGTTGGTAGAGTTGGGAGAACAGTATAGGAAAGAAAGAAAAATAGTCATAGTTGGTAGAGATATTTTGAGCCAGATGACATCATAAAGAGAAGATTCAATATCCACGAGTCGAGCTATAGGTTGTAGTAGACGCATACACCTCCCTTAGAACAGAAAGAGGTATAAAGGTTGTAGTTGGAGACTTGAAAAGGT
The DNA here is from genome assembly GCA_958450375.1 of Homarus gammarus. Taxonomy (NCBI): domain Eukaryota; kingdom Metazoa; phylum Arthropoda; class Malacostraca; order Decapoda; family Nephropidae; genus Homarus; species Homarus gammarus. Next base: position 70,062 of record CAUDMG010002520.1, read on the forward strand.
TTGGGTGAAGCTGCTTTGGTCAGCTGAAGTTCAGTGAGTAGTAAGAGGTCAGGGGAAGAGAATAATAGATGGTGCTCCACAGAAGAAAAATTGGATCTCAGGCCGCGAATGTTCGAAAAATTAAGTGGAAAAAAGCCGATCCTCCAGCAACAGGGGTGACGTCAGTTGAGGCCCCAGAAACACTACTAAAAAGCCCCTAAATTGACCCCAAAAATACAAGTTGAAAAATTATACGGTACTGTACTTAAATGTACTCTAAAAGACTAAAAATTTTATCTCTTGTGCAAAACATATTCTGTCTATATTCAAATTATTCACTATCTTGCAGGGATTCCAGCAAATGCAATTTATATTCTGCTAACTTTAGTTTGCGCCATATTATAAGATAAAAACTTTAAGCCCAAAACCACTTTCAATCTTGCCGGAAGCGGAGGGGTGAGGTGACGTATCATGACAGCTGGCCCAGCCGCCAGCCAAGGTTACGTAATGGTATTTATTTATCTGTCATATAGGGGGAGTTTAAGTTTTTCTCTTATAAAATGCCAATGAATTGACTGAAGAGAATATAAACATGCGTTTACACTAGACAAAATTTTTAGCAATTATTTTTACATTTTATTACAAAGGACTAAAATTTTTATCTCTTGTGCAAAATAAATGACGTTTATACTCAAATTATTTGCTGTCTTGCAAGGATTCCAGCAATGCAATTTATATTCTGCTGTACTGTGCACATCATTGTCATCCTCAATATCTCTTTAATTCATATTACGCTACATAATATTCAAATCCACTGTGCTTGTAGTCTCAGAAAATGGTAGAAAATGGGAAACTTTTATGACGGATAACTCACCTGAAGTATGCTGCTTTATACAAATTGTACCAATGTACGGTCATATAATATTAAGTGTAATTATAGTATTAAGGAGTACTCAAGGTGTCTATATGATGATTGGGAAGGTCCAATTAATACAGACGAGTGTACTAAAAGGGATAAGTGTAGACTGTGTCTGAAGGTCATAATATTTACGTCTGTGAATGATTAGTAAGCATAGCTATTTCAGGTATCAGATGAAAATATATGAGAATAATGATCTGGAGAAGGGATAAATGTATCAGACATATGTGAAGTGTTGGAAGTGATCCAGAAACTATACTTCAAAGAAAATATCTTGTACTGTATACCTCGGTGTGAGCTTAGTACACCTCGTTACCCCATGTGACGAATAACCACGAACAGTGCAATGATCAGAGAATCTTATGAATGTGTTCAACGATTGCAACGTGTGAGGGGAGGATCCATAAATACAGAGTGAAGTGAAGTGGGTATACACACACCAAGAAAACACGAGGCTAAGCCTTTGTTTGGGTTGGCGCCTAGTTCGGCCCGGGCTACAAGTCACAGTAGATAGGAAAGTGTATTTGTGTGAACCAGAATAATGTCAAAGTGAAAATTAAAGATTGGAAACTATAGGCCTAGTTCAGTGTGAGACGCCAGGCATCACTCTCAGTGACGCCCGCCTTCTCACCAAAACAGATGCTAGCCAAGAGCGTAGGCCTAACAACCACCACTGCTCCACTGTGAGGAACCCACTGGGTGTGGTGTGTACTGCTTATGGCCATTATGCATCCTCCACTGTGAATCTGTGGATACACTACATATCACCACCCAGGATAGGAGAACATAATTGTGTGTTTGAAAAGTTTCGCGGTCGCCACGTGGAGCGACCTAAGGATACCAGGCGTGGGACCAGTACAGTCGACCCTCGATAATTCGGACCCCTTTAATCCGGATTTCGGATAATTCGGACAAAATCTGAACCAATTTTTTTTTTTTTAGATTTGTAGGAATATTACCTACGTGGGCTTTAAGCTAAAATGCTGGTCCACCCACTGCTGGGATATAAAATGCCAGCATCTTTTTGGTTAAATGTAACATCTCCACCACTAGTGTGGGGGGGGGGGGATGTAACTTTTAGCTTCAGACATGAAAAATATTTACCATTTACTGCCAGTAAACAATGGAAACGTAAAATATGTACCAATTAGTAATGAAAAGTTGTGCAGTTCCTTCAACAAATGAAGCTCACCAACTTACAATAGGCTAAATTACCTGTGTTTTCAGTAGTCTATGTTGAAGTTCTTAGCACAGGCTAACTTATCATATCATATACGGTATCACAGTACTCATTGATCTACAAAAAATACCGGTAATAAAAACCTTTTCGATATTTCACACTTAATATAATACCCGGTAATCTACTTCAACCTCCTATTGTTTACAACGACGCATGACGCACCACCAGTTGTTGAGTATCGGCTAGACGGTACACGTGTTTTTCAAATCGCTTTCAGTTAAAAAACTGTTACATCACATGCATATTTTACCTTAACTGTGCCTGAATGAATATATTCTCGGAAATAAATAGTAGTTTTGCTGAAACATGATGTATTTTAATGTAAAATAGGATAAAATACATGAAGAAAACAAAAGATTTTACCTAACCTTCCGATGTTCAAGAGAAGTTACTAGTTTTTTTTAATAGTTTTTGGTTAAAATACTGTTATATTACAATGGTATTCTATTCATACTGTGCTTGATATAATGCATTCACGGAAATGTAATATTTTTGCTGAAATGACGTACATATTACAGTGGAAAGTGGGATAAAATCGTGACGACAACAATGACTTTCGCTTTCTTTTGTTCAAAAGATGTTACCGTAATCGCTTTTCGATTGGTTTTCAGTTAAAAAACTGTTGTATTACAATAATATTCTATCCTAATTGACTTGAATAAATACTACAATACCATATTTCTGAATATTTTCATTAAAATCCATCCAAATCATTTTCCTTGTCATCGTCTGCAGCACCAAACAGCTTCTCCCAGTCCTCTCCTTGAACAGGGCTAGAGGGTACGTGTTTTTCGAATCGTTTTCAGTTAAAAAACTGTTACATCACACGTATATTTTACCTAAACTGCGCCTGAATGAATATATTCTCGGAAATAAATAGTAGTTTTGCTGAAACGTGATGTATTTCAATGTAAAATAGGATAAAATACATGACGAAAGCAAAAGACTTTACCTAAGCTTCCGATGTTCTTGAGATGTTATTCATTTTTTTAATAGTTTTCAGTTAAAATACTGTTATATTACAATGATATTCTATTCATACTGTGCTTGATATAATACATTCACGGAAATGTAATATTTTTGCTGAAATAACGTACGTATTACAGTGGAAAGTGGGATAAAATCATGACGAAAACAGTGACTTTGAAATATAATGCAATATTAACCCCTAAATTGGTTAATTCGGACAATCGGCTAAAACGGACACCCTTCCCCCCCTATTAGTCCGAATTAACGAGGGTCGACTGTACTGGTATGATTACCTGGGAAGTATCCCATCTACCTAGCAAGAGTAGAGTGTGAGCGAGGTACCTGGTATGTGTACCGGAAGAATACCGAGGATTTCCATACTTGTAGGTGTGGAGGGTACATCAGATGTGGTGTTATAATGTAACATGTGGTGCAGTCTGATGTGTTGGGTGTTATGGTAAGAAGGAATGACCGAGGTAAGGAGGTCAATAGTTGTTATGAAGAATGAAGATGATAATATGCCCTGTAGTAGTTATTTGATGAAGGTCATGTACTGGTGTGAAGTGTAATGAACATAATAGTAGTTATTTTAATGAAGGCCAACTATTTTTGAAGTGTGACTGAATGCCATATGATTTAGTTAAGAAATAAATTAGTTAAGTCATGATTGATGCTTCACCGTTCTTCCTACTGTTGATTTGGTCAGTGAAAAACCCAACCCAATGCCTAGTTTGCTCTGCCAGCTACCTAAACAAACTACATACTGTCCAGGGGGTCTGGTGGCAGCAACCTTAAAATTAAGAGTAGATTTAAGTTATTCCCTTAGGATTAGTGACCCCAGAATGGGCAGTATACTGCTAATCTTAGTCTGTGACGTTTTATAAGATAAAAACTTTAAGCCTAAGGCCACAGTCATTATTACTGGAAGTTGCAGAGGAGTTGATTTATGACAGCTGGATGGGAACGCAGACAACGGTTACCTAATGGTATTTATTTATCTGTTATATAGGGGAGAGTTAATGTTTTTCTCTTTTAAAATGTCAATGAATTGACTTAAGAGAATATAATGAACATAGCTGGAATTCTTGTAAGATAATGATTAATTTGAATATAAACATGCTATAGTCTTCACTCGACATAAATTTGTTAGCAATTATTTGTACAGAAGCTAAAACAACTATCTGTGCATACTTTGTGGGAAACAATATGGGACCATGGACGATAAATTTTGGTATGTGAGGGCTGTCAGTAGTCACAAGTAAAATTTCAGAACATATCAACCCCCAGTTGCACAGATAGTTGTTTTAGCTACTCTACATTTTAGTACAAAGAACTAAAAATTTATCTCGTGCAAAATATATGATGTCTATATTCAAATTATTCGCTGTCTTGTAAGGATTCCAGCAATACAATTTATATTCTGCTAACTTTAGAGTGTGCTATTTGATATCAAGTTTAGTCATTTTTATTGGCCACCAGAACCTAACCCTATTTTCCCCATTGATTACATGTAATTATATATCGCGATTTAGTATACAGCTAGACCTCGACTTACGACTACATGGACTTACGTCCATTGGTACTTACGACCTGCTTTGACCGTACGTCCGTCGGGACATACGACCGCGGCAGTCGTGACCAAAAATATTTTCAAATGACGCGAGCATTTTCTATACCGAAACGTTTCCGTCCTGGGCGAGTGAGTGGCGCGTCTCGGGTCGCCTCGTGGGTACACTCACTCAGTGGAGCGCTTTGTTTGTGTTTGGCTATCGTATCCTATACTGATCGCGCTGTGAACTTTCGTTATTATCGTATTTAATTGACTTTATAATGACTGGAACGCGTAAAAGTGAGAGTGCTGGTGGTGCTCCAAGGAAAAGGAGACAGGCAATTACTTTTGAGATGAAAATGAAGATAATAACACAGCATGAGAATGGAAAAACAGTAGCAACAATCTCACGCGACCTAGGTTTCTCACACTCGACTATATCCACTATTCTGAAGGACAAGGAACGTATTCGTGAAGTAGTGAAAGGAACAACACCTATAAAGGGAACTATAATATCAAAGAGAAGACAAGGTCCTATTCACGATATGGAAAAATTATTGGTGATATGGATAGAAGACCAGATACAGAAGCGTGTACCCTTAAGCGTTCTAACCATACAGGCTAAAGCAAGAAGCCTGTTCCAAAGCCTTAAGGAGCAGGCAGGAGATGAATGTGATCAAACCTTTACAGGAAGTCGTGGGTGGTTTGATAGATTTAAAAAACGCTACAGTCTACACAATGTTAAGGTGAGTGGATAGGCAGCTAGTGCCGATGTTGGTGCTGCCGAAGATTTTAAGGAGGAGTTAGATGATGTGATTGTGCAAGGGAATTATTTGCCTGAGCAAATATTCAATGTGGATGAGACTGGATTATTGTGGAAGCGCATGCCTGAGCGGACATACATACCACAAAGAGGCGAAAACAATGCCCAGATTCAAGGCATTCAAGGACAGAATTACACTTCTGTTGGGGGGGAATGTTGCTGGTTTCAAGCTAAAGCCCTTCATGATCTATCATTCAGAGAACCCCAGGGCTTTTAAACATGTCAGCAGGCACACACTGCCAGTGTTTTATCGCAGTAATAAGAGAGCCTGGATGACCCTAGTACTGTTTGAGGATTGGTTCATGACTTGTTTCATTCCACGAGCCAAGGAGTATTGTCTGCAACAACAGATTCCATTCAAGATTTTACTGATTTTGGATAATGCTCCGGGACACCCACCACACCTGGACGACATGCACCCTGATGTTAAGGTAGTGTACATTCCACCTAACACTACTATCATCCAACCCATGGATCAAGGTGCTATTGCTGCCTTTAAAGCGTATTATTTACGCACGACCTTCGCTCAGGCTGTTGCTGCTACTGAAGGTGAGAAAATGCTCAGACAGTTTTGGAAGGAATACAACATTTTGTCATGTATAAAGAACATTAGTGCAGCATGGGATCAGGTTACAAAACATTGCATGAATGGAATATGGAAGAAAATCCTGAAAAGATATGTGCACAGTTTCAAAGGATTTAATGAAAATGAAGTGATTTCGGATATTAGTAACAAGATAGAGGAGTTACGTAAACAGCTGGAGTTAGAAATTGATACTAAAGATGTTGGACAGTTGGTTGAAAGTGTAGCAGAAGAGCTCATTAACGAGGATCTTATTGAACTAGATGCACAGAAAATTGCAGAGGAAGAAGAGAGACAAAATATAGAAGAAGAACCTGCACCCCCAAAAAAGTTTTCAGTGAAACAAATGGCAGAGGCATTTGCTACAATTAATAAAGCAATGCAAATGTTTGATGGCATGGATCAAAATTATGAGCGTTATGCCAAAGTTGACAGAACGATCCAAGATGCACTTGCTTGCTACAGAGAAATTTATAATGAAAAGAAAAAGCAAACTGTGCAGCTCTAAATTGGACATCTATTTCAAGAAGTCCCCCAGTGCTGTCTCCTCACGCCCCACCAGTGCTGCCTCTTCACTCCCTCAAGATGAACCAATACCTTCAATTAGCAAGTTTTCACAGCACATAAACCTGTTTGAAGAAAGCAACATTGATGATCCACCCAGCCCTGTCTCCTCTTCTGCTTCTTCCAATTAATATAGTTTCCATGTATCCTGTAAATAGAAAATTATGGGGGCCCAGTGTGCATTCAGCTGACTACATTTAAGGTAAGTGCTCAGTCACACTGTATCCATTCCTAATTATTTATTACGTTTAGTGTATTGTATTTCATTGTAGATTTTTTATTTTTTTTGAAAAAAAAATTAATTTTTTTTTTTTAATTATTTATTTTTTGTCTATGTCGGACTTACGACCTGGATTTGGGTCCCTAACCCCGTCGTAAGTCGGGGTCTAGCTGTATAGCGAACATCCTTGGACCCTATCTCGCGATATATCCCGACCCTACTGTAATTAGATGTCTCTAATAACATCAATATGCAGAGAAATATTGAATACGGGGGTGGATCGTGGAAATCACATTTATGTATTTGTAATATTTACCAACACAGGCCATACGTGTGTACAGTAATGTTGCTCAAAATTATGGCTTTTTCACACTTAATTTACATTTAATATTTGTTTAATTTAAGTTTCTAGCAGTCCATGGTGCTTTAGAGACACAGGTGGTGTATAATTAGTGGGTCAGAGGTGTATTGTTGAATTAATATTACCTGACCTCAGTTGGTCTGGCAAAACGGATAATCCGGCAAGGCTTTGGAACCAAGGGTGCCGGAAAATCGGTGGTGTACCTGTACTATAGTTTAGTGTTACTGGTGGAAAGCAACCATGCCCCCTCTTCTCTTATGTTGTCATATCAGGGACTTTCCCTCATGGAAGTCAGACGCCATATCAACCCTAATGACACATTACCTGCCAAAGGCTCACTCGCATTCCTCCCCAGAACATCAAGTAAAGGCATATATAACTCAGGGAGAGTAAGTCCACATGACACCTGCCCTCCTGGTTGGTTGATTGTTTGGGCTTTGGGTCATTAAGGCAATCAACATCAAGCAACAACCACCAAACTTAACATGTTCAGGTGTTAAGGACAATTCTAAGACCACATCCACTCTCACTATGTGGCCTTTGACATGCACCCTCCTATCCAACCTGAATCTCCCACCCTAAGCTCTCCTCCTATCAATACCTCCCCCACCCTCTTGTAACCTGTGTAGAAAGGCCTTGAGCTCACAAGTTTGGTAGTAAGACGGGTGCATGATTACTTTTAACCATGGCTGTATATACACTTGACTCTGTATCAAAGCAAGTTTCCATCGTATTTAAAAGGCAATCAATGAATGGAATGACAGCTGGCTAAATTTTTATGGTAATAAATATTGTTGTGACTTATCTGTCACTTACTGATGTGTGTGGTTCTGATACCATTCCACCAACAAGCTGGGAGGCATCAGTGAACCAGTTACTTAAGTAATCTTTCGCGTCACTATACAGTACGCCCGGATAATGTGCATATTTTTATTTCGTGGTCCTCTATTATTCGCGGATGACACCCTGGATGTACCCAAGAATGTCTGCAGGTTGTTTTGAAGTTGCCAGCATTTTTGCAGCCAGGACAGGGAGCCATTCATTCTAGAGACAGTAATTTCCTTTACCTGTATTGTATATATATGTGTGTGTGTGTGTGTAGACACACACACACACAAAACACATACAGATAAATAATAATGTGAAAATCCTCTCACAAATAATAAAAACAAATGTAGACTTGAGGGTAGATACACACATTTTTAATACTACATTTGAGGCGCTCTGCATCAGAAGGGGGTGAAGCGCCAAATTAAAAAAGCTGAGAAAAACACGTTTAAAGCTTTTTGAAGTTAAATCAACCATAATTTTTTTGTTTTTTTAAGCTAGAGGGTTAATTGTTTTTATCGTACAGCTCAATCCCTCTCCTAGCGAACTGTGAAAAGTGGAAGTTAGTACTGTGAATAGTTATTATTTTGTCGCGAGTTGAATGAGAATAACTACCCGTGATGTACAAATGTTTGAGCTTCAAACCAACAATAATTGCATTTTTCTGCAAAATTTTCTCATTATTGTGGATTAATACTGTAAAACAAGTTAATGATCACCAAAAACAGCACTCATCTTACACCCATCCCCCAAAATGAAATAATAATAAAAAATTAATTTGCCTATCTATATTTATCTTTCCGTACCTATTATTAGCCAGAGATTAATAATATTGTTAAGTATATTAGTGTGTAATAATAAGGAAACACCAATACACTCATCCTCCCCACCATTAACCTCTTCCCCACCCTATGTAATTAACATACAAATACAAAGGCAGAGAAATTTTGCATAATCTTTGGTAAAACAGTTCAGTATACAGTAGTCTGCATTTACGCGGATTTGGTTTACGCGTTTGGTCATTTACGTGGCACCTTGCCAGAATGAAAGTTTTAAGTTATGCGGTTCATTCCATCATTTACGCGGGAAGCAGCGCCTGGAGGGTGCGCATTAGGTTGCTCTTACGTTATCGCTGACGTCATATGACGTATCAGACTGTGATTGGGCCAAGCATCCTTATCTCCCTCCGCCGCTAGCTGTGATTGGTCTAATGTAACATGACGTACCCTGCCACCAGAGGGAAGAAGTCGCTGACCTAGTCGGGCCAGTCTCATTGTTCTCAGTTCTCCGCGTATACTATTCTCTCTTGTGCTCGCTATTCCCCTCTCAATGGCTTCCACTGGACCCCCACCACCCCCGAGAAACCTTGAACTACCTGGACCAAGCCATGGTTATGTGAAGGAAGTCATTGAGTTGGGGGAGAAAATCAAGCTCATCCTTGACAAAGACACAGTCAAGTATGAAGTGCCTAATAACCTTGTCGAAAATTATAGAGCTGTATGTCCAGATGTATCACGACAACATCAATGCTAGTCGTCAACGTAGTATTACGGACTTCTTCGCCCGCAACCCACCACAACCACAGCCAGCCCAAGTCAGTGATAGTGACAGTGAGGATATGGACTTCGAGGGGTTTGTCAGGGAGGCCCTGCAAACCTTTGTGAACAGTGAGTGATTCACCGGAGTGCCACTAATCTGCCCTCTGCCTCGGAACCAGCCGCCATCCACTTGTGCCGACCCATCTCTTCTACTAACGTAAGTGTTAAACACCTTTAGATTTGTACAGAAGTGTAGTTTTTTTTATTTAGATATTATGTGTGTTTCAATACCATCATAAAATTATAATGTTATTTTTACTACAAGGTACGTCTCTATTGCAATTAATCCCATATGTTCTGTTATTTTGTTTACGCGTTTCTCGTTTTATGCGGACCTCCACGGGTTCAATTGACCGCGTAAATGCAGACTATACTGTATTACGATAATAGTATTACAATCTTACTTTGTTTATTTCCTTCGTTTTATTATCTCTTTAGATCGTAGCAACTTGAAGTTACGTAAATCCCGAGGAGTGAGTATAACTTTAATGGCCTCGTCGTAATCAATCACATACTGATCAAAGTCTTTCTCTGCCCACTCTAAAAATCGTCACACAAATTCTTCATCAACTAAATCATTGATTATTCATGCCGGCAACAGTTCAGTTTTATTATAAGATTGAGGTATGGGCTCACTTTCACTAACATTCATTGGGTCAGGCTCACTTTCATCACTATCAAGGTCAGTGCATGTCTCGTCACTGTCCACTGTTTGTTACCATTAGACTCACTTTTATCATTTTCAACGTCATTATTGCCATCAGTGCATGTCACATAACTCTGTACTGGATCACAGTCTGCAAAAAGGTCTTGTGATGCATAGCAGTCACTTTTTGTACTATGAGTATACAGTAAAGCCTCGAATAACGACGTTAATGTGTCCTCCAATGCTGCAGTGTAAGGTGAATCGTCTTATCGCGAATCATTAATTACCATTAAAATAAAGCAATAATAATGAGATGCATTCCCAAGTGTGACCTTTTCATGTCTTTTGTGTGGCTTTTTACCCTCTTTTCCCCCCAAAACAATACAATTAATGAAAAATGCAAACTATATTCTTTAAATAATGTTTCTGAATGCACCTTATACAATATAAATGAATAATAATACGGTCACACAAGAGGAGATGGGACGCCATTGTTTTCGTTTGTGTTTACAGCCAGGAGTCCGGGACGATAGTTCTACACAAGAAAATTAAGAAAATAAGACCCTGGTTGTAGCTGTAGTAAATTTAATATTTAAAAATGATTTTTCCAATCAGCTCTTCAACCTTTTTGGAGCAGTAGGCAATGTCCATTCCTTTTGTTCGAAAAGAACATCCGTGAAAGAAAACACTGAGGAAAATAACATTCAACAGGAAGCGAGTCTGGAATTTCTGGAGGAAAGACAAAAATCTTTGGCCCTTTAAAACACAAGTCATTGTCCCACTCTGCAGATTGATCAAGCATGTGATGAAAAAATGAGATCAATTGGTCATAATATTCTTTCATGGTGTTGACCAGTCTTGAAGAAAAATTCCATCTTGTAGGCGCTACTCTGGGTAGTTGGTTCTCAAGAAAAACTTGAAGGGCAAATGTTCTCTTTGAAGACGTTGAGAAAAATGCTGCTGAACATGAAAGTGTCTGAAAAAAATTTCTACATTTCGTGATGTTTTTTGCTGATTGCTGAAACGTCAGATTTAGCAAATGGCTGTAAAAGTGCACAAAAATAGCACACGGGTGCAGTTCCTGTACCTTCTTATTTAAACCGTTTTGTTGACCAGCCATAACAGCAGCGCCATCGTATGTGAGCAATAAGTTTTCCCCCACAGTTAAGGTCACTCAGCAGATGTTTAACATGCTCCAGTAAGCCTACTGAGGAACTATCAGCGCTCACGTCTGCAAAATGAAGAAATCTTTCTCGAACTTGACAGTTTTGGTAAAAAAAAAACGAAAAACAGAAGAGAGCTGTGACTTATTGATTATATCAGATGTCTCATCCAAAATCAGTTTTCTCAATATCTTCTTTTATTTGCTTCATGATTAAGTAGCTGATTGCAGCAATCAAATCATTTTGAATGGCGGAATATGTACCTTGGAAAATTGTTGATTCTTTCAAATGAATTTCTAACATCTGATCGTAATGGCTAATCAGTACAAGTAGCTCGAAGTAATTCCCTTTATTTATAGACGTATCTGATTCGTTATGGCCTCAAACAGGAAGTTCTTGCTTTGCTAGAAAGCATACAGCATCAATTAATCTTTTCAGGATTTCCCGATTTTTCTTAACTTTTTCATTGTGCATTTGGTCACTGACGCGTTATTGTTGTTCATCAAGCTGATGATCAATTTTCATTCTTCCGAAACTATTAAGTTGCAGAAAACAGTTTATGTGATTAAAAGATTTCTCATGCCTAGAAATAGCCAATGACAAAGTATTCAAATTATCAAAACCAGTTTTCGACCATACACAGTGATCAGTTGAAAAGAGCAAACACAGTCAGCAGAAGTTAACTTATTTGAGCCAGTCAACCAATGCGTGCTTTCGTACTGCGTGATATTAAAATGCCTAACATATTCTTTGTTTTTATCTGTATGCTTCTTTGTAAGTCCTGGAATTCGTGGACATGGTCTACATTTTCCTACCATTTCAATTTTCTCTGAAATGTTTCTTCTCGAAAATGGCTTTTCCAGCAGGCCCTTAACTAAACAAGTGTCCTCTTCTACCACAGTTTCCATGGCAAGTAGAATATTTATAACACTATAAGTCTATAACACTTGGGTAGCAGAAGCACTACAACACACACGAGAGGAAAAATGTAAACAACACGCACGACCCACACGGACTCGCGGGTGGAGCGACACTGATGCTCCACGGCTTGGCGCATCATATCTGCCATTTCACCGTGGTATGACTGTGACGTCAGCGAGCTGCGCGTGCAGGCTTTCATCGAGATGAAACCACCTACCGATGTGCTTGGAAGAAGAGCTAGCCCCGGCCTCGCTTCCTTACACAGTGCTGTTACTAAGTGCTAGGTTGCATTTTAGAGTACAGTAGTACCCCGATTTACGCGGTCAATTGAACCCACAGGGTATCGCGGAAAGTGAAAACGCGTAAAGTGAACAAAAGAACATATGGGATTAATTCCAATAGAGACTGGCCCAACCCCCAAACTCCACTTTTTCCGACACAATGCGTAAAGTGAACAAAAGAACATATGGGATTAATTCCAATAGAGACTGGCCCGACCCCCAAACTCCACTTTTCCCGACACAATACCTATGTTGTAGTAAAAATAACATCTAAATTTTATGATGGTATGCTCACACAATTAATATTTAAGAGAAATACAGTCGCCAGGTTAATGTCCATTCAAATAATGGACTCAAATCCCCCCCCCCCCTCTCTTCCCAGCTCACTGGCCCCTACCTCTCTGAGAAATGATTGGGTGAAACACTAGATTTTAACGTTTAGTAATAAATAATACCTCAGACTAAAGTTAGGATAATATAATTGACATTTCTGGATTCCTTGCAGGTCAGGGAATATTTTGAATGTAACCTTCATATATTTTGCACAAAAGATAAAATACTTGCTTTGTGTAAACCAAATTATTACATTAGATCTAAAATTTGTATGTCTAATGCAAAATCCATGATGTTTATATTGAAAATGATCATCATATTGTAAGAATTCCAGCAATGTAAATTATATTCTGGCCGGGTAATTTGTATGAATTTTATGAGCTAAAACATATATCTTCCGTAAATAAACGAAGAAATGTTCTTCAAGGACACTATCTGTCAATCAAAATACTCCGCCCTGGCTGTCCCTCCCCCCACCCCCCACCTTCCCTCCCTACCAGAGAAGCTTTGGGAGAAAATAGTATATTTACATTTTTAGTAATATATAATAACTCAGACTAAAGTTAGGATAATATAATTGACATTGCTGGATTCCTTGCAAGACCAGGAATATTTTGAAAATAAATGTCATATATTTTGCACAAAAGATAACATATTTACTCTGAGTAAACATTATATCTAAAATTTGTATGTCTAATGCAAAATCCATGATGTTTATATTCAAAATGATCATCATATTGTAAGAATTCCAGCAATGTAAATTATATTCTGGTCCAGTAATTTGTATGAATTTTATGAGCTAAAACAAATATCTTCAGTTAATAAGAAAAAAAAATATTCTTCACGACACTTTCTGTCAATCAAAGTACCCCAACTTGCCTCCCCCCTCTTCCAACCGCGCCAGATGGTCGGTCAGTCCCAACCCTCCCCCCCACCTTCCCTCCCTACCAGAGAAATGTTGGGTGAAAAACTAGATTTTAACTTTTAGTAATAAATAATACCTCAGACTAAAGTTAGGATAATATAATTGACATTTCTGGATTCCTTGCAGGTCAGGGAATATTTTGAATGTAAACGTCATATATTTTGCACAAAAGATAAAATATTTGCTTTGTGTAAACCAAATTATTACATTAAATCTAAAATTTGTATGTCTAATGCAAAATCCATGATGTTTATACAGATAGACCCCGACTTACGACGGGGTTAGGGACCCAAATCCAGGTCGTAAGTCCGACATAGATAAAAAAAAAAAAAAAAAAAAAAAAAAAAAAAATAATAAAAAATCTACAATGAAATATAGTACAGTAAAAGTAATGAATAATGAGGAATGGATACAGTACAGTGAAAGTAATAAATAATAAGGAATGGATACAGTGTGACTGAGCACTTACCTTTAATGTAGTCAGCTGAATGCACATGGGGCCCCCATAATTTTCTAATTATACATGGGGACTACATTAACTGGAAACGTTTCGGTTTAGAAAATGCGTGTCATTTGAGGGGAAAAAAAAAAAAAAAAAAAAAAATCTGCGGAGGTCGTAAGTCGTGGTCTAGCTGTATTCAAAATGATCATCATATTGTAAGAATTCCAGCAATGTAAATTATATTCTGGCCGGGTAATTTGTATGAATTTTATGAGCTAAAACATATATCTTCATTAAATAAACAAAGAAATATTCTTCAAGGACACTATCTGTCAATCAAAATACTCGGCCCTAGCTGGATCAGTCCCTCCCTCCCTCCCCCCACCTTCCCTCCCTACCAGAGAAGCTTTCGGAGAAAATAGTAATTTACATTTTTAGTTATAAATAATAACTCAAACTAAAGTTAGGATAATATAATTGACATTTCTGGATTCCTTGCAGGTCAGGGAATATTTTGAATGTAAACTTCATATATTTTGCACAAAAGATAAAATACTTGCTTTGTGTAAACCAAATTATTACATTAGATCTAAAATTTGTATGTCTAATGCAAAATCCATGATGTTTATATTCAAAATGATCATCATATTGTAAGAATTCCAGCAATGTAAATTATATTCTGGCCGGGTAATTTGTATGAATTTTATGAGCTAAACAAAAAAATAAAAAATTATACTTCACGCGTATACGAGTAGATGCACCGCGGAAAGTGAAAGTCCGGTTCTGGCAAGGTACCGCGTAAATGAGAAATTGCGGAAAGTGAAACCGTGAAAAGCGGGATAATACTGTATAAATGTAAATTTGTTATTTAAGATGAATAAACAAACAAAAAGCTCTGAGCAGTGAGCATGCTCAGAGGATTCGCCACTGATATACAGTACGTGTGCATTTAAGGATACCGCGTCATTTATCTTAAGACTATGTACAAAAGATTCATTATTGTTTATTACTGAATATGTATTTGATTGAATTAATCTTTATATATGCGAAATGAACAATACAATTCATTAATACGTAGAATATTAAAATACACAAGAGGATGAGAGACAACATTGTTGTCAGTGTTTACACCCAATGTATACGCGCGCACTCAAGGAAGGAAAGTCATTTATCTTAAGAATATGTACAAAAGATTCATTATTGTTTATTACTGAATAAGTATTTGATTGAATTAATGTTTATATATTTGAAATGAACACTGCAATTCATTAATAATACGTAGCATATTAAAACACACAAGAGGAGACAAGATGGCATTGTTTTTGTGAGTGATGATGGTTCTACAAAAGAAACTGAAGAAAATAAGACCCTGGTTGTAGCTGTAATGAACTTAATTTAATTTTTTTTTATTCATGTATGTGTTTTAAGTAATGCTATTTAATGTTAGTAAATGGAACACTAGAAGTAGCTAACCACTAATGGTAAAGAAATAAGGCGAGACGATTGGGAACGCCAACATGTGAACAGTAAGTGCGTACATGTGAAAACATATCGTAATTTCTCTACATATGAATATGAAAGCAACACTTATTTACTGTTCATATATGTTTTAAATAATATTTACGAATGTAAAACTAAAATTCTATTCACCAATGGTGGTAAAGTCTAAAACATAAGGACAGCCAATGAATATTGTGCGAGTTTTCACACAGATGATGAAGTCATCAGGTTCAACTTTGGCTGAAGCTGTAGCTTTCCATAAAGCTGTTGCTGAAACGGTTACTGAACCTGAAGTTGATGTTGAAGCTGCTTATGATGCTGAATTTGATGGTGTAGCTGAAGTTGATGGTTCAGGCCTTCGAATAATAAAGCTGTCGAAAGAACCTTGCACAGCTGCTTTCTTTTCTCATTATACATCTTTATGTAGAGGTCATTTGCAATTATTTAAATTTAATGCTTTTTTCTGTTATGTTCATTGCTTGCTCCTTATAATATCCACAGACCTCTCACCTTTTTCATATCGTTTTAACACATCTAGTTTCTCGGCTAATCTTAGACACCTTCTATTAGCTTTTGAAACAACACTACCATCACTTTCTGTCTTACTCATGTTGAATAGGGATGCAAAACTGCTGTAAGAAACCTGAGAAAATTATTCTCCAGTTCATGTTCCAGATACATGAAAACAAAAGGTCCGCCAAGCTCCGACTGTTGTTTACCACTCATTAGCAAAGCAGCTTCTTTGCGCAAGGTGCTCTTCATTTTTTTTTCAGTAATTTTTTTATAATACATATTGGGATTAAGTTATTATTTATATGAAAATGTAATTTTATTTTATTTTTATTCTATTTTGGTCGTAAATATGAATGAAATAAGGACGTAAATTGAATTGGGTCCTAAATTAACTAGGGTTTTAAATATGAAAAGTTGTTGGTCGAACCGTTGTTATTGGAGGCTTTACTGTACAGTACTCATTTTCATCTATTTCAAGCTCAACCCTATGCTCTCTCATCCTGCCTTTTTCTCTATAGGGCCTTAGGGGGTACGTTCCTGACCCCTGCAATCTGCATTACGTGGTGCTCCACCACCACCAGGCTCCCCAACATCATCAAGTAGCTCATCACCAACATTCTCAGGCACATAACCTGCACCATTGCTTGTAGCACCTGTACCACCATAATCAACACTAAATTCAACACCAAAATCACAATCACCGAGCATTACTGGGGTGTCCACGTGAACACTGGTGTCAAACACACGCTCAGAAATAGTGGGCTCCTGAACCCACACCAGAAGGCCTGGCCTCACTCGTCTTGCTCTAATATTGGGCAGATATTACACAGCACTTCTCACACCAGTGGAACACGAATACAGCGGTCCCTCGGTTAACGAACTCAATCCGTTCCAGCAGGTTGTTCGTTAACCGAAAAGTTCGTTAACCGAAACCATTGTTTCAATGGGTTTTTGGGTAATTGGTTCCAGCTCACCGAAAATTGCCTAAATTCAACAAAAATGGTAGAAAAGTTCACTTACTTTGAGGTGTGTATGTAGAAGGCTCCTGGATGATGATGATGATGATGGGAATTAGAATGGGGGTGGAGGAGAAGGAAGAGAAGGCATTGGGGTGGAAGAGAAGTCACCCCATGGCACCATTTCACCCATAAAATTTTAGTTCTCTTGGTGTATTTCAAGATTATTTTCTTTAAATCAACACTGCACTGCATTATATATTGTCAATATGTAAAATATATTTCAAAATGACCAATAATTTGCTTGGAAACACAGAAAAAAGCGTTTAGTTGAAGAGAGTCTCAAGCAAGATGTTACCTCCAGTGAAAACAGAGAGAGACTAACGCCTGTTTGCTGTGTTAAGAGGCTGGATGCCGCGCATTAAACTAGTCACTTTACCTTCAATTATGTTCAATAATTGTTAAAATGACTAAAAAATTGAGTATTAAACTTTTAAAATTATTGAATAGTATAAACTTTTTAATATTTACTAAAATAGTAAGGAATTTAAGCCCTAGAACCGATTAATGTATTGGTGGACTGACACTAAAGCTGGTTGCCCGGCCAGTGCAAGCGAAAACATGTTGATGTCGGTTCGTAAGAAATTCGATAACCGAATTTTTGTTCGTTAACCGAATTGAAGATTCTTATGGAAGGCAGTTCGTTAACCGAAATTTCGTTAACCGAGGGATCACTGTACAGTAGAACGTCGATATACTGCGAGATACGTTCCAAGAGAGGTCGCTTTAAACTGAATTCGCACTAAATTGAAGTGTTGTTTCAATGGAATTATTTAGTTTGGTATTTGTGAGAAACACAAAATACTAAAAAGACTGAGAGTCTACCCAGAGGCACCTCAGCCCATCTCCTGGTATAAACAAAACATTTTTTTGTAGATTTTGTTAAAAGAAACACCCATAAATCAACACAGCTAAAATTAAGGGATGGGATTGGTCTGTTTACTGGCTGGGAAGATGGGAGGGGGGGGAGATGAGGTGATATGTTTGACAGTTGATGCCAAGGTCTGTCCTTAAGAGTGACTTTTAAGTTTTTCTTTTATAAAATGTCACTAAACTGACCTGGGATTATAATTAACATTGCTGGAATTCTTATAAGACAGTGCTATAGCTCGCATGACGTACAAATTTTAGTTCTAACTAATTTTATGAAAGGGTTAAAATTTTTATCTCTTGTGCAAAATATATGACATTTATATACAAATTATTCGTTGCCTT
Source organism: Homarus gammarus (assembly GCA_958450375.1). NCBI lineage: Eukaryota > Metazoa > Arthropoda > Malacostraca > Decapoda > Nephropidae > Homarus > Homarus gammarus. The sequence goes on from CAUDMG010002520.1 coordinate 88,650, forward strand.
GAAAAGATTCCAGCAATGCAAATTATATTCTCCTAAATTTAGTCTGTGATATTACATGAGATAAAAACTTAAAAGCCTACTGTAAACCACCAAACCCTGGCTGGGAGGGAGGGAGGGAGGGTAGGTGACAGTGACAATGTTTGACAGTTGGCACCAAGGTCTAGTGAAGTATTTATTTGCTTATTTGTCCTTTAGATTGAGTTTTTGTTTTATGTTTATAAAATGTCACAGACGTGACCAGGGAGAATATAATTTACATTGCTGGAATTCTTATAAGATAGTGATTAATTTGAATATAAATATGCTATACTTTGCACTAGACAAAAATTTTAGTAATCACTTAGTACATTATTTTGAGTACATGTACAGTACAGCTTTGCCCTTAGGATAGTGTAGCGTGCCCAGAGAAACATTAGGCGCGAATTTTAAAATATGATGCGCCAGCTTGACTCGCGCAAAATAGGAAAGATTCGCTTTAAATTATAAACATTGTCCTTAATTGTGGGTGTCGCTTTAAATCAATAATCTAAAAATTTAATCGCTTTAAATCGACGTTCTACTGTAACGCCAATGTTAAGTTGAAAAGTTATAAGAAATAGCAGTAGAACGTACACTTAACCTCCTGATGCTAAAATACACACAGAAAACTAAGGAGGAGACAGTATCTGGGAATGTGGATTGGCCAAGGAGCTGTGACGTAGCAAGGGGATTTCCATTGTGATTGGCTGCCTCGGGGGGTATGGTCCGAGGGAAGCGCGCTGTCATTGGCTCGCGCTCCTCTTGCTCTGAATGGGATGTTGCCACTTTCTGGAACTGAGTGTACAGTCAGATATGTAGCTCCAGGCCTGAGACAAAACCACACCTTATTTATGAAGGACTTTCTACCATATCGGTATTCTAGCTAGAGGGTTACACCTAATGCCACCATGTAGAGGAAGGATGAAAATATTAATATCCATCAAAAAACACATTTTGGCCAGGGTGTCGCTTCACCCCCTTCAGACTCGGAGAGCCTTATTTGTTTCTGATTATTTGTGAGAGGATTTTCCCATTATTATTTATATGTATGTGTGTTTACACACACAGACACATGTATATAATACAGGTAAAAGAAATAAATGTACTAAAGGCAAACACATAAAAGGAATATACATTTCTTTGTACACAAGTAAAAATGTACCCCCTGCTAACCAGGGGTTAGGGGACCGGTCAGCAAATGTTATTCACGGATTAGGAAATTCGCGGCCATTTTGAGAACTTAACCCCCGCGAATTTGAAGGGCCTACTGTACTGTTTTAGTTCCTTGATCTGTTCAGTAGTAGTGTCCATTATTTCATATGCCTCATGTTTACCATAAACCCTTCATAAATCAGAATACGTTTATGGGGCACTAACCATTCTAAGTTATCAAGGCACTTTCCTCCTGGTCTTTTGTCCCACCACAATACCCAGCTTTTAGTCCAAAATAACCTACCATAATCAGAAAACTTGCAAAAAAAATTAACACTTACCAGCACTGCAGGTGAAGGATGAGGATAATTCAAGCTTCTGGCACCATGTGGTAGGTGTCTCAGGTGATGGGAGGCTCATTGTAAGCACTTACAGCACCAACTGAAGATTAACTTGGTTACATATTCTCTTAAATGTTATTTTTCACATACCTTATGCATGGATGCCCCAGCATCCACCATCTCCAAGACTTTCTTCTTTTCTTGAAAACTCAGGGATTTCAACATCATACCCCTCCTATTAGGCCTTGTGATGGTGCAGAAACCTTATCTTTGACAGTTGAATAGTACTTTGCACAATTAGTAAAAATAAAGAAAATAAGTAGAGCGGCATAACCACCCATCCATCCTGCCTGCGTGTTGAATTACACCATTTTGAGATTAACTCATCATAACTTCGAATTTTAAAAGTTATGTAAAAAACAATCTATTTTTAAAATTTTACTGCCATTCCGAGTTATCAAGGGTTTACTGAAATTTGGCAGCACATTGGGAAGACAGATTCCATTTTTTTTTTAGCAACACAAAAAGTAATTATGAACTCAAATGACTGCAGAGTTGTGTAGAGTCTTTGGGCTTTTATATGGATATCTGCACCCCATGACCAGTTTTCACCACCAAGTGTACCTTCAAACTCATGGGGGATTTAAAATAACATCAACTCTTTTTAAAGTGTCTAACACCTTGGAGAGTTCATGAAAACAAAAACATCTCATTCAGGGATTTAATTATACCCGGTACATCTAATACAGTAAGGAACTCACTTCTCTGTATGATGAGGCAATACTCAGGCTAAGAATATGGCCAGTGTGTGTACAGAGCATATGGAGCAACCTCCCTTATCCTACCACTAACACTGAACAGAAAATTACACTGAAGAGACTCCATCATACACATGGCACAGATTTCTATTAATGAAGAAAGACCCACTTCCAGGCATGTTAAAGGCAGAAAGATCAAACTTATTAAAAAAAAAAGACCAAATGTCTTGGAAGAAACGACCAATTTTTTTTAAGACTAAAGTAATGCAGTCATGCATAAAAAGTAGAGAATGGAATTTGAGAAGTTCTTGAGGTATTTAATGAATGAAATATTGGACAGTATTGTGATCATTTTAATTATAGTAAATAAAATACAGGTACTGTAGAATGGGTTCAATAAACTCATCTGACATTAGCCAAATCAAATATTAAAAGTGGTGTCCCCATAGTGAAGGGGTTAGTTGAGATAGTCTACTAGCCCATTGTGTATGAGGTCCCTAAATTCAACAGCTGGTTTGGTAACTGTAATACTGTTTAATACAGGTACAGTATATATTATTTGAAATTAAGGTACAGCAAGTCCCCGTTGAACGAAAGGGTTAGGTTCCACACTTTCGTTAGGTGGACTACGTTCATCGAAATTATTTTCCCATATAAATTAATGTAATAAGGGGGGATGCGTTGCTGTACTAAGCTCTGTGATAGAATAATATACTGTACTAAGCTCTGTGACAAAACAATTGCAACACATGAAAATAATGTAGATAAAAACAATAAAACATATTAACATTCAACGGGGACTTACTGTATGGTCAAATTTCTTTCACAGGATGTATATTTATAAGGCATGGCTACTAAAACCTCGTCTGATATTTTTTCAATACAGTAATAACCAGCCCAGTGTACAGTACTAAATCTTCTACAGGTTAGAGAAAGTATGTAGGTCTTCTCAAGTTCATTTTATTGAAATTAATGAGATTTTTATTGGCCGGTATCCAACACAGGGAGGTACCTGTATCATCCACTCTTTTATTTTGGTTGCATAAGTTCACTGGTATCTCTTGTTTGTATGTATCTCAACTGCTTCTTCTTCATCTTCTTCAGCTTCCTTGGATCCTTGATCTGAGAACAATAACAACAATATTACTACAGTTCTGTATTTTGACTTTACTCTACAGCAGGCATGGACAACCGTTCCTCAGTCATGGGCTGCATTACGATTTAGGTATTTTTCTGCGGTCCAACTTAAAAAAATTTATATCTCACCAAAAGCAATGTTAATATTATATTAGCATGGACAGTTTGTAATTCCTTTAAATTAGCTGGCAAGCTTAAAATTGAGTTTTGTGGTGCTGAGAAGAAAATGAGACACCTATTTTAGATTTTCTATGTTTTATTTTTGCATTTTCGACTTACGACCTGGTCGTCGGGACGGAACCCCGTCGTAAATCGAGGAGAGACTGTATAAATATAGTGGTCCCTCGATTGACGAACGGTCCAATTACCATAAAAAAATTCGGTTAATGAAATAGCTCCCATAAGGATTTTCAATTCCATTAACGAACAAAACTTCGATTATCGAACGCCTTACGAGAAACACTCTTTGTTGTGCGCATCAGCTGATCGACTAGTCCGCCAATACAGTAATTGGTTCTATGTTTACATTCGTTTCCAGTTGAGTAAATATCAAGAAAGTTGTGCTCTTGAATATTTTTTAATTTTTTCATATTAAAATTAATGGTAACTCTAATTTAGTTAACACATTGATAATATATACAGTCCAAGGAACAGTTATTGTGTGCCAATCAAATGATTGAATCACCCACCAACGCTTCTCAGTTTAACTTTGTTTACAGCGGAGTGAACATCCAGTTTGTTGGTCTCTTAAATACTTTTGCATTTTTACATTAAAATTATTTGTCATTCTGATATTTAGTTCACATAATGATAATATACAGTGGAGAAATTATTATGAAACATGAAGAAGGCATTACAATATATATGTATGTCTTGAATAAAGACGAAAGCTGAGGTGCTCCGTTGTTTCCCTTTTCCTGGATAGATAGTGACTTGTGCTTACGCTTGGAAGCACTAGCACCACATTCTCTGCTTCATGGTCTCTTTGAAGATATATTGAAGGGTTAAATGTCGTACAGTAGCTTCTCAAAATTCGCGAGTTTTTAATTCGAAGTTCTCTATTTGAACACACACAAAAAAACACATTTAAAACTTTTGACGGCGGAAACTCGAATTTCGACGGGTTTGAACGGCCCACCAACGTTCAGACGACGAGCACAATCGTGTAAACAGCGTCATTTCTCTTATGTACAAAAGATTCATTATTGTTTAATACTGAAAGTCTTTTTGATTGAATTAATGTTTGTGTGTGTAAAATGAGCAATACAATTCATTAATAATACGTAGAATATTAAAACACGAGGAAATGAGACAGCATTGTTTTTGTTGATTACAAAACCAGTGACTGACTGGTTCTGCATATAAAACTGAAGAAAATAAGGCCCTGGTTGTAGCTGTAGTAAAATTAATATGGTTGTTTTAAGTAATGTTATTTAATGTTAATAAATGGAACAATAGAAGTAGCTAACGATAATGGTAAAGAAAAAAAGAGAGATTGCGTATGTAAGTGCGCACACGTGAAAACATATCGTCATTACTTTACATAAGAATATGAAAGCAACACTTATTTACTGTTCATATATATTTTAATTAATGTTTCTGAATTTGTTTTTATTGAATTAATGTTTGTGTGTGCAAAATTAACAATACAATTTATTAACAATACGTGGAATATTAAAACACACGAGGAGATGAGACGGTTGCCGGCATTGTTTTTGTTAAAGCTTACAAAACCAGTGACTGATTAGTTCTACATATAAAACTGAAGAAAATAAGACCCTGATTGTAGCTGTAGTAAAATTAATGTAAAAAAAATTAATATGGTTGTTTGAAGTACTTGTAATGTTATTTAATATTAATAAATGGAACAATATAAGTACCGTATATCTCGGCTTATAAGACGGAATTTGAACATTAAAAAAATCTGCCCAAAGTTAGGGGGTCGTCTATACCACCAAGTATAAAATTCTCACCTCTTAAATATTGTGGTTTAGTGTGTCAAGAGTGGTGATGGAAACATCGTAAGCCACTCACAAGGTCTTACCACTAATTATTTTATACTGAAACTTACGTTTGGCAAGCTGGATTCAAATTAAGATTACCGGTATATTGAAATAATAAAAATGTATTATAAACCTGTCTAACATACCGTAAAAGAGAATTATACCCCTGTAATAAACACAGCTATCATCACACACCCCTCCCCACGCCCCCCCCCCCCCATTTGCCAGTGAGGAGACAAGAAAGGGAAAGTGACCGCGAGATTGGGCTATTTTTAGCCGTGGAGGTGGTCAGTAATGCATATCGGTATATTTACTGGTAATAATACTTCTCCTATAAATAATTAATTTAAAATTTATTTTTTTACAAGGAATATTCAGTAAATGACTGCATTAATTCTAGAAACTACTGACAGTTAAATACAGACGCTTAAGTGACGTCACTAGTGTTTACACTACACCAGCTGGTAACATTTGATGCCATTACTTGAAGTGAATTGGCCTTATTTTAAGTAACTAACCATAAATAAATACAAAAAGTAAAAAAAAGATCAAAAGTGAGAAATAATATACTGTATGTATGTTGTGTTGTCAAAGTTAGAGGAACAATTCAAACTGCAATTGTGTGTAAATGAGGCAGAAAGTCAGGTCAGCGCTGAACCTGGGACTTGGTCACAATTTTCGTGATGCCATATGGCAGCAGGGTCTACCATTAGACAACACATTATGCTTCCAATATCTTCCCAGGCGGTAGTATCTACCTGTTTGGTAGCTGCCTACTACCTACACAATTTTTAGTAATATTACTTTGATACATGATAAATTAGACAATGAAAATAAACATCAAATTTAATTACCAAGACGCTTCCCATTGGCAGCTGTAAGAAGAGGGGGAGATGGGCTATTTATAGCCCGTCTTTGTGTCAGAAGTGACCAGTACCGGTACCCTAATGCACCATAAATAATTCATTTAACATTTATTTTTTGTGTATATATATATATATATATATATATATATATATATATATATATATATATATATATATATATATATATATATATATCTTGATAAAATCACACGGGAAAATGGAAACAACGGAGTACCTTAGCTTTCGTCTTTATTCAAGATATCTTCAGAGGCAACTGGATTACATGGACAGAGAGAGGCTTAAATATACAGGGTGACCTAAAAACATGAGGTCAGGTCAAAATGATGACATCCACTAATCCCCACACCAACACACACGTAGAGGAGCTTAAGAGAAGGGTGGTGACGTGACTAGTCAAGTCAGGTCAGAAAAAAGGGGACCCACAAAATAACTATCATACATCTAGATCAAAGGTTTTTAAAGCATTTTTAACCTTGGGCCACTGACAAATAAATTTATGTAACATATTATCAGTTTTGAACTGACCATCACTAAGGTTTATTGATTTTAATTCCTTAATCAAACTAGCTTCAACAAGAAGTCTTTCTGTGACACAAGATGATTTGAAAACTTCTAAGCTTTTTTCCCAAGCAATGGGGTGATTATTATTCCTAACATGAACGAACAAGGCACTGCTTTCAGATGCAGTTCTAATATAATAATCACCCCATTGCTTGGGAAAAAAGCTTAGAAGTTTTCAAATCATCTTGTGTCACAGAAAGACTTCTTGTTGAAGCTAGTTTGATTAAGGAATTAAAATCAATAAACCTTAGTGATGGTCAGTTCAAAACTGATAATATGTTACATAAATTTATTTGTCAGTGGCCCAAGGTTAAAAATGCTTTAAAAACCTTTGATCTAGATGTATGATAGTTATTTTGTGGGTCCCCTTTTTTCTGACCTGACTTGACTAGTCACGTCACCACCCTTCTCTTAAGCTCCTCTACGTGTGTGTTGGTGTGGGGATTAGTGGATGTCATCATTTTGACCTGACCTCATGTTTTTAGGTCACCCTGTATATTTAAGCCTCTCTCTGTCCATGTAATCCAGTTGCCTCTGAAGATGTCTTGAATAAAGATGAAAGCTAAGGTACTCCGTTGTTTCCATTTTCCCGTGTGATTTTATCAAGATTTATCTTATCCACGTTTTCATTGTGGATTTTCATAAAATATATATATATATATATATATATATATATATATATATATATATATATATATATGTATGAATGCATGTATGTATGTATGTATGTACAATCCGAAAGGGATGATGGATTAGTTGGAAGTGTATCCGTAAAGAAAAACAAATACAGTATTTACTTTATACGTTACGTCAATGTTTGGCAACTATAGTTTCCGTCACGACAATATTCTCATTAGGCTGGGTCGGGGAGTGAAGCTCTGCTCACTACATTGAATATTATTTATCACTAAGCGTCAAAGAGTACATTACAAATCATACTAGCATAAAAACACACTGAGTGAAGCTCTGTAATTATCGCAATATTAAGTAACACTAACCACCGATTTCGAAGCATAACTCACGGGACAAAACATATGGGGATTGGTGGTCACACTGGACGGTGCGAGGCGGGTGGAGGCGGAGCGGGTGAGGCGTAGTTAAGTGTAGTGGGGAGGAGCCGAGGCGTGGTTGATCGGGCCAGGCCGGGGCTTTGCGGGGCGGGGCAGGGATGGGAGGAAGGGTAAGGAGGGTGAGGTGAGGATTAGGACAGGGAGGAGGATGTAGGTTAAAAGACATGTTAAGTTATAACAGTTAGTACAGACACCGCTTTCATCACTGAAACACAATTTCTACGTTCAACACTGACCAACAATCAAACTGCACTGCCCAAAATCAAGTTCCCGGCTGGAGTTTTTGTTCACGTCAACGAGAAAGGGTGGATGGACGAACAAGGAATAAAGTTATGGACTGATCATATATGGTGTAGGCGACCTGGTGGCTTTCGAAAACAGCGTAGCCTCTTAGTATGGGATATGTTCGCGAGTCATTTAACAGAGGGAACAAAAACCAGCATGGCGAGGAACAACAGTGACATTGCAGTTATTCCTGGTGGATTAACTTCAGTTGTACAACCACTTGATGTTTGTCTAAACAAACCATTCAAGGACTGCGTTCGTGAACAATGGAACAAGTGGATGATCAGCGGCAAAAAGTCTTACACGAAAGGTGGGAATATGCGTGCTCCCGAACTGGATGTACTGTGTGATTTTGTTATCAAGGCATGGAATGATATTAATGTGGAAACAGTTATCAAGTCTTTTAAAAAGTGCAGAATATCTAATTCAATGGATGGTATGGAGGATGATATGTTGTGGGAGGACGAGGATGAAACAGCAGCCGAAGCCACGTCATCTGATTTGGAGTTTGATCCTTATGATGAAGCAGCCATAAATGTATCTCAGGATGTACTTGAAGAACTTATGATATCAGATGTTGATGATGTGAATTTTGAAGGTTTTTAATACATGATGACGTCAGTAATAATCATGTGCTAATAACATTTTTAACTTGTCGGGTAATTTGCTTTTAAAATATTGTGACTTAGTAAATTAAATGTGTGCATGTGTATATATGTATACATACAGTATATATAAATATGTTTGTGTAATAAATGTATGTAGTAAGTACGTAATATTTTTTCACTCAAATCCTAATGAAACACTACTGGAGAACATTCCTTTGTCGCAAAACAAGTTTATAAATTAAAGAAAATAATTACAGTGTGTTTAATATATTACAGTATATTATAAATAAATAAATAAACAATTCGGTAAATCTATTTCAAGTAAATGGAAAATAAGCAAACAAATGTTATTTACTAAGACGCTTCCCTCTGGCTCAGGGTGAGATGTAGGGGTAGATAACAAGGCTATTTATAGCCCGTCTTTGTGTCTGAAGTGGCCAGTACCCTAATGCACCATAAATAATTCATTGAACATTCATTTTTTGTACACAGTATATTCAGTATATATATATATATATATATATATATATATATATATATATATATATATATATATATATATATATATATATCTGAAGATGTCTTGAATAAAGACGAAAGCTAAGGTACTCCGTTGTTTCCATTCTCCCGTGTGATTTTATCAAGATTTATCTTATCCACGTTTTCATTGTGGATTTACATGAAATATATATATATATATATATATATATATATATATATATATATATATATATATATATATATATATATATATATATATATATATGCAAGTAAATCACTGTAGGTGCGCGTGATCTAGGTATATGCTGATAACCACCAGGAAAGAAGAAAACACGAAGTTCCCAAGCGCTTTCGTGTAATTCACATCTTCAGGGGTGAGTACAGACTAGATAGAGTAATGCAGAACAAGATGAATATATACAGAGGAGGGTGAGACCAGGTCCACAATGGTCAGGTAATGACCCTACTAATCTTTAAATGGCACACAACGGTTGGTGGTTGGGTCAGATGGGACAGTGACCCGCCCTCTCACCTGATCACAAATCTTCTTAATTACAAAGTTGTCCAGCTTGTACATACCGTTACTCAAATTCATGTTGAATGCTTCGGTATGTTTAATAAGACTAGATTCTATGATGTTCCTACTATCAATTGAATTACATGGTAATATTGAGGAGGCATTATCCCAGTCAATGCAATGCTTGTTATCCCTCAAATGAACAAACAGAGCATTGGATTCCTGGCCTGTCCTGACACTGTATTTGTGTTGTTTAATTCTAGTTACAAGATCTTTACCTGTCTGGCCTAAGTAAAACATATTACATTCCTTGCAAGGAACTTTATAAATGCAACCAATTGTGTTGTTGGGGGAGTTCTTGATTAACATTTGTTTAACAGTGCATGAGTTTTTAAATGCCACATTGACGTTCCAAGATTTTAGCTGTGCCGGAATGTGTGAGAAATTTTTGTGAAATGGTAATATTAAGATATTCTTATGGTCATGGGTGGGCTTGGGATCAGTTCTATAAAAAGTTTTCTTAGTAATGTTTAAGCATTTATCTATGAAAGATCTAGGGTATTTAAGGTTTGAGCCAATATTATATATATATTTGTATTCCTCATCGATGAATTCCGGACTGCAAATTCTCAAGGCACGTAAAAACATTGTTGTAAATACTGACTGTTTGACTTTATTATGGTGGGCAGAATAATAATGAATGTATGAACACACATTGGTTGGTTTTCTATAAATACTGAACTTAAAAATGTTACCTATTCTGTGTATCAGACAGTCTAGGAATGGCAATTTACAGTCTTGCTCTAATTCCACAGTGAATTTGATCGAGGGGGCTAAGTTGTTAAGTTGTGGTAGGAAAACTTTTAGGTCCTCATTACATGGCCAGAGACATAATACGTCATCAACATATCTAAACCAGACTGCTGAGGGTGGTAAAATATTACTTAATAGTTTCTTTTCAAAGAATTCCATATATAGGTTGCTTAATACAGGTGAGAGTGGATTACCCATTGCCATACCAAATTTTTGAGCATAATATTCCCCATTGAATTCGAATTTGCAATCCTTAATACATAGTTTGATGAGTTCGATGAAGTCATCTTTCGAGACGGGCAGTGAAATGTTATCCAGGGAATCTATGAGGAACTCTAGTAAATCATCAACTGGGACCTTTGTAAAAAGTGACGTTACATCAAAGCTGACCAGTTTAAAATCATGATTAATGTGCAAGTTATTGAGTTTATCAACCAGATCCATATTATTCTTGATATTGGAGTTAGAAATGTTGCCAACTAGGGGGTTTAGTAAAGAAACTAACCATTTAGATAGTTTATAAGAGATTGACCCAACAGAGCTAATGATGGGTCTTGCTGGGTTATTGGGCTTGTGGGTCTTGATTAAACCGTACATGTAAGGCAGTGGAGGGGACGTTGAAGTAAGATGTTTAATGAGAGTAGCTTTGCCTCTCAATAGGGACTTAAGTTTTTTTGTTGAACTGGGTGTTGACAGTGTTGAGAGGATTATTTATGAGTTTAGAATATGTTGTAGTGTCACATAAAAGGTCATTCATTTTTGAGATATAGTCATCTTTGTTTAAAATCACTACTGTGTTGGCTTTATCTGCTTTAGTGACATGTAGATCCTTATTTTTCTTAAGGGCTTGGAGTGCTTTGGTGAATCTTTCTGGACAGTTTGAAACACAAGGCTTGGACATAGATGCATACACAACACCTTTACACATGTTCACTTCTTCACTTGTCAAATTACTGAATTTCTCCAAATTGCAAAATGCTCTGGCTATATCAACACTGTCGACTCCCTTGTTGGAACCATCAAAACTTAAACCATAGCCGAGGGCACACAAGGTATCATTGTCTAGTTGTTTAGAGGAGAGATTCACTACACAGTTGTTATTGGCATCCTTAGTCCAATCACTATTTCTAATAAGGAGTGCCAATTTGTGGTCTATCTTGGCTTGAAGATCAGAACGCTCACGTCTCAGGTTATCAAAACAGTAGTCCAACATGAACTTTTTCCAATAACTCGGTATGGTCATGATAAAAGCGCGCTTTTTTTGTCTTACAATACGGAAGGCTTCATCCACTTCAATTTTCTTTATTTCAAAATGTTTCTTAAGGATGATTTCTTGGAACTCATCAAAGGGGCGGTCAGACATCTTATAAACTATCTAAATGGTTAGTTTCTTTACTAAACCCCCTAGTTGGCAACATTTCTAACTCCAATATCAAGAATAATATGGATCTGGTTGATAAACTCAATAACTTGCACATTAATCATGATTTTAAACTGGTCAGCTTTGATGTAACGTCACTTTTTACAAAGGTCCCAGTTGATGATTTACTAGAGTTCCTCATAGATTCCCTGGATAACATTTCACTGCCCGTCTCGAAAGATGACTTCATCGAACTCATCAAACTATGTATTAAGGATTGCAAATTCGAATTCAATGGGGAATATTATGCTCAAAAATTTGGTATGGCAATGGGTAATCCACTCTCACCTGTATTAAGCAACCTATATATGGAATTCTTTGAAAAGAAACTATTAAGTAATATTTTACCACCCTCAGCAGTCTGGTTTAGATATGTTGATGACGTATTATGTCTCTGGCCATGTAATGAGGACCTAAAAGTTTTCCTACCACAACTTAACAACTTAGCCCCCTCGATCAAATTCACTGTGGAATTAGAGCAAGACTGTAAATTGCCATTCCTAGACTGTCTGATACACAGAATAGGTAACATTTTTAAGTTCAGTATTTATAGAAAACCAACCAATGTGTGTTCATACATTCATTATTATTCTGCCCACCATAATAAAGTCAAACAGTCAGTATTTACAACAATGTTTTTACGTGCCTTGAGAATTTGCAGTCCGGAATTCATCGATGAGGAATACAAATATATATATAATATTGGCTCAAACCTTAAATACCCTAGATCTTTCATAGATAAATGCTTAAACATTACTAAGAAAACTTTTTATAGAACTGATCCCAAGCCCACCCATGACCATAAGAATATCTTAATATTACCATTTCACAAAAATTTCTCACACATTCCGGCACAGCTAAAATCTTGGAACGTCAATGTGGCATTTAAAAACTCATGCACTGTTAAACAAATGTTAATCAAGAACTCCCCCAACAACACAATTGGTTGCATTTATAAAGTTCCTTGCAAGGAATGTAATATGTTTTACTTAGGCCAGACAGGTAAAGATCTTGTAACTAGAATTAAACAACACAAATACAGTGTCAGGACAGGCCAGGAATCCAATGCTCTGTTTGTTCATTTGAGGGATAACAAGCATTGCATTGACTGGGATAATGCCTCCTCAATATTACCATGTAATTCAATTGATAGTAGGAACATCATAGAATCTAGTCTTATTAAACATACCGAAGCATTCAACATGAATTTGAGTAACGGTATGTACAAGCTGGACAACTTTGTAATTAAGAAGATTTGTGATCAGGTGAGAGGGCGGGTCACTGTCCCATCTGACCCAACCACCAACCGTTGTGTGCCATTTAAAGATTAGTAGGGTCATTACCTGACCATTGTGGACCTGGTCTCACCCTCCTCTGTATATATTCATCTTGTTCTGCATTACTCTATCTAGTCTGTACTCACCCCTGAAGATGTGAATTACACGAAAGCGCTTGGGAACTTCGTGTTTTCTTCTTTCCTGGTGGTTATCAGCATATATATATATATATATATATACACACATATACACCTAGACCCCGACTTACGACTACATGGACCTACGTCCATTGGTACTTACGACCTGCTTTGACCGTACGTCCATACGGGACATACGACTGCGACCGTCGTGACCAAAATTTTTTTCAAATGACGCGCGCATTTTCTATACCGAAACGTTTCCGTCCCGGGCGAGAGGGAGGGGTGTCTTGGGTCGCCTCGTGGGTACACTCACTCAGTGGAGCGCTTTGTTTGTGTTTGGCTATCGTATCCTATACTGATCGCGCTGTGAACTTTCGTTATTATCGTATTTAATTGACTTTATAATGACTGGAAAGCGTAAAAGTGAGAGTGCTGGTGGTGCTCCAAGGAAAAGGAGACAGGCAATTACTTTTGAGATGAAACTGAAGATAATAACACAGTATGAGAATGGAAAAACAGTAGCAACAATCTCCCGCGACCTAGGTTTCTCACACTCGACTATATCCACTATTCTGAAGGACAAGGAACGTATTCGTGAAGTAGTGAAAGGAACAACACCTATAAAGGGAACTATAATATCAAAGAAAAGACAAGGTCCTATCCACGATATGGAAAAATTATTGGTGATATGGATAGAAGACCAGATGCAGAAGCGTGTACCCTTAAGTGTTCTAACCATACAGGCTAAAGCAAGAAGCCTGTTCCAAAGCCTGAAGGAGCAGGCAGGAGATGAATGTGATCAAACCTTTACAGGAAGTCATGGGTGGTTTGATAGATTTAAAAAACGCTACAGTCTACACAATGTTAAGGTGAGTGGAGAGGCAGCTAGTGCCGATGTTGGTGCTGCCGAAGCTTTTCAGGAGGAGTTCGATGATGTGATTGTGGAAGGGAATTATTTGCCTGAGCAAATATTCAATGTGGATGAGACTGGATTATTGTGGAAACGCATGCCTGAGCGGACATACATCCACAAAGAGGCAAAAAAAATGCCCGGATTCAAGGCATTCAAGGACAGAATTACACTTCTGTTGGGGGGAATGTTGCTGGTTTCAAGCTAAAGCCCTTCATGATCCATCATTCAGAGAACCCCAGGGCTTTTAAACATGTCAGCAAGCACACACTGCCAGTGTTTTATCGCAGTAACAAGAAAGCCTGGATGACCCTAGTACTGTTTGAGGATTGGCTCATGACTTGTTTCATTCCATGAGCCAAGGAGTATTGTCTGCAACAAAGGATTCCATTCAAGATTTTACTGATTTTGGATAATGCTCCGGGACACCCACCACACCTGGACGACATGCACCCTGATGTTAAGGTAGTGTACATTCCACCTAACACTACCTCTATCATCCAACCCATGGATCAAGGTGCTATTGCTGCCTTTAAAGAGTATTATTTACGCACGACCTTCGCTCAGGCTGTTGCTGCTACTGAAGGTGAGAAAACGCTCAGAGAGTTTTGGAAGGAGTACAACATTTTGTCATGTATAAAGAACATTAGTACAGCATGGGATCAGGTTACAAAACATTGCATGAATGGAATATGGAAGAAAATCCTGAAAAGATATGTGCACAGTTTCAAAGGATTTAATGAAAATGAAGTTATTTTGGATATTAGTAACAAGATAGTGGAGTTAGAAATTGATACTGAAGATGTTGGGCAGTTGGTTGAAAGTGTAGCAGAAGAGCTCAGTAACGAGGATCTTATTGAACTAGATGCACAGAAAGTTGCAGAGGAAGAAGAGAGACAAAATGTAGAAGAACCTGCACCCCCAAAAAGTTTTCAGTGAAACATATGGCAGAGGCATTTGCTACAATTAATAAAGGAATGCAAATGTTTGATGACATGGATCAAAATTATGAGCGTTATGCCAAAGTTGACAGAATGATCCAAGATGGACTTGCTTGCTACAGAGAAATTTATAATGAAAAGAAAAAGCAAACTGTGCAGTCTAAATTGGACACCTATTTCAAGAAGTCCCCCCAGTACTGGCTCCTCACGCCCCACCAGTGCTGCCTCTTCACTCCCTCAAGATGATCCAATACCTTCAACCAGCAAGTTACCCCTGTACATAAACCTGTCTGAAGGAAGCGGCATTGATGACCCACCCAGCCCTGTCTCCTCTTCTGCTTCTTCCAATTAATATAGTTTCCATGTATCCTGTAAATAGAAAATTATGGGGGCTGTGTGTGCATTCAGCTGACTACATTTAAGTTAAGTGCTCAGTCACACTGTATCCATTCCTCATTATTTTTTTACGTTTAGTGTACTGTATTTCATTGTAGATTTAAAAAAAAAAAAAAAAAAAAAAAAAAAAAAAAAAAAAAAATGAAATTTTTTTTTATTTTTTATTTTATTTTTTATCTATGTCGGACTTACGACCATGTCGGACTTACGACCTGGATTTGGGTCCCTAACCCCGCCGTAAGCCGGTAAGCGCTCCCTAGTCACACCCAGTAGGTCGAGGGTTCGATTCCTTGCTGGTGAGGTCGTTGATTGTATGTTCAAAGTCCGCGTGTTAAATGGACTAAAAATGAAATATATATATATATATATATATATATATATATATATATATGTACATATATATATATATATATATATATATATATATATATATATATATATGCAAGTAAATCACTGTAGGTGCGCGTGATCTAGGTATATGCTGATAACCACAAGGAAAGAAGAAAACACGAAGTTCCCAAGCGCTTTCGTGTAATTCACATCTTCAGGGGTGAGTACAGACTAGGGAGAGTAATACAAATCAAGGTGAATATATACAGAGGAGGGTGAGACCAGGTCCACAATGGTCAGGTAATTAGGTAATGACCCTACTAATCTTTAAATAGCACACAACGGTTGGTGGTCAGGTCAGATGGGCCAGTGACCTGCCCTCTCACCTGATCACAAATCTTCTTAATTACAAAATTGTCCAGCTTGTACATGCCGTTACTCAAATTCATGTTGAATTCTTCGGTATGTTTAATAAGACTAGATTCTATGATGTTCCTACTATCAATTGAATTACATGGTAATATTGAGGAGGCATTATCCCAGTCAATGCAATGCTTGTTATCCCTCAAATGAACAAACAGAGCATTGGATTCCTGGCCTGTCCTAACACTGTATTTGTGTTGTTTAATTCTAGTTACAAGATCTTTACCTGTCTTTACCTGTCTGGCCAGACAGGTGACATCACTAGTGTTTACACTACACCAGCTGGTAATATTTGATGACACTACTTGAAGTGAATTGGCCTTACAGTTAAAGTCCAAAAATCCGGATGCCAGGAATCCGGACCACCCGAGAATCCGGACTTTTCGAAAACTCAAACTTTTTAAATTTAGCGGGCTTTTGTGGGTTATGTGAATGAATGGAGTTGCTTTAAAAAATTAATTTACATAATTCTAATGATAAAAGTAATTGTAAATTATAGGTAGCTAATTTTGTTAGTTTTGTAATTAGCTTGAACTGAAATGTAAAATTTGAGGCACTATAAATCTTTTGTGTGTATGTGTGCATGCGTGAATGCCACAGCTGCACAGCGACAACAAACGACCACATGATCGCCACTTTAAAACAAGCAATCAAACTCTGACAACGTATGTAATTTTGAGTCCTACTCTTTCCATGTACAGAATACTGTACAAGCCCATAATAATGGCCCCTAAAGTAGATAAACTTCGTTGTGTGAAGAGAAAGAAGAACACATTGAAATTGAGTGACAAACTTGAAATAATTAAGAAACTAGAATGTAATGTGAGCAATGCTGTTCTAAAGGAAACATACATTGGAAAGTATACAATTTATGATATAAAAAAGGCAAAGAATAAAATTCTAGAATTCACAGCTTCTTCTGAGCCTTACATTAAAATTGCTGAAAGAAAAAGTTTACATTGGCCCAAATTAAAAAATCTTGATAAAGTGTTGCACGAATGGTTTTTGTTAAAACGATCAGAAGGTATGGCAATTTCTGGGCCGATGCTTATTGCCAAAGCAAAGTCTTTTAAGGAGCAAATGAACATTGAATCAGAGTGCACATTTAGTGATGGATGGCTTAGGAATTTCAAGACTCGTCATGGTATTAGACAGTTTGTTTACATTTTTGTCTAGTGTTGACTTTATTTTTCTTTAAAACTGCTCGTTTTGATAAATGAAGCATGCTTTATTTGCTAATGAATAAACTATCAAAATGTACCTGTTCATCTCTTCTTTATTCCTCCTTAAATTTTAATTTTAAAAGTACTGCCTGAGAATCCGGAAAATCCGGACCGACCTAATCCCCAAGCAGTCCGGATTTTTGTCCTTCTACTGTATTTTAAAAAACCAAGGATAGGTTGGTAAAGGACTACTGAGTCAGTGGGTAAGTGTCACATTTGGGGTACTGGTCTAATACAGCAAATAGAGCTCAAAAGCTACTTTTTAAATCGAAATTTGGGGGGCCGTCTTATGCACCTCGACGCCTTATAGGCCGCGATATACGGTAGCTAACCATTAATGGTAAAAAAAAAGAAAAGTGAGACTGCTCGTATGTAAGTGCGCACATCTGAAAACATATCGTCATTACTCTATACATAAGAATATGAAAGCAACACTTATTTACTGCTCATATATATTGAAGGGTTAAATGTTGTACTCTGTATAGACAAGCAGAGAGAGAGAGAGCAGCCGAACTGCCAGAAGTAAACAAACCTTAATTTCCCGTGGCTTTGTTGTTGTTCTTTTTTACGGGGATTAGCCCACCCGGGCATAGGTCACTGACCCACATTGGGGTCTGAGGGGCAAATTTTTAATACTCCTGTAATAATAATAATAATTCAGATAAAAAAAAAAAAAAAAAAAAAAAAAAAAAAAAAAAAACGCTGGCTATCTACCTATTGGACAGACTAAAATCGTTCCAGACCACGGGAGTTTCCAGACCACAGAATGCCGGACTAGAGAGGTACAACCTGTAGTAGTAATAATAATAAAGGACCATCAATAAATACAATAATTAAAAAAAAAGATCAATAGTGAGAAACGATATAATGTATGTATGTTGTGTTGTCAAAGTAAGATAAACAATTGAAACCCTGTAATTGTGTGTAAATGAGGCAGAAAGTCAGATCAGCAACCTGGGACTTCCAATATCTTCCCAGGCGGAAGTACCTCCCTGTTTGAGAGCTTCCTACTATCTGCTTGTTTTTGCTCTTACCATGCTGATGCCCATTACTGGAAGAAATATGACCATCTGAAGACACCTGCATTTGGGAAGTACAGTAGATGGAAAGGGGTAGGCCAGGTACCACCAGCATTGTCACGGTACATGTGCAACACTCACTTTCCTCCTGATCCCTAAGCACTTCTCTTAAGCTGATGTTTAGTTTGTCAGTGTCACTATTACTGAAACTTACAAGAGCTACCGTTTCTGAATTTATTCAGCCAATCTGCCAGTTCTTCAATTGCACCCTCACACTCTGATTCCCATAATATTTTACTTATTTTTTTTGAGTGTCAATGCATAGTGCTCTTGGGTTTGAGAGATTTCCAGGAATAGAGACAAATTTTCTCATCCTCAGCATTTTTCCAGGTACTGGTGAATGTTTCTGTGTCGGACAGACTCAGCTGTATTTATGTAAACACATACAATATATTGTAAATAAACAAAATATATTACTGTAACTGTACTGTACTCACCAGCAGATGCTGTCATCTTGAGCTTGTGATGCAGGCAGGCCTGCCTTCGTCCTGTACCATTTCCTGTAGCAGCTGTTGCTAAGTGTCCCTTTCCTGCCCCTCCATGAAGGAAGGACTGTACATGTCCTGCATACTATACATACAGCCTCTACACATTAGCATACACTGCCCACTATGCTATGTACAGTACTATACATGCAATATTTTCACACTTACTGAATGTACAATACTGCAAAACACAGATCTTATGCAAAAACAGCATTAAGTAGCAGAAAAAGAACTAAGAGTGCCATGATACATCAACCAATCATATGCAGTCACATGACGGTAATAACCAATCGTAACTCAACAAGCACTCCGAGCCTTCCCACCCACGTGTCCAGCATGCGTCCCCACGTTGAAGCATGATGCAATCCCTCGGAAATGCATTTGAAGGCCCAGAATGGAAAGATTTTCTTGGAATGTACTGATGCAATCTAAGAAATTCATTTGAATACCCAGAATGGAGACATTTTTCCTGGAATTTCTCGGAATGCTCAAAATAAATTTTCTGGGTAATGGAAGATTCTAGCTAACAGAGAGATAACCAGTGATATCACCATTAGCCAGAACAATTGGTGCAGTGCACTTCTGAGAATGATGTTTCCCGGGTAACACAACGACTCTCTCAAACCCGGAAAAATATCCCCCATCCCTGGAATTTTCTGGGTACTGGGAAAATTTTCTCGTAATTTTCCAGAAAATGTGCCCCCTGGAAAATAGTTCCCAAAGCAGCAATTTTCCGGAAAATTCAGGGTTTGGGAACGATTTCTGAGAAAATTTCAATTCCAGCTATCAGAGTTCCAGTTAAGAGGGATTACGGCTAATGGAGATAATACCTTTGAATCTCATAGGTCACATATTAATGTCCCAAACATCATAAATACTATTTAAATGTAAGTATAAACCTTTAAAGTTGTATAAAGTACAGGGTATGTGTATACGGTATTTAGTCTTACCACTTGAACAATTTCAGATTTCTTGGCATTCTCCTCACGGCGTATTTTGTTAAGGCGTCGACGTTCGATTAATTCATCTTTTTTCTTCTGCTTCTCTGCCTCTATCGCAGAACTTCTTGCTAAAACATTTTGACGTTCTTGCTTTAGTTTCATCTTTTTCGCCCATGACTTTTTACCAGTTGCATCCTTATTGATAGACCTAAACCTGAAAGATAAATACATTATCAATTTGCTATGTCAGACAACTGAAGCTCAAGTGGCCCTCCAACATCACTAACCCAGAGGAATCTTTGGATTCGTATAAGGAACAATTTATCATCAATAAAAAATATTAAAATGTGAATAGTTCATTTCAGAAATGTGATGTACAGTACACCATTTAAACAACTTTGATAACTAAATATTTCCTGTCTACAGCTCACCATTAAGGAAAGTACTGGTACTGTACAGTAGCTATCTGGTTCATATTACAAGATGAAATGAAGTCACTATTCTATGGTTATTTATAATGATGTAGCAAATTTTTTAAAAACTGTTCATCTACATTCTACAGTACAGTACAGTATGTATCAAGTATGGTAACATTGTTACAATACAGTACCTGTACAGGTATCATGTTTTGCAAATAAACTTCCCATTACCATATACAGTACTTTGTAATTTATATACTATCTAATATACTATAGGAATAGCCGTGTGTGTGTGTGTGTGTGTGTGTGTGTGTGTGTGTGTGTGTGTGTGCGCACGCGTGTGTGTGTCTGTTCTGGGCAGCCGAAACGGCACAATCGTTTTTCATCAAACTTGGTGGAAAAATCGCAAAAAATTCGTAGAGTGGAACAAACCTGGTCCCATGTCGATGGTTTCTTTAGGAAGGCATTAATTAACCATTTTATTTACGCTGGAAAACGATGCAAGTCTACAGACTTGGCGCACATTCACTGTACGCTGTCAGCCGGACGGCGGTTGCGCGATAGCCAAGTATGAGCGTTCAAACTTTCACCGGGCACGAAGGGCCCACGATCACATGTACTGTACTGTAATGGTTCTCTACATTCTAAGGATTTGCTGTATAAACTGTAGTAGGTCCCTAATGTTGAGTTTCCCCATTCAGTTACAGTTCGTCCCCGAGTTACGTACATCCGATTTACGTACAAACGGCCGATACGTACATCGTTTCTGAAGTCTCTAATTGCAAAAATATTGTCTTAAAAGGGCGAGCAATTTTTAAATTTGGCGGGCGAGCCAGCCGCACCGCGCCGCCACTATCACTGACCATGCAGACGACACGCTAGACGCACCAAAACAACAAGTGTGGTCATTGTGCATACAGTACTTCTCCTGTGAATTTCTGCCCTATTTTGTACACTTTACTCTTTGTGCAATGACTGGTGTAAAGCGTAAGAGTGGTGAAGCCAGTGGGAGTGCTACGAAACGTCAAGCAATCTCACTAGAGGTAAAAATGGACATAATAAAACTGCTTGAAAGTGGTGAAAAGTTGACCAATGTTGCCCGCAAATTTAACCTGAGTCGGTCAACTGTTAATACAATTGATAAGGGCAAAGAAAAGATCAAGGAACATGTGAAATCTGCAGTGCCAATGCAATCTACGATTATAACTAAAAGAAGAGGGAAGGTCCTGGAAGAAATGGAAAAATATCTTGCGATGTGGATCGAGGACTGCACACAAAAACGTAAGCCTCTGTCTCTCAGTATGATTCAGGAGAAAGCCCTAAGTCTTTTCAACGACCTAAAGAAAGATCACCCTGATGATACTGTTACATTCAATGCTAGCCATGGGTGGTTTAACCGATTCAAGGTGCGAAATAAGCTGCATAATGTTCGAGTGACTGGTGAGGCGGCGAGTGCTGATTGGAAAGCAGCACAGGAATTTCCAAAGAAACTCGCGGAAATTATTGACGAGGGAGGCTACACACCACAACAGATCTTCAATGTGGATGAAACTGGGCTTTATTGGAAAAAAATGCCTGACAGGACGTACATAAGCAAAGAGGAGAAGTCAATGCCTGGGTTTAAAGTAGCGAAGGACAGACTGACGCTGCTTCTTGGTGGTAATGCAGCTGGTGATTTTAAATTAAAACCATTGCTTGTGTACAGTTCTGAAAACCCACGAGCACTCAAAAACATTGCAAAGGCATCCCTTCCTGTCATATGGAAAAGTAACACTAAAGCATGGGTTACACAGGCACTTTTCCAAGACTGGTTCTACCACCATCTTATACCAGACGTGGAAAAATATTGCAGGGACAATGGTATACCCTTCAACATCCTCCTGCTGCTTGACAATGCACCTGGTCACCCCCCTTTCCTGGATGACTTCCACCCAAAGGTAAAGGTTGTGTACATGCCACCCAACACAACATCTATCATCCAGCCAATGGATCAGGGCGTCATTGCAACATTTAAAAAATATTATCTTAGGCGCACCTTCCGCCAAGCACTGAAGGCAACTGATGACAATGGGATGACTCTCAAGGAATTTTGGAAGTCCTATAATATCTACAAGGCAATTAAAAACATCGGTGCATCCTGGCAGGAGGTTACATCATCCTGCATGAACGGCGTGTGGAAGAAAATCTGTCCACAGTTTGTCAACGACTTCAGTGGGTTTGAGAATGTTCAGGAGGAGCAGAATGCTGTGATCAACAACTTAATCAAAATAAGTGAGAAACTGGAGTTAGACCTGAAGGAGAATGACTTCTCTGAGTATTTCGACGCCCACGGCAAGGACTTGACAAATGACGAGTTGATTGAGTTGGAGAAGCAACGACGGGAAATAGAAACAGCTGAAGAAGATCAAGTTGAAATGCCTACAAAGCATTTCCAAACTAAACTGATGGCGCAGGCTTTTGCAAAGGGGGAGGAAATGTTGGCACTTTTTGAACAGCAAGATCCAAATGAAGAAAGACTTGCCAAGGTGTCAGCAGCGATCCAAGAGGCTATTAAATGCTATCACATAATTTATGAAGAAAAAAAGAAGATAACAACCCAAACATCAATCCACAAATTCTTCAAACCAGCAGCCGTATTGCCAACATCTCACCTGATCCAGTGCCATCAACATCATCTACACCTGATCCAGTGCCATCAACATCATCTACACCTGATCCAGTGCCATCAACATCATCTACACCTGATCCAGTGCCATCAACATCATCTACACCTGATCCAGTGCCATCAACATCATCTACACCTGATCCAGTGCCGCGTGATATGGATGATAGTGACGACTGCGACGGCTGACTGCGTCACGAGTGTTGCCGCGAGTGTGTTTACATAGTTCACCGCGCGGCTACTTATGCCGCATTTATGTTAAATAAAATATGTTTGCATTTGATAAGTTGTATTAATTACCACCAGATAACATTATAGGGTTGGGGGATTTTCGAATTACGTACATTTCGAGTTAAGTACAACCTTTTGGTCCCCATTATGTATGTAACTTGGGGACTTACTGTACTTACACCATTGTATCTTGATGAGTGTCGATGAATTGTGCTAACTGGGAGACACAATCAGTGCTGGAGACAGTACTAAACACGGCTAAATTACGAGAATGAGAAGTGACTGGAAGAAGTTTAGGGAGCTGCTGCCTCGACTAAAAACAAGAAAAAATTCTCTTCATGTGAAAGGAAAGGTATGCATGCAACTAGCATGACTGTTTTTAACCAGAAAAAAATATTTAAAAAAATGTTGATTGTGGGAACTCTTGTCCAAGTTCAGATAGAACAGACAGATGTGGATATGAAAAGCAAAAGGAAATTGGGAAGAAATCTCTCAAATGTGTGTTAATTAACTAATGCATGAAGCATAGTGAATAAAATATACCCAACATTGACTTTTTAGTGGAAGAAAATAAACCGCATGTACGGTGAACCCTCGAAGATCGGGACTAAATGGGGGGACCACCTGTCCGAAAAAATCGATTGTCCGAATCTTTCCTGTGAAAAAAACCACAATTTTGAGCAACATATTACTGTACTCACTTTGTACTAAAAAATTATCTCTTGTCCAAAAACTATGTGAAGTTTATACTCAAATTAGTCGCTACCATGCAAGGATTCCAGCAATGTAAGTTATATTCTGCTAAGTTTAGTCTGTGACATTGTATAAGATAAAAATTTTAAGCCTAAAACTACCTTCACTCTGTTCTGGGAATGCTTCTTAACCCAGAACCCCCCAAACCTTTGTCCGAATCTTCGAGGGTTCACTGTAAATGATGATAACAGAGACCTGGGCTGGAAAACAGCTACAAATGATGCTGAAATTAGTCTAAGAGGATATAACATACAGTATATCCTTGTTATTCACAGGGGTTAGGTTCCAAGGAATAGCACGAATAGGCAAAACCACAAATAGCAACTTATACGACCTTAGTGCACTACAGTATTGTATACCTATACCAAACAACCAACCTGATGCAGAAGGAAAACACTCATCTCCTCTTTTAACTTATTTAACAATTCAACTTTCTTTGTCAGGCTCATCACTGACTTTTCTGCCTTTTACATTTCACTCAACTAGCATCATTTGCACTTTTAGGGTCCATTTCACACAGACACTAAAGTTTTGAGCACAACACAAGAGATGCTACATCGCAGGCAATGGATGAGCACAAACAAGGGAGAGGAGACGCTCTGGGCGCATGGGAGTGACTTATTGTGCTGCGTGAGAGGCTTGTAAGCTCGCCACCATCTGCTTACTGTGCATAGTCGAAAGTGTGAATGGCAAACCCGTGAATAAAATGGGTTTACAGGAAAGCCTCCGATAACGACGGTTCTACTAACGACAATTTATTTTTCAGACCTTGGTTAATTTAGGACCCAATTCAATTTCCACCATTATTTTCTTCACATTAAATACGAAAATAAAATAAAAAAGAAAATGAAATTAAATTTTCATATAAATAATAACTAAATCCCAATATGTAAAAAAAAACAAAAAAAAAACAGGCTTGCGCACGGAGGCTGCCGGGCTTGTGAGTGGTGACTCCAGCATCACTAGTATAAATAGTTGCAGCTTGGCGGGCCTTTTGTTCTCATGCATCTGAACAGGAAAAGGAGAAAACTTCCTAAGGTTTCTCCTGGCATTTTTGCATCCCTATTCAACATGAGCGAGAGAGCAAGTGATAGTATTGCTGGTTCAAAAGCTAAAAGTGTATAAGCTTATTTGAGAAACTAGATGTGTTAAAACGATATGAAGAAGGTGAGAAATATGTGGATATTACAGGTAGTCCCCGACTTACGACTGCTTGGACTTACGTCCATCGGAACTTACGACTTGCTCTGACATTACGACCGTCGGGACATACAACCGCGGCAGTCGTGACCAAAAATATTTTCAAATGACGCGCGCATTTTCTATACCGAAAAGTTTCTGTCCGGGTGAGAGCGTGGCAGGCTCGGGTCCGATGGGTGCACTCACTCAATGGAGCGCTTAGTTAGTGTTTGGCTATCGTATCCTATACTGATCGCGCTGTGAACTTTCGTTATTATCGTATTTAATTGACTTTATAATGACTGGAAAGCGTAAAAGTGAGTGATGGTGGTGCTCCAAAGAAAAGGAGACAGGCAATTACTTTTGAGATGAGAATGAAGATAATAACTCGGCATGAGAATGGAAAAACTGTAGCAACAATCTCAAGTGACCTAGGTTTCTCACACTCGACCATATCCACTATTCTGAAGGACAAGGAACGTATTCATGATGTAGTGAAAGGAACAACACCTACTGTATAAAGGGAACTATAATGTCAAAGAAAAGACAAGGTCCTATTCACAATATGGAAAAATTATTGGTGATATGGATAGAAGACCAGATACAGAAGCAAGTACCCTTAAGCCTTCAAACCACACAGGCTAAGGCAAGAAGCCTGTTCCAAAGCCCGAAGGAGCAGGCAGGAGATGAATGTGATCAAACCTTTACAGAAAGTCAAGGGTGGTTTGATAGATTTAAAAAACGCTACAGTCTACACAATGTTAAGGTGAGTGGAGAGGCAGCTAGTGCCGATGTTGGTGCGGCCGAAGCTTTTAAGGAGGAGTTAGATGAAATGATTGTGGAAGGGAATTATTTGCCTGAGCAAATATTCAATGTGGATGAGACTGGATCATTGTGGAAGCGCATGCCTGAGCGGACATACAGTTTCAAAGGAGTTAGTGAAAATGAAGTTATTTCGGATATTAGTAACAAGATAGTGGAGTTAGGTAAACAGCTGGAGTTAGAAATTGATAATGAAGATGTTGAACAGTTGGTTGAAAGTGTAGCAGAAGAGCTCAGTAACAAGGATCTTATTGAACTAGATGCACAGAAAATTGCAGAGGAAGAGGAGAGAGAAAATGTAGAAGAAGAGCCTGCACCCCCCAAAAAGTTTTCAGTGAAACAAATGGCAGAGGCATTTGCTACAATTAATAAAGGAATGCAAATGTTTGATGGCATGGATCAAAATTATGAGTGTTATGCCAAAGTTGACAGAATGATCCAAGATGGACTTGCTTGCTACAGAGAAATTTATAATGAAAAGAAAAAACAAACTGTGCAGTCTAAATTGGACATCTATTTTAAGAAGTCCCCAATGCTGTCTCCCCACGCCCCACCAGTGCTGCCTCTTCACCCCCTCAAGATGATCCAATACCTTCAACCAGCAAGTTTCCACAGTACATAAACCTGTCTGAAGAAAGCGACATTGATGACCCACCCAGCCCTGTCTCCTCCTCTGCGCCATCCAATTAATATAGTCTCTATGTACAGTTCGTCCCCGAATTACGTACATCCGAATTACGTACAAACGGCCGATACGTACATCGTTTCTGAAGTCTTTAATTGCAAAAATATTGTCTTAAAAGGGCGAGCAATTTTTAAATTTGGCGGGCGAGCCAGCCGCACCGCGCCGCCACTATCACTGACCATGCAGACGACACGCTAGACGCACCAAAACAACAAGTGTGGTCATTGTGCATACAGTACTTCTGTGAATTTCTGCCCTATTTTGTACACTTTACTCTGTGTGCAATGACTGGTGTAAAGCGTAAGAGTGGTGAAGCCAGTGGGAGGAGTAGTGTTCAAAAGCTTACCGTCCTCTGGCGCGCCGGTCCCAGAGAGGACGGCGCTGTACAGGACGTTTGTTTACTCCAGGTCTCGCGCACAGCGATGGTTATTTCGTTCATCTTTTCGTTTTATCCATGGAGTAAATTTAAAAGTAGACTTCGAGAAAACATTCAGTTAAAACACAAGGATATTAAAAGTTTGAGTCAATAGTACAATTTGTAGTATGTTTAATACAACATCTCTACAGAAATGCATAAACATGAAATTAACGCATCGGCGACTTTTGCCGGTCGGAACAACGCATCGGCTACTTTTGCCGGTCGGAACTCACGTCGAGTGAGGTGTGAGTGCAGACCGTCCTGTGGCGCGCCGGTACCTGGTAAGGTTTTGACCCCTGTTGTGGTGTCTCAGTATGATTCAGGAGAAAGCCCTAAGTCTTTTCAACGATCTAAAGAAAGATCACCCTGATGATACTGTGACATTCAATGCTAGCAATGGGTGGTTTAACTGATTCAAGGTGCGAAATAAGCTGCATAATGTTCGAGTGACTGGTGAGGCGGCGAGTGCTGATTGGAAAACAGCACAGGATTTTCCAGATAACATTATAGGGTTGGGGGATTTTCGAGTTAAGTACATTTCGAGTTAAGTACAACCTTTTGGTCCCCATTATGTACGTAACTTGGGGACTTACTGTATCCTGTAAATAGAAAATTATGAGGGCCCCGTGTGCAATCAACTGATTACATTAAAGGTAAGTGCTCAGTCACACTGTATCCAGTCCTCATTATTTATTATTTTTACTGTACTGTATTTCATTGTAGATTTTTTATTTATTTAAAAAAAAAAAAAAAAAAAAAAAAAAAAAAAATATATATATATATATATATACTTCATTTTTAGTCCATTTAACACGCGGACTTTGAACATATAATCAACGACCTCACCAGCAAGGAATCGAACCCTCGACCTACTGGGTGTGACTAGGGAACGCTTTCCCTAGTCCTTGTGGCCTAGCCGGAAAGCGTTCCCTAGTCACACCCAGTAGGTCGAGGGTTCGATTCCTTGCTGGTGAGGTCGTTGATTATATATATATATATATATATATATATATATATATATATATATATATATATATATATATATGTGCTGATAACCACAAGGAAAGAAGAAAACACGAAGTTCCCAAGCGCTTTAGTGTAATTCACATCTTCAGGGGTGAGTACAGACTCTGTACTCACCCCTGAAGATGTGAATTACACGAAAGCGCTTGGGAACTTCGTGTTTTCTTCTTTCCTTGTGGTTATCAGCATATACCTAGATCACGCGCACCTACAGTGATTTACTTGCATATATATATATATATATATATACAGGTAGTCGTCGACTTACGACCTATGCGACTTACGTCTGTTCGACTTTACGACCGGCGGTACGACAGTTTTGGCCCCAGTGTAAATAATAAACCAATTGTACTGTAGTATGCAGTGATTTACTTAAACCTGACGACCGTAACAATAATGAACAAAGAAAATGTTGATAAAATATGACTTAAAGATGATTATATTATCATTACACATTACAGTATAATATACGTAAGGTAATTATAACATAGGCCGACTTACGACCAGATCAACTTATGACCGGTCGGCCGTAACCAATCTAGGTCGTAAGTCGACGACTACCTGTATATATATATATATATATATATATATATATATATATATATATATATATATATATATACAGGTAGTCGTCGACTTACGACCTATGCGACTTACGTCTGTTCGACTTTACGACCGGCGGTACGACAGTTTTGGCCCCAGCCCCAGTGTAAATAATAAACCAATTGTACTGTAGTATGCAGTGATTTACTTAAACCTAACGACCGTAACAATAATGAACAAAGAAAATGTTGATAAAATATGACTTAAAGATGATTATATTATCATTACACATTACAGTATAATATACGTAAGGTAATTATAACATAGGCCGACTTACGACCAGATCAACTTACGACCGGTCGGCCGTAACCAATCTAGGTCGTAAGTCGACGACTACCTGTATATATATATATATATATATATATATATATATATATATATATATATATATATATATATATATATATATATATATATATATATATTTTATCTATGTCGGACTTGCGGCCAGTCGGACTTACGACCTGGATTTGGGTCCCTAACCCCGCCGTAAGTCGGGAAGCACCTGTATACTGTATGGAGCAAGCAACGAACATAATTTCTTAAGTGGATCCATTAACAGAACGAAGCATTAAAATTAACAGGGACATGAAAAACGCAAATGACCTCTACATAAACATGTATAATGAGAAAAGAAAGCAACTGTGCTAGGTTCTTTTGACAGCTTTATTATTCGAAGGCCTAAACCACCAACTTCAGCTACACCATCAAATTCAGCATCATAAGCAGCTTCTGCAACAACTTCGCATTCAGTAACAGTTTCTGCTATGAAAACCTGAAGTAACAGCTTCAGCAACAGCTGACATCTTTATGGAAAGCTACAGCTTCAGCCAGAAATGATCCTGATGACTTTGTCATCTGAGTAAAATCTCACACAATATTCATTAGTTGTCCTTATGTTTCAGGCTTTACCACTATTAGTGAGTAGAGTTTTTGTTTTACATTCGTAAGTATTATTTAAAACATATATGAACAGTAATAAGTGGTGCTTTCATATTCTTACGGAGAGAAATGATGATATGTTTTCACATGCACGCACTTACATACGTTGGCGTTCCCAATCTGTCTCATTTTTTCTTTGCCATTAGTGGTTAGCTACTTCTACTGTTTCATTAAATAACATTACTTAAAACATACATATTAATTTTACTACAGTAACACCCAGGGCCTTATTTCCTTCAGTTTCTGATAGATAACTGAAATTATGGGTGTAAACACTGACAACAACAATGGCATCCTATCTCCTCTTGTGTGACAATATTATTATTATTGATTTATATTGTATAAGGTGCATTCATGAACATTATTTAAAGATTAAAGTTTGCATTTGTCATTAATTTTATTGTTTTTAAGGAAAAGAGGGTTAAAAGCCAAACAATGCATCTCATTATTATTGCTTTAAACTGCTAGGGGAACATATGGGCACGGGGTGGGGGAAACTGCAGTGGGAGCGGGTAAACAAAGTAAAAGATTACAGGGAAATAGTGTTAGGAATGATGACAAAGCTAAATTAAACAGGGAGTTTAAAACTAAACGCGGTAAAGGGAGGACTCAGAACACGACTAACTTAAATGTCTACTACGCGAATAGTAGAAGTATGAGAAACAAAATGGATGATATTAGGGCCTTGGTATGTACCGAAAAAATCGATATAATAGCATTCACTGAAACAAGGATCAACCTAGACTCACGTGAGTTGCCGGTCGAATACCAAATTGCGGGTTACAAATTGTTCCATGCCGATAGGCAAACCAGGAAAGGAGGCGGAGTAGCAATCTATGTTAGGGCTAATCTGAAGTGTGAAATAAATAAGGAAATAAAAACTGAGCGGAATACAGAAGCAATTTGGATAGAATTAAGTGACGGTCGGGAAAAATAAATCACAGGAGTAATACATAGACCTCCCAATCTTGATAGAGTCAATGAGCAACTTATCTGGGATGAAATGCGCAGGGCTTCCATACACAACAAAGTCTGTATAGTAGGCGACTTTAACCTTGGCCAAATAGATTGGACTGACCTTACGGGTAACTCAGAATCAGAGGATTTTCTCGAGACGATCCAGGACTGTTTCCTAAGTCAACATATAACCGAACCCACACGGGGTAATAATATACTCGATTTAGTTCTGTCGAACAGAGAAAACCTCATTAGCAATGTCGAGGTAGGGAACGAACTTGCAAACAGCGATCACAAAGAAATTCGATTCCAGTTAGATTTTCAGGGCAGACGTAAGGAAAATTCCACTAAAATACCAGATTTCAGAAGGGCAAACTTTGACAGTTTAAAGAGGCAGCTGAGAGAGGTGGTGTCGCGCTTGGCCGTGAACCTGACAGATGACTCCGACCTGATAACGACATCTGAGACTGCCGAGTTCCACGTCAATTTAAATATTGAGTTACTTAATGCACAGAGGCAGAACATACCATACAAAAAACTCACATCAGACAACAATGACCCTAAATGGATAAATAATTATTTAAAGAACATCATTGGCCAAAGGAAGGCTATAGGTAGAAGGATAAAGCGTGGCAAAATTTACCTCCAGGATTATTATAAGATATTGGTGAGTAGGGTTAAAACTGAGATAAGGAAAGCCAAGAGGAATAATGAGGTAAGGATAGCAAGGGAGGCGAAGACAAACCCCAAAGGATTCTACCAAATGTATCAAACTAAAACACGAGAAAAGACTGGACCAATACGGTCAGATACCGGTGAGCTCACTGATAACGACGCAGAAATGAGCAATAATTTGAATAAATATTTTTCAACAGTTTTCGCCACCGAAAATTTAAACATGATACCCGAGGCACCGACTCTATTCAGAGATAGTGAAGAAAACAAATTAAGCGAGAAAGTAGTGACTAGTAATGATGTTAGTAAGCAAATAGACAAACT
The DNA here is from genome assembly GCA_958450375.1 of Homarus gammarus. NCBI lineage: Eukaryota > Metazoa > Arthropoda > Malacostraca > Decapoda > Nephropidae > Homarus > Homarus gammarus. The sequence continues at coordinate 120,559 of CAUDMG010002520.1, forward strand.
AAAGCCTAATAAGTCACCTGGTCCCGATGAGATATTTGCCAGAGTATTAAAGGAATGTAGGGAAGAGCTTAGTATGCCCTTAGCAAAGTTGTTTAACATGTCCTTAAAAACAGGTGTAGTACCAGAATCCTAGAGGATAGCGAATGTAATACCGATTTTCAAGAAGGGGGATAGATAACTATCCTCTAACTACCGCCCAATCAGTCTAACATCAATAGTAGGCAAATTACTGGAAGCAATCATTTCAAACTCTATTCGAAATCACCTGGAGAAGCACCGATTGATCAATGATTCCCAGCATGGCTTCACAAGCGGACGTTCTTGTCTAACTAATCTATTAACATTCTTTTCATCAGTTTTCGAATCGGTGGACGAGGGGCACAATTATGTGGTATATCTCGACTTTAGCAAAGCCTTCGACAGAGTCCCCCACGAAAGACTAATTAGACAGGTAGAAGCTCATGGCATCAAAGGTAACATCCTTAAATGGATTAGGGCGTGGTTACAGGACAGGAAACAGCGAGTGAGCATTAACGGCACTAAGTCCCATTGGAGCAACGTCACAAGTGGAGTTCCCCAAGGCTCAGTACTTGGACCATTATTATTTATTATATACATAAACGACATAGATATCGGCATAGACAGCAACATAAGTAAATTTGCTGATGACACTAAAATAGGACGTGTTATTAAATCTGACGAGGACTCAGCAAAACTACAGGAAGATCTAAACAAATTTTTCGAATGGTCTGAAAAATGGCAGATGAAATTCAACGTGCACAAATGTAAAGTACTCAGTATAGGAGATGTAAACAGGGAAACTAGATACCAGATGAACAACGATGCCATAGAGAAACCCGACTGCGAGAGAGATTTAGGAGTAATGATAAGTAGGAACCTTAAGCCAAGTAAACAATGTGTTTTTGCTCGTAACAAGGCTAATAAAGTACTTGGGTTCATACAAAGGAGTGATAGTTACAAGACTAGCGAGGTCATCCTAAAACTGTATCTTGCTCTTGTGAGACCACACCTGGATTACGCAGTTCAGTTCTGGTCACCGTATTACAGAATGGATATAGAATCATTGGAAAGAATTCAGAGGAGAATGACAAGACTAATCCCGGGTATTAGGAACCTTGAGTATAGAGACAGGTTAAAGCATCTTAATTTACACTCCCTCGAGAGACGTAGAGCGAGGGGCGACCTGATAGAGGTGTACAAGTGGAAGTCAGGGCTAAACAAAGGGGACATTAGAAAGGTACTCAAACTATCCAACAAGGAGCGAACTCGTAACAATGGTTTTAAGTTGGACAAATTTAGATTTAGGCGTGAAATAGGTAAACACTGGTTTGAAAACAGAGTAGTGGATGAATGGAACAAGTTACCAAATATCATCATTAACTCGAATACGCTGAATAGCTTCAAACATAGGTTGGATGCTTATATGAGCAATAGGGGTTGGGTGTAAACGGGACTGCCCAGTATGGGCCAATAGGCCCGCTGCAGTTTCCTCCATTCTTATGTTCTTTATTTTAATGGCAATTAATGATTCACAATACGATGATTCACCTTACCCTGCAACATTGGAGGACACATTACCGTCATGATTCGAGGCTTTACTGTACTTTACTGGTACTGTACAGTACTCAAAGAGGACTGGTAAAATATGAGAGGTGGTGGTTGAATTTTTTTATTTTACAGGATTAGTCCACCCAGGCACAGGTCACTGGCCCATATCGGGGCCCGGGGAGCGAAAAAAAAAAATAATAATAATAATAAATACTACACAGAAATTGTAAAAAAAATCAACAAATCAAGAGTGACAAACACAATACATATGTTGTGGTTGTCAAAGAAAGAGAAAAAATTGAGACCCTGCAATTGTGTGTAAATGAGGCAGCAAGTTAGATCAGCAACCTGGGACTTGGTCACAATTTTTGTGGTGCCTTGTAGCAGCAGGGTCTACCATTAGACAACACATTACCGGTATATTTCCAATATTTTCCTAGGTGGTAGTACCTCCCTGTTTTGTAGCTGCCTACTATATACTATCTACTACCTGGATCAATGCAAAGATGACTGAAGAGCTCACACAAGAAGCCCAAGCAGAGGTGTTGTGAAATAATGTTGTAAGGTGTTACCTGTAAACTGGGAGTATACTATTAGATTAGCTACAGTATTACAACTCCTGTTTATAGGAAAATGAGGAAGTATTCTAAGTGCAGTACTGTAACTGAAAGTGTTTGTGACCAAGACAGATAACTACAGGTATTAAAAAGTGAAGATTATAATACATATCTGGAAATCTGGGCATGAAAGACTGGGAAACTCTACTTTTAGGAAAAGCGGGTGTTATTATTATTTTTAATGTAGTTCTGCATAAAATTGTGATCCTAGTCTAGTGAATAATGTCCATAGTCAATGAACCTCTGAGGTCAAGTGATTGTAATGTAGTAAAAGTCGAATTGACCATTGACAGTGAAGAAAGAGTAGGCTACCAGCACTAAGAAGAAAGAGTAGGGTACCAGTACTGTGCACATACGAAAGCAAATGTCAAGGAAATAAAAAAAACATTTAGGGAAATTAAGTGGATAGAAAATCAAAAGCAAAACTGCTAGTGGTGTGTCGAATACAACACAGTACAGTACTGTAGAGGGTACAGTATTTTCGAAACCTAACATGATAAAATTTCTGAGAAATATGAACTGAACATGACAGAAATATACTGAACCGATGTACTGTATATAGAACAAGAAATAACTGGTGTAACCTTCTTTTTTTTTTTTTACAGTACAAGGAATAGCCCACCCAGGTACAAGTCATCGACCCACAACGGGGCCTAGGGGTGAAAAAGTAAGAGTAAACAGAAATTAAAAATAGAACAGAAAAAGATTATTAATCTACACTACGAAGATGCCGGAAAAAGTGAATTTGTTTGTGACTTCTACAGTAAATATTCTTTATTAACTCTTTTTTCACTCATATCTTGAAAGTTAATGTTTTCAAGCAGTTAAATATTTACAGACATTAAATTCGGCATTAATGTGAAGCATAACTGCGTGTCCTTAACAGGTATGTATGGATTTATTTGATAAATCAATTCTAATCACACATTCACCAGAAAAAAAAAGACTATCTTTGTCTAACTTCCTAGCCAAGTGGGCATATTAGGCAGAAAAACTTACTTTGATGTCTGGTACCAATGAAAGCAACTATACCTTGAAGAAACATGGAGTAATTTTATGTTTTGTGGACATGACAGTACAATCAATTCTTACACTGAAACACATATTTTGGTAAATTATGATAACACCGCTACTACCAGAATGAGCTGTTCGATTTTCACAGATCTTATCATTACAGTACCGTTAAGTATTTAAAAAAAAGGCGATATCTTTTTATTTTAATTACTAGTCTAATTTTTTTAGGTTTTCACTATCTAAGATCATAAATCACCTGTAGTGGGCAGGGCATGAAGTATGAGGGAAATTGCGGGGTAAAACACTGAGAAAAACTGATCGTATGACACTAACATTGTCTGCGTGCTTTGTACACCAAGTAATTAATTATTTACCATAAATACCCCTCCAAAAAATCTGCCGATTCAGAGTGTGTTGTTGTCTGCACTGTTTATATACAACCAACCCGCTCAGATGAGCGTACTCTCACATCCACAAAAATCGTAAAATTACACCATGACGCTTTAACGAAGTTGCTTTCATTGGTACATTACCAGATATCAAAATCAGTACTTTCTGTTTTATATGCTGGGGGGTGCAGGGGGCTCTGCCCCATTAGGGTGTGTCATAGGAGGGAAGATCAGCTAAAACTAATGGCCCATCACTTTTTTGGTAGATTTTAGTGTATATAAACAGAAAATAATTTCAGTTTTAATATTTTGCAACCCTTTGCTAGGTAAATTTTAGCGTGAAATTTATCGAAAATCGTACAGCTGCATTAGTGCATTACAATTAAATAGTGAACATTGCTTTCTGACTCCATTCTTTAACAACCCAACTAACAATATTTTTTTCTGTTTCAGATTCTGGTGCATTTATAAGTTGATAATATTTGCAATGGCTGCTTGTGTCAGGACGAGGAACCAAAAATCCAGCCATCTCAGTCACTATCTTGGGTCTGGGAGAGAGCTCCTGAAGTCGGAGTTGCCTACATTGAGAGATGCTTTGAGATACGGTGTTTTAATCAGGCAAATCAGTGAAAAGAACCAAAGAACTTACACAAACAAAGACATTGCCAGTGATATGACCAAAGCTGTCTTGGCACAGTACACTCTGGCTAAAGCTCAGTTCAAGCCTCCAGTCATAACAAGTCAGAAGAAGATTAGTGAGAGACTGCTAGCCAGTTGGGAAAAGGCAAGAGATATCTCTCTTAGGGGAGGAAAACTTGCAGTTAAGGACAGCTTTGCCAAGCAACTGGACCAGTTATTTGACATAATTACTTGCAAGTACCCAATTGTTCTCTGTCCTGAGTTTGGATACGATCGTGACTGTAAATCCGAGGCCCACATCTCCTGTATTTGCAAGCGTGAACTGAAGATTCCTGTGATCGAACTGGCATTTGTCAAAGCACAGAGAGAGAAGACTGGCAGTATAGGGGCTCTCATGATTTCTAGCCAAGATATTCCGGAGTCCAAGAGACAGGAGGCTGCCACAGAGAGACAGAAGAGGAGAAGAGTTGCCGAGGAAAAGAGACTTGAGAAGGCCCAGGGTGAGGTAAAAAAGGCCGATGATTGGAGTCAAGCTGATTCAGAGTTTAATGACTTCCCCATGGCTGATCCGAGTGCTGACCAGGAGAATGGTGACTTTGTCCCTAACCCAGAAAATAATGATCCCAAACCTTCCAGACATAAGATTCGAAATAGGAAAGATATCCCGAGCATAGCTCTGGCCAGCATGCGACACCACACTGGTCTCAGAGAAACTGCAGAGATAGCAACAGCTGCCTGGATTGACGGTGGTTTGATAACACCTGATGATGTTCACCTGGTGATAGATCATAACAAAGTAAGGAGAGCTCAGGAGAAACTTGTCAGTAACCTAGAAGAGGAGTTTGATAAGGGGATAAGAGAAAATGGAATCAATTGTTTGTTCTTTGATGGGAGAAGGGATGACACTAAAGTGTTCATGAAAGTTGGAGATTCTGACAAGTTGTTCCCTGCCATGGTGAAGGAGGAACACTACTCCTGCTGCAATGAACCAGGAGGGAAGTATTTGTGGCATTTCACTCCAGAGAAAGATGACATCAGGAAACCAGCTGAGATAGTGGCAGATAACATTGTGAACTGGCTCAGAGAGAGGAACGTAGACCAGACCCTGCAGGCCATTGGAGGGGACAGCGCCAACACGAACACAGGGTGGCAAGGGGGGGTCATACAGTGGATAGAGCGGAAGATTGGGAGGAAGCTGGTCTGGATTGTTTGTGACCTCCACACCAACGAGTTGCCACTCAGACATCTGATCCAGGAGCTGGATGGCAAGACTCTTTCAAACAACAGATGGTCTGGTCCTCTTGGCAAGATGCTGGACTCTGCCAATGAGTTAGAAATAAATCCGAGCTTTGAAAAAATCACAGTTGGCCCTCCACTCGTTGAGCTTGCACATACTGTCATTGACGACCTGAGTACTGACCAGTACTATGGTTACATGATTTGCAGTGCCATCAAAACTGGGGTCATGCCTGATAGACTTGCTTACCTGCAGATAGGTCCAGTCTCACATTCTAGGTGGCTCACAACGGCTCTCAGGTTCTGCAGAATTTGGGTCGCTCATCATAAACTGAAAGGGAACCAGCTTCACAACCTGAGACTTATTGTCCAATTCATCGTGAGTGTCTACTTGCCAAATTGGTTCAACACCAAGGTCAAGTCATCGTTCTCCGAAGGTCCGAGGCATGTTCTCTTCCAGCTTGAGCTCCTGAGGAGTCAGCCAAGGAAGGTTGTTCAGATTGTGGAGCAGACTGTGAGGAGATCTTCCTGGTATGCTCATCCCGAGGCAGTTCTGCAGACAATGCTCTGCAGTAAGGATGAGGAGGAGAGAAGAGTGGCAGTCAAAAAGATCTTGGATATGAGACTTATGAGAGGATCTGGGCATGACGAATCAGTTGGTGACGATTCCTTCTGGGTCAGGAAGACTCCTGAAGTCAATCTAGGTGCCAAGACCCTCACTGATCTCATAGATCTGGATAACATCCAGGCTGGCAGTGAGCCCCCTCTTACCTGCAGCCTCACCAATGTTCAAGTCAGAGCTTTCCTGGACAACCCCATGCATGTCCCTGCCTGGCCCTCGCATACCCAGAGTATAGAGCGTTGTGTACAGCAAGTGAGCGAGGCCAGCAGTCACGTGTACACTGTACAGCCAGGAGAGGAGGGAAGGCTACATCCGAGCTCAGGTGGTCAGCAGGGAGGTGATGAGTAGAAACAGAAGCAAGAAAGACATGTTCTCTATGGTGTGCAGCAACACCGGGTCGTAGTAGTAAAACCGGTTTTTGTATTTGATGATTTTGTTTTCTAAAGGAATATTAAATTTAATAAATGTGTCAAGATCATTCATTTCACTATTCTGGATCATTTTCATCCTAATAAATTAACCTGATACATTTACTTTACTTTAAATAAGCTATTTAGTGGTGTTGGTAAAAGGGTGGGAATACTGAATTTTCATAAGATTTCAAGTTAAAATTTACCTAGCAAAAAATGAAAACTTTTCAAATCTGAAGATATCACATGATTCTGCACATAGAACTACATCATTAATACCATGGGCCGATTTTTCAAACTCAAAAAAAAAAAATTCGCCTCCGTATGACACACGCTACTGCCCCATGGTTGGGAAGTTAAGTAAGGCCGCGTACACACTGAGGTACATTGTTGCGTCACATTCTCTCTGGACTGTATCTCGGCTGTCTCAGAAAAATACAAATTTGTTGAGTGACTGTCTCGCAACAGTCCAGAAACACTGTCTCAGGACCTCATACACACCAAGATACTTTATCCAGAAACAGTCGCGCAACAATGTTTCTATTCTGTTGCGCGACTGTCTCAGAAAAACCTAAATTTGTTGCGTGACTGTCTTGCAACAGTCCAGAAACACGATTTCAGATGTTTGATGTTTCCCATCCCATATGGGAAATATTTTAATAAACTTACATTTACAAATTCCTTCAGGGCATCAATGAGACCGTCACACACTTCCGGAACGATGGCAGATATTGACTGTATTGACACTTTGAAGGCACAGTATAAATGAGTCCTCACTGGCAAGATACCTTAATGTTACTGCTAGGTGCATTTTGACAGGGATTGAGGCTTGATAGTTTGTACCTGTATTTTGCATTCAGTAACATTTCAAAATTTGAAGCTGCTGTTCTTAAAAAGTTTCTAAATCCAGCTGTATCTTCTATTTTCAGGTCTGTCATTAGTTTTTCTCCACACATTCTTTCGTCAAAAAATTTCGTCATCCACCATCGTCTAGGTCTTTTCCTTGCTCTCCGCCTTCTTTCTTCTAAGGAAATAACAACATAGGCACCCGCCACAGCTGCCACGTTTGCATCCACCGACATGACGACATCTACTGCTCTAACCGCCAATTTATCGCTCTAGCTTGGTCTGGACATGCAACAATGTTTCTAGACTGTCTCGCGACTGTTGTGAAACAATCGCGAGACAGTTCTGCAGCAACAAAGTTTACTGATTGTTTCTGGACTGTTTTGCAACAGTTGCTAGACAGCCAAAATTTTTTTTGCCATGTCTCCCAAGTGATTCTGGACTGTCACATGACCATTTCTGGATTGTCTTGCAACAGTCCAGAAACACTGTGGCGCGACTGTTTCTGGACAATGTATCTTGGTGTGTACGAGGTTTAAGGTTAGATATATTTCTTTGGTTAGTTAGGTCAGGTTCTATTAGGTTCTGGTAAATGACACCTCTTTTAAAATACTTACTATAATAATAAGAACATCTGTGGGAAAAATGAAAGAAATCGAACAACTCCTTCTGGTGGTAGCAGTGTGAGAGTACTCGGATCGAGTGGGTTGATTGTAAACAAACAGACAGCACACAGTGACTAGGCATATTTGGAGGAGTATTTATGATAATCATTGAGGGCTTACCCGCAGCCAAATTTTCATAGAAAATTATTTTAAAAACTCCGCAATTTCACTGTTTTATAGGGGACAAGCGTGGTTTTGGCAAATGTGTTAAATAGTAATTATTTATAAATGAAACCTAACGTAACCTTAGTTCATAAGAATAACACGCAGTAGAAGTGTTGTTAGAAGACCTCACCAACCTGCCTAACCTTACCTACCGGTAATTTCCTAGCCGTGGGCTCCCCCCCCCCCCCCCGGAACCACCCAGCATTTTAAACAAAAACAACAGTATTATTTCACCTGTTGCAACTGAACAAATCTCTGGAATTTTATACAGGTAGTCGTCGACTTACGACCTAGATTGGTTACGGCCGACCGGTCGTAAGTTGATCTGGTCGTAAGTCGGCCTATGTTATAATTACCTTACGTATATTATACTGTAATGTGTAATGATAATATAATCATCTTTAAGTCATATTTTATCAACATTTTCTTTGTTCATTATTGTTACGGTCGTCAGGTTTAAGTAAATCACTGCATACTACAGTACAATTGGTTTATTATTTACACTGGGGCTGGGGCCAAAACTGTCGTACCGCCGGTCGTAAAGTCGAACAGACGTAAGTCGCATAGGTCGTAAGTCGACGACTACCTGTAGTTGTAATCAGGAATTTTTTGTAATTCAAAGACTTTTCTTCAATGGCATTTCTGGGGCAAATTACGTATAAACGAGATAATTAAAAATTTTTATGATGTATGAAAATTGACCTTTCACCTGCTGCCACTAAAAGAATCTCAGAAATTTTATAGCCGCAATCGGCAATTTTGACAATTCTAAGACACTTCTCTTCAATGGCATTTCTGGCGCAAATTACGTTTAAGCACGATATTTAACATTTCATTATGTATGTTCGCCCGTGGCGGTACACACCCAGAACATCGAACAACTGTGGAGCCCCCCAGTTAGGTTAGATTCAAAACTATTTTTCAGATGGTTATGATGTGTTTTTAACACTTTTTACCTTGATTTTTATAGAAAATCTCTAGATTCTGAGATGGGAGCTTATTTCAGAAACTATTGATTTGCACCAGAAATGAAGGTCAAATTTGTTCATGACATCAAAAAACAGTCGGAAAAACAGTTTCATCTTCGATTTCGAATAGTGGCAACAAGAGAAAATTTACCAAAACAACTTCTTATGATAGAAATTCACATAAGCGCAGCCGCCCCTAGATGAGCAAAATACCAGAAGGGCGTGTAGATCTTAGAAATTTACTGGTTTTTAATCGCCTGGCAGGCAACTAGCATATCATTCTCGCAGTGTCTAAGAGCTATCCAGTAGTTCTGAATTGTTTTTTATATTTGTGACAGTCTGCTTTACCACAAGGAAGTGCTTAGTGCCCAGTTTATAAAAAAAAAATTGCAAGAGCATTGTGTGTTGTATGCGTGAACCCGCATACTTGGTAATTGCGCCCTGCAGGTCCCAGGAAGTCATGGATCTCAGTGCACTAATACCTCTGTACAGTACTGTATTGACGTGATGTCTAACTCATACAGACATTATTATTAATCATCATGAGTCGCCAAAGGGGATTGTTTGAAAAATGTTAATCCACCACCAAACAAAAACCAAAAAACACCTTTTTCTCAAATTTCTAGCTTCCTTGAGAACCGATCCATGGCAGTTGTTGTCGAGGGATCGATCTCTCGCTTTTTCTCTACCAATAGTGGTGTCCCACAAGGTTCTGTTCTTTCACCTACTCTCTTCCTTCTTTTTATCAATGATTTATCTCACACTACGACTAATTCTATTCGTTCTTATGTTGATGATTCTACTCTTTACTCTTTGCATTTTTCTCTTCCCCCTAATTCTCAAACTAGATCTGTTTCTAGAGCTGATATCATCTCATCTATCAATGCGGATCTATGCAGCATCTCCGAATGGGGAGGTAGAAACTTGGTTAAATTCAATACTGTAGTAATAAAACTCAGTATTTACCAATTACATTTTCCAAATTAGATAATTACCACCAATTACATTTCAGGATGCAATCACTCTGCCATTTCTCAGAATAACTCCTTCTCATGAGTCTAACATTAAAATTATTACAATTTTGAGTAGCAAAAGGTCAATATTCGGAAAATGTCACCAGGGATCTGAATATTGAGTCATATATGGTTAGATGGAGAAAAATAAATATAAATTATTTCTTCTATAACGTTTCTGTCGGAAATGTACAGTTTTGAGAAAATTTAAACATTTATTTATAATATTTAGCAAGTCAGCGAGAGTATTTCTTTACGTCATAGTCATGTGCGCGAGTGTTTATGTGACGTAATACTCGAGTGACAATGAGAGTAACTTTCGATTCCAGATCAGTTTCAAGATGAATACTGTGTGTAAAGGCTGTACATTGGCCGATTGGTGCGTTATTCACAGTGTTTTTGAGAATGATGCAGCAGCCATAGATATTTTTGGGGCTCACAGTGTTCTTGCATCGTCTGTAAAGTAACCACAATGTAAATTCCAGTGTCAGGATCATGCAGAATGACATACATAGTACTGTAACAAGAGTCAGACACTAGCAAAGCGAAAGAGATCTCGCTAATGTGGATTTAGTTTGTCTGCATTTAAGGACACTTGGCTAGAAAAATGCATATCCCACCATGGAATTTTTTGTATTGTAATTCATTCGTCAGGAAGCTCCTTTGTCAACGTTACATAACTAAAAATTTAGGTATAAGATCAGGAACTTTAGTTGATTGGAAAAGTTTTTGCTCGGAAGTTTGTGAACATTGGGTAAATAACCAGGAACCAATTGGAGGGCCTGGTATCATTGTGGAAATGGACGAAAGTATATTTGGAAGGTCAAAATATAATTGTGGACGTCAGTTAACTGGAGTGTAGGTTTTGGGTGGAATTGAAAGTTAAATTTTTTTTTTATTTTACCTGTTCCTGATAGAAGTGCTGAAACACTTATTCCATTTATAAAATGTTATGTTAAAAAAGAAAAAATTATTCCCACAGACCATTGGAAGGCTTATGGTACCTTTAATGAATGTGGTTACTTTCATAAAACTGTGAACCAGTGAAGGGTCCGACTAATTACCCAAATGTAGCTGCAATTAAGTCAAATAATGGTCCTACATGAATAAATCGGACTGCTAATCACTTCTCGACTAGTATTTGGTGTCACAAAGTAAAAAAAAAATTGGAAAACGTAATTTAATCTGAGTTAATAGATCGCGTGCATGTACCGAGGGAGCGAGTAATTACCCAAATGTAGCCGCAATGAAGTCAAATGATGGTCCTACAAGAATAAATCGGACTGCCAATCACTTCTCGACTGGTCTTTGGTGTCACGAAGTCACAAAAAATTGGAAAACTTAATTTAATCTGAGTTAATAGATCGAGTGCATGTACCTAACCTAACCTCGACTAGTATTTGGTGTCACGAAGTCACAAAAAATTGGTAAACTTAATTTAATCTGAGTTAATAGATCGAGTGCATGTACCCAACCTAACCTAACTTAACACAACTCAGATAAAATTAAGTTCACCAATTTTTGGTGACTTTATGACACCAAATAATAATTCACAGCCCAATCTACGCTTGTAGGACCATCATATGACTTCATTGTGACTACATTTGGGAAATTACTCGCTCCCTCGGTACATGCACGCGATCTATTAACTCAGATTAAAGTAAGTTTTCCAATTTTTTTTTTACTTTGTGACACCAAATACTAGTCGAGAAGTGATTGGTAGTCCGATTTATTCATGTAGGACCATTATTTGACTTAATTGCGGCTACATTTGGGTACATTTGGGTAATTAGTCGGACCGCCAGTGAAAACTTTGTTGACCCCTCAAGTGGTGTCCATACTCAAACCATTGAAAGGCTTTGGAGTGATATTAAAACCTGGGTTCTGCATGTTGGAAACAAAAAAGAACATTAAGGTAAGTTATATCTTCACTATGCCTCATTTCCTACAGAAACATTAGAGAAGAACTACATTTTTTTTGTATAACTATATATGACTCAATATTCAGATCCCTGGTGACATTTTCCGAATATTGACCAAGCTAAATGCTATCATCTACTTATGCACACCTACAAGACACACCTTTACCAACTATTTACCTTTCCTTTTCCTTCTTCCACCACCGTCCTGATACTGGCATTCCTCTTGGTACAATTTTCACTTGACTGTTTTCATTTTTCAAATTATCATTTGTTACCTTAGTATTGTAATTAATTGGTGTCCCTTTCTCACCATTCCCATGTTGTGAGAGCTGAGTACTACCAGACTCACTTTCTTTCTCTTCGACAGCAACAGCTATATTTGTAGTGCTAGTAACCTCTCGGTCTTTGTTTTGTGTCTCTTCTGCCTTTCCATTTAAATATGCATCTGAATTAGCAAGCATCATCTCATCTTCATTACTACTAAAAACATCTTCGTCTGTAGTTACAGTTGTAGAAACGGTTTCATCAGCGACCACTAACACATTATTTTCTGTGTTAGCTGAGGAAGATGTGCTGTAATTATTATAATTGCCGAGTTCTTCATCTAGCCTCACCATATCTATATCCTCTTCAGACATGGAGTCCTTCTTTTCAGCTACGTTGTCAACATCCTCCAGCTCTTCAATTACACCTAAAGTATCTGGCTTTGAATTTGCTGTTATAATTCCTTCCACTTCATCTTTCTCTTTTTTAGACTTCACACACTTGGGTACTTTAGGATCACAAGCATTATCTTCTTCCTCATCAATTTCTTCAATCATTGGCAATATTTCCTCTCCTTCACTTACAAGTTTTTTGTCTAGCTGTGAGACAACATCTGTGTCATTTGGAAGTTCATACTCCAGGATCCCAACACCAGAATGTCGCTTAGATCGTCTAGTTGGAGTCTGTAATACAGGGGTATCCTGACCACCAGTAGAGCTCCTCCTTCTACGTTTGGAGGGTGTGCAAACTGTTGGTGTGTCCTGATTTGCTCCATCACCTGACAGCCTCCCACGAGTAGTACGTCCTGTTGGAGTTTGAAGCCCTGGCAAAAGTGTGTCTTTGGTACCTGAAGTTCTCCTTGTACGATTTCTTGGAGTCTGTTTGGTTGACTCGAGGGTCTCTCCAGAATTTGTAGTCACCCTTGAAGGCTTGGTTGGCGTCTCACTTGACACATGTGGATTTTGAGTATCTGTAGATGTCCTCATTGTCTGCCTGGAAGGTAAGGGTGTCCCTGGAGGTGACAATTCCTTCAGATCAGTAGACAGTCTACGTGATCGTCGAGTAGGAGTCGCAATCCCCGAGGTTGACGAATCAGAATCAGTGAGTTTGTTACCCACAAGCCTGGGGAGACCTGTTGCCTTAGCAGGCATCTTGACGGTAGGCTCTTCAACTATTTTCTTCTTGCCAGTTTGAGTTTTAGATTTACTCTCTTTAACGCCATCTATAGTTCTCTTACGTGTCACTACCATGTTGAATTACAGTTCCCACGTTCTACAACACATAATATTACCACACTGCACTACTAACTCACGTGGACATTGACTGCCGAATACTGACTGCCGCCGGGTCCCTTACCGCATGGACTTACTAGGTCCGTCTGTTTAAAAGAAAATAATAATATTTTTTTTCATTACCAACAACAGATTTTATCATACACGTTATCAAAAAAATATGTATGTATTTATAGATAATAATATATAAATACAAAATGAATATTATTCATTTAAGAAACAAATATCCTAATGGAGACAGAAGATTATATAACCTGGTTATATGAAACTGAACATAAACATCAATAAAAGAATGCCTTAAACCGCATCTATTGAAATGTTTTTTTTATATATAAAACAATACATATATAATGATATACGATCCACGAAATACACTATTTTTTCAAATTTCTTAAAATTCTTCCTTTTACTAGTTGCTACATTATCAGGTAATGCCCCCCCCCCCCCGAGTAGGTAATCACCCTGATTAGGCAGGAAGACACTGGCAAGGACACAACAACAGTTTTGTTTCATCCTCTTCACCACTGATTGGCTCGTTAGCCGCTTCGGCGATCGGTCACGTCTCTGTTACGCACTGTTGGCAAGTACTGGGCATGCACCGGCTCCTGAATGTACCTGAACCCACTCCAGTGTTGGTCAAGTCTTGTCTTGAAAGAGCTCACACTCTGTGCCGTCACAACACTTTCTGGTAGATTGTTCCAAGAGCTCGCAACTCTCACTTCGAAAAAGTTTGCCCTCACAGTTTTCTGGACCTGCGGCTTCTTCAATCTTGAGCTGTGACCCCTTGTGGGGCGAGCGTCCGCCAGCTCCAAGTAAGGACACTCGACTGAGTAGTGCCCCTTGAGATGCTTATACTCCTCTATTAGGTCACCCCTTGCCCGTCTGTAATATAAGCTAGGCAAGTTCAGGCACTCCAATCTCTCAGGGTAGCTGAGGCCACCAGTCTATTGGCCCTCCTTTGAACATTTTCAATCAACTGACAGTCCCTAGCATATCTCGGGGACCAGACGGGGTGACAGTACTCAAGATGGGGAAGCACTTCCCTCTTGAAGATCGTTACGAGGGACGGACAGTCTAGATATCTGAACGACCTTCTTATAAGACCCAATAATTTATTTGCCTGATTTACCTTCTTCTCGCAATGGCCCGAGAACTTCAGCTCATTGTCAACATACACACCTAGGTCCTTCTCACATTCAGTCTCAAATAGTGCAGTTTCCTCATCCCGTTGGGACATATGATACGCCTCCTTACCGTTGGTACGCCCCAGGTGCATCCTCTTACACTTCGTGACATTGAATCTCAGCAGCCATTTCTTCGACCATTCTTGGAGCCCACAGAGGTCCTTCTGCAGCTCTTCACAGTCCGCTTGGTTCTTAATTTCCCGAATTAACTTGGCGTCATCGGCAAACATTTGTATGGAGGAGTGTACAACGTCAGGCATGTCATTTATGAAACAAACAAACAACAGCGGGCCCAATACACTGCCCTGTGGTACCCCGCTTGTGACAGGTAAGGTTGATGATTTCGTGCCATTAATCATCACACACTGCTTGCGGTCATATAGAAAGTCTTCTATCCACGCTAGGACATTTCCCCGAATTCCGTACTCTTGCAGTTTGATTTTCAGCCTTTCGTGGGGTACACTGTCGAAAGCCTTGGCAAAATCTAGGTAAATATTGTCGATACTACCACTCCGTTCCAGAATATGGGTCCAAATATCCAATACTTTGAGCAATTGTGTTAAGCAGGAGCGCCCGGCATAAAGCCGTGTTGGCAATCCTTTACATAGTGGGGCAGCTAAATGCAATTTTTCAAGAGAATCATACAAATGGTGATACAAGCACCAAATTTGCATGGTAATTCTCTAATAGTTACTAGTCAAGTCTGCCTGATTGGCCATTTAAAAATCCAAGATGGCGGCCACTTTTCAAGATGGCCGCCATTGTGACCTTCAAAAAATTTATTTTTCTTATAGAAATTGATGTAGTTGGTCAATCTGAGTGATCTTGGTGTCGATATGTATGTTTTCAAGCATGCTCAGATTACTTTTTTATAGTTTTAAGTCCATTGTATCATTTTTATCCACATAAAATAACACTTTTAGTAAAAAAAATATAACAAAAAAAGAACTTACTGAAAAAAAGTACTCACTATTAGCACTGGTTCCTGTGACTTCTCCTGACAGTACATCTTTGTGCATTTATTGCTGTTCACATATGCAGCTGCAAAGTGCTGTGCAGGAAAGTCCAGAGCGAAAGCATTTGCATCTCTGGTTGCAGTCTTTCTTACAGGAACATTTGGTCAGCTCCTGACAGCATGTCGCAATCGGGGGAAGAGTCGTCCAACGTATCTGCCATGCCTCTCCCCTCTGCATCCATCCTCAGTT
The DNA here is from genome assembly GCA_958450375.1 of Homarus gammarus. Taxonomy (NCBI): domain Eukaryota; kingdom Metazoa; phylum Arthropoda; class Malacostraca; order Decapoda; family Nephropidae; genus Homarus; species Homarus gammarus. The sequence goes on from CAUDMG010002520.1 coordinate 136,579, forward strand.
GACAGGACTGCTGGTTTCTGGATTGGAGATTGTTGCCTGGCCCCAGATGATACCAGCCTGGTAGGCAGCCCGCTTTGCATGTTCCTTGAGGGCTGCCTGGGTTGGTGGAATGGAGTCATATGGTCTCTGCTTGCGGGAAAAGAGATTTAGTCTTGCCTCATCTACACCAGTGGCTGCACATGAGGACAACAAATCTTTCCAGGTTCTGTAGGTCAACATCAACAACTGTTGTTGCACATTGGCTGAGTTTGGTAAATGTTTCTGAAACTTCATCACAGACATTCCATGATCTGCCATGCAGATTTCTTTCCTTTCCCACGGAAACCATTCACAACGTCACAGCCAATGAAAGCATGAAAGTATAGAATCCCACTAGCTTTCTTAGGCCCTATCGCAGAAACTACATCATGAACTGGAATCCATCGATGACTGGCTCCATGGCCAAAGGCAATCCACATGTTATCAAGACCAAGCTCTTGTAGTGATGGCAGTACAGATACTGCTATGACGACCACGTCAGTATCATTGGCTTTGATGATGAGGGACTTGCTACCTTCCATTGCTGCATCCCTAGCATGCACAAATATTCGTGTGTCTGCTTCCTCATGACAGCATGGAGCCACAGCTTCTAGGGACTTTTCTGTGTTGCTAATGGCATCTTCTCCCTTTGTCACAACCACCGTGCTTGTCGTCTGTGCTTCACACATTTTCTCCGCGAGAAAATGAAATAGTTCTGTCTTGTTTTTGTCATCTCGCAGAAAGCTTCTCCAGTTTTGGGGAGTCTTACTGGTTCCTGTAACTCTTCTCCTGGTCCCCTGTCCTCGTTTCGACCTGGCTTCAGACTTCAGACTTGACTTTTTGTACATATCGAACACTACATCCACCCTATTGTATTTGGCACCATAGAATTCCACTTTGGGCAGGATGTCTTCTCTGGCATAGGCATCAAAAGTCTTTGAGGTGCGTGGTGGCAGGGCATTGATCAGTGCTGAGCCATCTATGATGATAGCATCTCCATGTGGTTCTCTCTCTGAGGCATTCACATGTGCTTGAAGAATTTCAGCCAGCTGTGACTTCTGACATGTATGAAGCTTGCCATTGTCACTGAGGGAGGCAGGAGCTGACTGGTTCTCATGCTTGAAGAATTCTTGCAAGTCATACTGTCTGTTCTGACTGGAGATGAAGAGTCGCGAGAACAGCTGACAGTCATCTTTCAGTACCTTCTCTTTGGAACTGCTAACAACGTGGTCATGTTTGAAGAAGGAGGATGTGTTTTTCTTGATTGGATGGTAGAACAGACATTTAACTTCATTCTTTAGTCCCTCTACGAATGACTGGAAATGCTCTTTTCCTCTGTCATGGTGTGTACCAACCATTTTAGCAATATCTGGATCTACAATATTCTTTGTGTCTAACACCAGAAAGTCAGATGACTCTTCTTGGAAATGGTTGCCCATCTCCTGCAGCACCTTGGAATGTGCTTCCACCTTCTCAAAGAAAGATTTCTGTGCAATCAGGGTGGTGGTGGTTCCATCTTTTGCACCTCACGCAGCTTCATATCCAGCAACAAGACGACTCACTTCAGTGAGGAATGATTTGTTGGTAGATTTTGTGTCCATAACTATTTTTGATCTTCTGGGCCGAGGGTTTATCCTTTTACCATCCTGATGAGCACTTTCTTGTATGGGATACAACTAGGTTCATGCCGTTTGCCCCACACCTAGTCCGATCGTTCATCCAGTGTCATTAGTCCCGTGCGATCTGTACACCATCCTGTACTGCGCACATCATTGTCATCCCTAAAAATCCCATCTAATTCATATTACGCTACATAACATTCAAATGCACCGCGCTTGTAGAACCTCAGAAAACGAGAAACATTGAGAAAGGACAACTAGACCATGTGTTGTATTGTACCCAGGTATAGTTATATCATATCAAGTGTATGTATTCATAGCATTAAGGATCACTCAGGGTAGGCATAAGATGAATGTTAAAGTCCAGTTGAGCCGGACTAGTGTACTGTAAGACTAAGTGTGGATCCGGGTTTGAAGGTCCTACTATTTACGTCTGTGGGCGTGTAGCGAACATAACTCCAACAGATATCATATGAAAATACATGAGAACAATGATCTGGAAAAAGGATAAATGTATCAGAACTATGTGAGGTGTTGACAGTGATCTAGAAACTATACCGGAAAGGAAATATCGTGTATGCGTCGGTATGAATTTAATACACCTCGTAGCCTCACGTGACATATACCCACGACAGGTACAGTGATCAGAGAACCTTATGTCTGTGTTCAAATAGTACAATGTGTGAGAGGAGGATCCCTCATTACAGTTTTTAAGTGACGTTGATACACCCCTGCCATGATCATTCGGCTTTTGTTTCAAGGCGCATCATGTACCCGCCTCAGATGCCCCGTTAATATTATAATCTCAGGCATTTACCCAAGCACTAGCAAACCAAGACCTTACCTTAGTGTGTAATTTAGGATTAATATATGTGTTTATAAGAAATGAGTGACAATATACCGTAAAGTGTTCAGGTGAGAACCATAAGAAACAAAAGTGTAAATTGAGGATTGGAAACTGTAGGCCTATGTGACGAGAAGCGGCGGGAAGCCGGCCTTAGTCTTTCCCGTTCTGCCGTCACCACAGGTCAGTGCCCTAGCGGGCTATATCCCGCCCTACAATTAAGGTTGATAAATAGCAGTTACTACACTTTAAAGCTTTGCCGGATATATAAGTGTGATAGGGATGTGTTAAGGGGTGGAATAACCGCCCGTCAGGCATTATTACTTAGTCTTTCCCGTTCTGCCGTCACCACAGGTGCCATGTGGCCGGAGTATCTTGCCGCCCGGCCGCCATTGTCCACTTGAGCGTCACACCGCTGGGAATTATTCCCAGCGCACCACTCCACATGAATAGTCACAACTAAGGAGACCGTGAGAAACGGCGGTCGTCACTTGGAGCGACCTTTAATACCAGGCGTAGAAACAGTGCTGGTATGTCTCTAGGTGGAGCCCTCGTCTCTACCCACCGAGGGCGGTGTGCGAACGAGGTGTCCGTTGTGTATACCTAAAAGTCACAAGGAGTCACATACTTGCAGGTATGGAGTGTAACAGGTGTGTTGAGATGGTGCTACTATGTGTGATAACCGACGGTGCTACAATCCACCCAAGTGGAGCAGTCTGTGTGTTAAGGGATGTGTAAGAAGGAACGACCGAGCTACGGCGTTCCCCATTTGTTATGCAATAAGTAGGTGGATGACCCGCCAGTAATGTAAGAGTCTGGGGCCCAGCTGGGTAACCAGAATTCTGTTGTTCTTCTGAGGAAGGCCAGTTCATGTATATGTTTTTTTACCAGTATGTTTTATAAGGAATAAATCAATTAAGACATGTTATGGTTTCCCCCTTCTTTACCCTCATCGATCTGGTCAATGGAAAACCTAACCCAATGCCTAGTCCACTCTGCCCGCTACCTAACGAGCTACATGCTGTCCAGAGGGGGTCTGGTGGCAGCGACCCTTAGAAATTAAGATTAGAGTTAAGTTATCCCCTTAAATTTAGTGACCCCAGATCTGGCAGTATAATCCAGATAACTAAACCCCCGTTATCCTTGGATCGGCTCTCCCGCGCTGGCACATCCTGTCAATTCAGGTGCGGCTGCTTAACTGATCTGGAGTTGGTTATGCAGCATTTGGGACACTAAGCTGTTGCAGTATGACATGCTTTTTCTTAGCTAACACTGAACCCCATGCTGGGTTGCACAGCAGTGATGTCACCAGTGTACCCTGGTAGTGCCCGACAATCACTCCCTCACATGCAGAGACCCTCTGCATGATACCCTCACCTAGTTGGAAAAAACATAAAACTAGTACATAAAACCAGTCATAAATAATACAAATATATATCTGAGAGTATCAGAAATACAAAAAATCATCTGAGCATGCATGAAAACATACATATCGACACTAAGATCATTTAGATTGACCAACTACATCAATTTCTAAACAAAAAATCATCATTCGAAGGTCAATTTGGCAACCATCTTGAAAAATGGCCGCCATCTTGGATTTCTAAATGGCCAATCAGACAGATTTGACAAGTACCCCCTCGGGTATGATCTTGCCAAATTTCATGCTTGTATCACCATTTGCACGATTTTTTCATTATCCACTCTACTAAAAAGGTTGTTTCGTAGTAGATTTTCCATCACGGCATCTCTGATAATACTCTCAAGTACTTTACATATTATGCTGGTCAGGCTCACCAGTCTATAGTTGTTCGTGGAGTGACGATCGCCCTTCTTGAAGATAGGACTCACATAAGCCACTTTCCATTCACTGGGGACCTTTCGTTCATCCAGGCATTTACAAAACAGGATCTTCAGGGGCTCGGCAAGCTCGCTACTCAACTCTGTTAGCACTCTAGGATGCACCATGTCAGGGCCGGGACTCTTATGGACCTTTCGCTTTGACAGTTTATTTCTAATACCCTCTTCTGTGAACACAATGTGGGTCAGTGCCGTGTCGAACCGTCTGTCCTCAAACGCAGGTAGGTTAATCGCATCCTCTCCTGTGAACACCAAGGAAAAGAAGCTGTTCAATGCCTCAGCTTTATCCTGGTCAGAATCTGCGTAACTACCATCTTCAAGCCTCAGGTTTGATACTCCTACTCGCGTTTTTAATTTCGACTTTGCATAGCGGTAAAACGCCTTTGGGTTTGACTTGACCTCGCTTGCAACCAGCCTCTAGCACTCCTTTTCAGCCCTTCTACATTCTCTCTTTGTTTGGTTTCTGGCTCTTGCATACATCCTCCTGTCCTGCTCATCATTTGACCCAACCCACGTCTTGAATTTCGGGGTTTTCTTTTTAACTTTGTCGACCGCAGCATGGTTTATGTGTAGGGATCCCCTCGTATTCCTAGAGGCACTGGGTTTGGTCTTGGGTATGCATTTATCAATCAAATGGGTTACTTTTCTAGTTATGATATTCAGCGTAGTGTCTGCGTTCTTGTGCCTTAATGAGTCAGGCCAGTGGATACCCTCATCTCTTCCCTCATCCCGTTGTAATTTCCCCTGTAATATTTGCACCTTGGCCTGGCCTTATCTTGAACTAGGTAACAGTTAAATCTGAATGACAACACTGTATGGTGACTGGTGCCAACTGGGGCAAGGTGTTCCAGTTTGGCCACCATACCCTCCTCTTTTGTTATGATGAGGTCTAGTGGCTTGGGTGTTTGCTCCCCTCTGTAATGTGTCCGGTCTCTAACATGTTGGAACAGAAAATTATCTCTCAGAGTTTCTACAAAAAGAGTAGCAGAGTTATTCAAGTCACTTGGGGTGAGCTCGTTTCTCCAGTCGATGTCGCCATAGTTAAAGTCCCCCATGATAAGGTGGCTAGGGTTGAGGATCGCCACGTTGTCTATTAAGGTTCTTCAGTTCCTTTGGGATCTGTAGATACACCCGACAATAAGTAAGTCCCTTCCCTTTAGTTTAATTTTACACCACTTGGACTCTTCAAAAACATCCTCTCCCTGTACCCACGCCTGGCTGGCTCCAAGGTCTTGCCTAGCATAGATAACCACACCCCTCTTGCAGGTTTCTTGAGAAAGGTTCGCAACTGAGTCATATCCAGCTATACTGAATTCACATTCCTCTGGGTCGATTCTCCTGTTCTTGTACAACAGATCGGCGACTCCTACAATATATGGTTGGTGTACCTTCAGTAGTGTTTCAAACTCCTCTCTCTTATCAAGGAACGTGTCAGTATTATTGTACATGACTTTCAAGCTCGAATTTGTTCTCGGTAACGTCTCTGCTCTTAGTAGTAACCCCGCCCCCCCCTACCCCATTTTCAGAAGCTGCAGCATTTGCTAAATACATGTATTTTGCAGGGTGTTGTTAGAAATGTCATTGCTTACAAGGCGCTCGCCTCCTCCCGGCTGATAGGCGGAGCTGGTGCCACCTGGGGGTAGAGCGAATGGAGGGTGAGCTGCTGTCCCCCAGCCTTGTGTCGGCACACGTGCTTCCACCACTCTCTCCCTGAATACAACCCGTGTACACCCATCCCCGCTCCTCCTCGACTCCTCCCTCTTCTGCTTCAAGCCCTGCAGGAGCTTCCTGTGCTGTTCCAACTGCATTACCGTGCGATCTGGGTGAATGAATACACTCCGAAATGCCTCGCTCCTTGCTAAGCTTTTTGCTTGCCGAATAACCTCCCATTTCTCCTCCTCACTCACTAGTGTGATCCTGAGGGGGCGAGGCTTGTCCCCCTGCTTTTGTCCCAGCCTCCTCACATCCTGAGGGGTTGATGGCATCTTCAGAACCTCTGTACAAATATTTTTAAACTGCATCTTATCGTTTGTTATTTGACTCTCGGTTCCCTCCTCCTGGCTCTGAGGGACTCCAAAAATTATTACATTGTTCCTGTGCTGGAGACGTTCCCGTTGTTCCTCCTCTCCCCTAACATAAGATCCGTTAGTTCTCATTTCTTCGACACACTTCTTCAGAGTCCCTAGCTGCTGTAGAACTTGTTCTGAGCCTGCATTACTCTCCGCCCCCTGCCGTGGCCCTGCTAATACGTCAGCATAACTCCTCTTAGCAACCACCTCCATTCTGTCGGCTACTTCCTCAGTCTTAACAAGGATCTCTTTCCCAACTTGTTCCAGTTTGACAACCAGCAAGGCTCCAGCTTCATCTATTTTCGTCCCTAGGAAACTTGTTCCCCTATGGCTTGCAATCGCCTCATTTACCTTGACTACACAGTCAGGGCAATACCAGCAACAGCCTTTATGCTTTACGGCAGTTTGCAACATCCTAAACGCTGTAAGGGTCAGGCCTTATCCTCCATATCCGACGTCCCCCTGCAGTGATCACATATCATACTCATGGTTGTTGTTGTTGTGTGTGTGTGTGGGGGGGGGGGGGGAGGGGGGGTGCAGACAGTGAATAGACCTACCTATTTAAAAATAAAGAGGAAAAAAAAAAGAACAGTACTTAGCTGCCCTCTGCTCTGGCTTTAAACCTGCCCTGTTGCAGTTACAGTTGTCTTCTGTTTCCTTTTTAGTTCACTTCGGCGTTTGTCGGTATTTATGTGCTATCTCTGTGTACACTGCACTTTGCTATGAGTAACGCATTTTATACACCCACTCAGTCCTTTAGAAACACAGAAAAATAAAATAAAACTTTCTTTGGGGCGGTAATAGAATGCCTTTAAGGATAACCAATTTTGGGTTTTGAGGCAGAGGCGAAAGAGGCGAGCAAGCACAGGGGCCAAAGCATCAGCACACTCCCTCAGAACACGAAGGGGTATTCCGTCTGGTCCATGCGCATTACTCACATCCAACCTGGATAACACACCGGCAACCCTGCAAGTGGAGATTATAGGAGAGTGCATAGGTTCAGTAGGAGGTGCAGGGGTAGGAGGGATAGAGTGGGAACAGTCTAAGGTGGAATTAGAGGAGAATAAGAAGGAATGCAGAAGTTGTTACAGATGTTTTTGGTTAAGGACCAGAAGGATTTACTGGAGGAAGAATTAGTCAGGACAGCGGTCTTTCTTTTTATAACATTCCGCTTGGCCCTACAAAGAATAGCCTTACAACGATTCCTAGAAGTAATGAAAGAGGTGTGGGTAAAAGGAGGAGATAGTTTCATAACTCGATATGCCCTATCACTCACCCTGCAAGCAAGAGAGCAGGAGCGATCAAACCATGATTGTAATGTGAAAATTTTGGTTAGAAGATGGTATAAATGCACTCATACCGCCCTGTATAACGCCAGCAATGCTGTCAGCACATACCGAGGTGTCCCAAGTGGATAAGCAACATTCATCCCAAGGAAAGTCGGTGAAGAATTCTGGCAAAGATTGCCAGCTTGCCCTCCGATAGTGCCATAGTTGACGTTTAGAGGGGGGGGGGGGTGGTCGTGCCCAGTTTGATTTAATAGAAATAAGGTTGTGATCAGAAGACCCTTAGGGGGCAGAAATTGAGTATGAATAGTGTGAGGGGTTAGAGGTAAAACAAAGATCAAGAATGTTAGCAAGTTGATTGTGTCGACCAGGAACACGTGTTGGGTGTTTGATTATTTGTTCCAAATCATTAAGTAGGGAAAAAGAGAGTGCCTCAGCTCCACCTGGGTCATCGGGGCTGTTGGGAGTGCATCCTCCATATGTACTACCAGCTGAGTCCTGTCTATTATTGTTGCATATGATTGGGGACCGGTTAATTAGCATATTGACCTTAATTGTAAACTAACTAGAAAGGGTTTTAGTTCTCAGTTGACGTCAATTTGTGACAATTGAATTTATTGATATAACACAAGTTTGGTGTTAGATTTTTCAGCGTGGTATTTTTAATGTTTCTTTTAACTGATAATTTTATTACATACTGCATTAAAATTTCTTACAGTGTAGATTGATATGCATTTTTAGTAAAGGTGTTATATGTATGTGAGAACTAATCCATGGTTTAGAAACTTTAGAATATAACTAGAACAAGATATAATTCAGAGAAAGTAAGGACATGAAATTCAGAAAAAGAAGAATATTGACTTAGAAAATATAAGCAAAGAAATATATATATATATATATATATATATATATATATATATATATATATATATATATATATATATATATATATATATATATATATATATATATATATATATATACTTATAGAAAGAAAGACATAGAACATGAAATTATTAAACTATATACACAAGACAATATTAATATAAAATATAGATATGAGTAAGAATATAAGTATATAAATACTGTGTATTGATGAATGAAAAGAATAAGTATATGAAATAGTGTAAAGAGGAAAAACGGACCCCTACATCACAGCTCAAGATTGAAGAAGCCGCAAGTCCAGGAAACTGTGAGTGCCAACTTTTTCGGAGTGAGACTGAGGAACTCCTGGAACAATTTACCAGAAAGTGTTGTGACGGCACCGAGTGTGAGCTCTTTCAAGACAAGACTTGACCAACACTGGAGCAGGTTCAGGTACATTCAGGAGCCGGTGCATGCCCAGTACTTGCCAACAGTGCGTAACAGAGACGTGACCGATTGCCCAAGCGGCTAACGAGCCGATCGTTTGGTGAAGAGCATAAAAGAAAAGGAAAAGTAATCAGAGACGTGACCGATCGCCCAAGCGGCTAACTATAGCTGATCAGTGGTGAAGAAGATAAAAGAAAAAAGTAAAAGAAAGTGTATTCTGTGAAGAGTTATTGTGTTTAGGTAGGAACTGCATTTTATTTTATGCCAAAATGTTCATTTATCTGTAACTCTATTATTATTATTTTTTGCACAATTATGTCATGGTGTATGTATCCCTGGGCTTTTATGAAGGTGTGTTGAAGTGTACAGTATGTGGCCAGTTGTCAATTCTCTTTGGTTGCAGTGGCGTAGCTTGAGTGTGTGCCGCCCGGGGCGGCCCTTGAGTTTGCCGCCCCCCCCCCCCCCCCCGTGCCCCCACAAAAAATACATATTGCACAGTGACTCACTCTTATATATATATATATATATATATATATATATATATATATATATATATATATATATATATATATATATATATATATATTAAATAGTTTGTGTACCATTATAATATTACTGTACTTTCACATACTCAAATATAGTATGCTTTAAATACACACCAAACATACTTAAACTTTATAAGTAACAGTTAAACAAAAAGCAAAAACGACATATAGGATAGGGAAAAAAGTAAAAAAAGTGTAAAAAATTAGGACCATCTTTATTTCTGAAATGAAAACTACAACTTTCTACAAAGTAACTTTTCTTGTGTTTTTTGTTGGCAATTTCTTCAATGACATTGTCAAAAACTATTTCATCTATCAATTGTCGCTCTATAGACAGTATGGCAAGATTTCTCAACCGCAAGGTGCTCATAGTAGATCTTAAGTAAGGGTGTAGCTCATGACGTGGTCGTGATGATGTGGGTCAGGTGTTAGGTCAGACACGACAAGGATTAACTTGCCGCCGATACAAAGGGATGGATTAACGTCTCCAGTAGCTGCAGATATGGGTGATGAGCAGACCCAAAAGTGCCGCCCCCCAAAAGTGCCGCCCGGGGCGGACCGCCCCCCCCTAGCTACGCTAGTGTTTAGTTGTCTATTATCTCTTTGTATGGGCTCACAAACGTACGTGCATGTAAGATATCTCACACTCAGGATTGAGGTAAAATAGAAACTCACAATGCGTTTTCTGTATATATATTGTTGTACAGTGAGTGCAGTGCTAAGGGGTTACTAGGTGATGAGTAGCTTGCTCAGAGGTCCTGTTGGGCGAGAAGCTTTCTGAGGGAGCTGGTTGGTGAGCCACTGTTGAGAGGTCTTGCTGGTCCAGTCGATGGGAGTAGAATGATCTCCTTGACTTGACGTCTGTATGTAGCAAAGCACAAAGCAGGGACCTCCCAATTCAGGGATAGGACACACACTTGTAATTTTCTCTCATTTATTTACTCTAGAAATCACCCGAGAAGGAAAAGGCTGGGACCCAGATCAGACATAACTAGTTATTATTACATTATACTTACAAAACAAGCATCAACTGTTGTCATATTCACATATTGGTACCATACAGTACAGGTAGCAGGAATTAAACAATACATAATAAACCCAACCCACCAGCATATCACAGGGGAGTGGCTGTTGTTGTCGACTCACTCCAGGGTGAATGTCTGTAGAGCAAAGCTAGAATTAGCCTTTTTCTGGCTTACAAACTACCTCCACGAGATCATCACATTCTTCATATAACATTTATTATGCTCAATCTATCAAACACACCCTATCAGAGCAAGAAATACGTGAGACACACCTGTTACTGGGCCCACCCGACGCGTCTTTGTTATGTAAACAACGCCGTAGCGTCTCTCCACCCCGGGCTGGGATGCATTCACTACGGCGCGCATTCCATTCCAAACCCACACAATATATTTGTTTTCCTCCTCGGAGCTTACAAAGATACATATCCATATCAATCATATTCTAAATCACAAAATAGTTGTCTCTGGACTTCCTCATACCACATGTAGATAAGGTAGAAGGCTATTGTTTGTAATGCTGGGTGGGATGGCCGGGATTAGGATTGGAAGTTCTTTGGTGGCAATTTGGGAGAGGGGGGGGATTGGCTAAGGGTGAAGGGGAAGGGGGAGGAAATTTGAAGGAGAGTAAGAGATTGATAGTATCCTGGCTCAACCAGATATGCTGAGGTTATAATAATTATAATTGAACTTACATCTTGCGTGATTAGGTTCTAGTGTACTGCGCACTTCATTGTAGTGCAATGTGCGAGGGGAACATCCCTAATTACAGTTTTAAGTTGTAACGACCACGGTCATACACGTCAGTTAGCGCCAAAATCAAATGATTCATATTACGCTCAATAGCCCACAAAACATGTAACTCTGCTTTTATTTTGAGTCCTCCATCTGAGGAGTCCGTTTTCTCATCACTTCAAGACGCCTCACTCCTCCGTTATCCCATTTTCTCTGACTTACTGAAACCAAACTCTCTATAAAATGACTTTGAATGTGAGAGAGCACACCCTTGTTTTGAGTCAACTTAGATATGTCTGTTTATAGTTGGAACATTCAAGATCCATTGTGAGTGGTGTTGAACACTTCAACTGTCCTTATTGGTAGTAAGACGTGTCAAGTAAGTGAGTGTCGAGTTTGCCAGCTAGAGTGGCGTATTTTGTGTCGTCCGTGGGGATACCCATGAGTTTCTGATCGCTACTGAAGTTATATTATTTTGTCGCCCCGACATCAGAGAATCTGATGTTTATAGTTTAGCTAGTGTCAGTTGTTTATTTAAGAAAGTCATTGATCTCCCGAACAGTTCCTGTCAAACTCAAAATTCTCCAAGACTTAAAGGCCTGTAGTGGAATTCTCCCCTACAAACGCTGTTTGTCGCTACCTAGCCGACCCCACCTATTCCCCAGTGTATGCCTCGTGACCTAGGTCAACCAGCGCCGCCATACACCACGGAGCGGGGGTCAACTACTAAGCCACGCCTACCCCCGCTATTTAAGACCTGACCTCGCGGTGATCTGCCTCTCGCTCTCTCGCTCTCTCTCTACCAACAGCCACAGCCAGCAACACCTCCTCCACCGCCGCTGCCCGGCGGGCCTCGCTCCTCCGCCTGCCTGGTGGTCCTCTCTCCCGCTGGCGAGCATGGCGACCCACAAGCTGTCCTCCTGTGAGTATCCTCACCAACCAGCTCTCTCTACATCACGCTTGTAACCACGCTGCCTTCCCAGCACCAAGCTGCATTGTACATTCAATACAACATGTATATAGAGAGCACATTGTGAGTTTCCTTTCTCCATTCCATCCTGAGTGTGAACCAAACAACCCAAACCCCACAGGCCGTTTGACCTGGGATGTGGTTTGCGGTCAGGCCAATAGAGTTGCAAACACATATATAACTCCATTTCACCTCTTTACTGACAAACTCAATCTCTGATTAAATCATAAATATAGATGTAGATAATTAGCCTGATCTGTGACACTGACGGTCACAGCTAGGTGTCCAACGACTACTTTGAATAGAGGGTCTATTGTTAGTAAAATTAGTCTTTCTAGTAGGAATATGCCCTCAGGCCCGTATATATACTGGCGGGCGAGAGGAAATCACTCCCTCTGTGCTTTCTCCTCCACGTCTACAGGTATGTTCACGTGTGTTCCACGCCGCCATATTAACTCAGTTTAACTTAGTCAATTTTGTGAATATCAGTGTTCATGTTTTAACATAGTAACTTCCGTGCCAATTGAGTCGAGTAACGTAGAGATCTAGCTATCGTCTGGACCGTTGCCAGATGTATGTTTTGTATAGTGAAGTTGAATATTCACTCCCTCTGTGATTTCTCCTCGACGTCTCCAGACGCTGTTGTGGGGATTAGCAACACTCCTGAAGTTCGGGAGCCGCCTATGGGCACGATGTCTATCGAAGGATGTCTTTAAGGTGGCGAGATTAGAGTCCACGGGCGAGATTCCTTGGCAGACGCCACGGCCCACCTCCACAAGTCAAGTTAGTCAACCCTTCCCGGGCCAGGCGCTCCAAGCTAGCGAGCGAGTCTGTAAACAATTCTGGCCCACTGACTCCGTCTTGAGTGTGGTCCATGTACTGTTCTTGGCTATATGTATGGAGCCGTATTAATATCCATGCTTGGGGATGACTAGCAGAAATATAGTCATCCCAGGTTAAGTATTGAACCACTGAATGAGAGTTAAAAGTGCCATGTTGTTCCTTGCAAACTAACAGGAGGTATTGTATGTTACTATAATTGTGGAGCTGTCCAGTGTGTTATGTATTCGTCGGCAGTGACCTTGAAAGAATAACCTGAGAGTATAATGTTATAACCAAGAATTGAGGAGGTAATTTGTTCCTTGTAAAAGTAAGACCTGTGGGTCCAGTGTTATTGACAGTGTGTAGTAATTTCTAAATCTTACTTGTCAAAGAAGTAATACAACAGTTGTCTAATGAAGTAATGAGTAATAGTTGTTGAATGGTATAAGTACTTGGAGTTGTCTAATGGTATAATAAGTATTTGGAGGTGGTTAATGAGGTAATAAGTTCTTGAAATGTTTGATGACTTAATAAGTTAATTGCGGTTCTGTTTTGTCTGAGTGAATCTAAGATGCATCTTATCCACTCACTGTGCTAATAAATATTGAATTAGTAATCTACGCGTATCACCACTCTACTCCTTCTAAACATAGGTTCCCAGAAAATAATACTTACTCACGTGCCTATACATCTACCACACTACCCAAAAACTTTCCATGGGTTATGTTATCTTCTAACTCAAAAGTCTGGGTGGTGGCAGCTACCCTTTGTAAGTATAAAAAGTGTTGTACTAAGAATAACATGGTTCCCCAGACTAACCCATGTATAAGAATAGACGTAAAACAGAGTATACTTCAGAAAGTTAAGAACATTGAAACAGAGTAAATATAATATACCGTATATGAAAGAAATGAAAGACTTGGAAAGTACAAGAAAAGAAAGATAAGACATGTATGTACATTGTGGAACTAACGACACAGCATAGAAATTATTAAATAAATACATCATGAAAGTTTAATATAGAGAACATACATAACTGAGAAGAGAATTACTTGTACAAGAATAGAAAGTATATTTATAAATAAAGAATTGAAGAATAATAACAGAAAAGAATATCTGGATGGTAAATTATAAAAAGGGGAAGAACTCGGCCTGTTACAAAGTGAAGTGGATACTGTAGTGGATTTCTCCCCTACAAATGCTGTTTGTCGCTGAGAAGCCGACCCCGCGAATTCCACAGTGTATGCCTCGTGGTCTAGGTCAACCAGTGCCGCCCACGGAGCGGAGGTCAACTATCTACCCACGCCTACTTCCGCTATAAAAGACCTGACCTCGTGGTGACCTGTCTCTTCTTCTAGCTACAGCCGCAGCAAGCTACACCACCTCCTCCGCCGCAGCCTGGCGGCCCTCGCTCCCGCCGGCGAGCATGGCGACCCACAAGCTGGTCCTCCTCTGAGCACCCTCACCAACCAGCTCTCTCTACATCACGCTTGTAACCACGCTGCCACTTCCCAGCACCAAGCTGCATTGTACATCCAATACAACATGTATACAGAGAGCACATTGTGAGTTTCCTTTCTCCATCCCATCCTGAGTGAGAACCAAACATCCCATACCCCACAAATGGTGACCCCCGGAGATTCGTACTCACACAGGATGGAGGAGAAACTGATCACTCTCCCAGTCTTCAAGCAACATGGAAGACTGGCTTATCACCCAGAAGCAGCTCTAATCGGCTCTACAGCTACTGTCTCTAAACCGCAGGTTAGACTGTAATGGTCATGATAAGAGCTAACCTGAAAACCGTAAGTATTCATATTACGCTCAAACGTCCACAAAACCTTCTGAGTCCCCCAGTGGAAACGTCCTCCGTTTTCTCTGTTCCTTGATGATGTCATCGATAAGCCGTCTTTGTTTAGACGCTGTATGTTGGGACCTGTTGCCATCCAACCCTTTGTAATCAATTTAATTTTGCTTTTGATAGCTGAGTCAGAGCATTGTTAGTGAAGATAATAGTAGAGAATGAAAATGAGTTCATGGTCTCAATTTCAACGTCAGAGTGTACCGTAAATTAATTCATCGGAATAGAAGTAGGTGGACTCCCTGGCCTGTTTTGAGTGAGGGCCCCGCGGGCATTTCTACCGTTAGTGAGTGCCCGTCCCTTCATCCATACAGGTATGCCATTCCACTCCGTGTTGTAATTCGCCCTTCTTTAAGTGATTTGACCCAATTAATAGTTGATTGTGCAAGTGTTACAGTAACGTAGTTGATATGCTCTGAGTGAAGTCATATTTACGTCTTTAACGTCCCCTGAAACGTAATGTTGTTGTCACAGTTAGTGAGTGCCCGTCCCTTCATCCATACAGGTCCCCTGACGCTGCCCCGTTTGTCTCCCGATCCCATTGTGATTCTTGAATCGCTCTACCATCCAACAACGGCCTCGGATGTATTAGATGTCCAGCCGGGATCATATATGAGAAGATGGCACCGATGTGGCCTGATTAATGTGCCCCAAGGCTTCGTTGGGCCAGACCCCAGACCCGCCATGTGTCTGGCTACCCCACAATAACAACAGCCCCAGTGCTCTACCCTGGGTTACTCCTTGGAAGTATGTGTCCACAGAGAGTGTTGTAACATGTATGTTAGGGATAATTAGTTGGAAATAATTATCCCATGTTGGGTAGCGGACCCCTGCATATACTAGTGTCATTGTTTACGTATATGTTGAATAATCTACAATGAGTACCATGTAATGTACCACCAGTAATGTTGTGAGTAAGAGTAAAGAAGAAGGAACTGAGTTTGCACTAAGCCCAGGAGGTGAACCTGGTAATCATATGATTAATACAAAATCTTTCCCCATTGATTGCATATTAATAAATTTGTTTTTAGAGTACTTTAGGTGTATTCATTTCTCCCACAGTATTTTACCTTTATTTCCATCCAAGTGACCTTGATACCAAAATTACCATACTCACGTGCCTAGACCCTCGACCATGCTACCAAAAGAATGCCCAGGCTACCAAAAGAATGACCATGCTACCAAAAGAATGCCCAGGCTACCAAAAGAATGCCCAGGCTACCAAAAGAATGTCCATGCTACCCAAGAATAGGTAACGGAACTGAGTAAGAGTAAGAACTAAGAGAAGTAAATAAGATGAGGGTGGTGTAGAAACAGAGAGGGAACTGGCCCCCTCACATTGGTGACAGACCAAGAATCCGCCCCCTCACATTGGTGACAGATCGAGAATGGGCCCCCTCACATTGGTGGCAGCTCGAGAAACCTCCCCCTCACAAGACACCCTAGAGCAGCTCTGCTACTCTAAGCAGGCAGCCGCTCCTCTTCCTGTCCCAAGCACCAAGTCCTACCGACCCCAACACACCCGTCCTGCCTCAGACGCCGCCCCCGGCCCAGCAGTACCCCCTGCCGCTTCTCCTGATGCAGCCCCTGCTCCCGACGCGGCCCATGTGTCTGAGTGCGGACCCACGCACCCCTCTTTTCTCCCTCAGGTACCCCCCTGATACTGTCCTGTACCCTGCTGCTGTAGTGGACCCAGCTGCTGTCACGAGCCCTCATCCTCTTCTGCTGACGCAGCCCCTGCTCCTGACCCAGGCCCACACACCCCAGCAGGCGCATCTGACGACTCTGTACCTGACGTGAGGGAAGCACAACATTCATTGCCTCCACACACCCTTTTTCTCCCTCTCTACTCCCACAGATATTGTGTATCTAGACAGTTGTCTCTAGTGGCCGGCTCATCCACGCCATCGCCGTTGTCTCACATGAGGCATGCACCGCCTGTTCTGCCTCACATATGCTATGCAACCCTTCAGACAACAAGTCTCCTACACTACCTGGAGGGAAGGAGGGAGTATTGTAGTGGATTTCTCCCCTACAAATGCTGTTTGTCGCTGAGTAGCCAACCCCGCGAATTCCACAGTGTATGCCTCGTGGTCTAGGTCAACCAGGACCGCCCACGGAGTGGAGGTCAACTATCTATCCACGCCTACCTCCGCTATAAAAGACCTGACCTCTTGGTGACCTGTCTCTTCTTCTAGCTACAGCCGCAGCAAGCTACACCACCTCCTCCGCCGCTGCCTGGCGGCCCTCGCTCCCGCCGGCGAGCATGGCGACCCACAAGCTGGTCCTCCTCTGAGCACCCTCACCAACCAGCTCTCTCTACATCACGCTTGTAACCACGCTGCCACTTCCCAGCACCAAGCTGCATTGTACATCCAATACAACATGTATACAGAGAGCTCATTGTGAGTTTCCTTTCTCCATCCCATCCTGAATGAGAACCAAACATCCCATACCCCACAATACCCCCGCTATGAACATTCGGCTTTTGTTTCAAGGCAGCGTCCCTTGTACCCGGCCTACAGGTGTGAGTTGTTGATATAGCCCACTTAATTTCCCCAAGAACTGTCAAGCCCGAACCGTATTCTAGTATGTAAGTTAGGATTAAAATATGGACTTATAAAACACCAGGTCACAATAAACGGGAAAATGGAGATGTCAGAACCATAAGAAAACAAAGTAAAAAGTAAAGATTGGAAACTGTAGGCCTAAACAGAGAGGAGCAGGGGGGGGGGGGCACTGGCCGTCAGTATCCTTCCCTCTCTCATCAAACTCAGGTCAGTGAACTTCATCGGGCTGTATTCAGTCCTAATGTACTGAGCACATCATTGTCATTCCTAAAAACCCACTTTAATTCATATTACGCTACATAACATTCAAATCCACGGCGCTTGTAGAATCTCAGGAGAGACCTGTTTTTCCCATCCGTTTTACACTCAGGATCACTCCCAGTAAGTCCGGCCTTCGAACACAGTTGTCACTACGTTTATTCCACTTTCTACTGGCAAACGCAATCTTGAATTAGTCTGTGTACATCAACTTTAGTAATTCGCCAGACCTTTGCCAACTGAGGGTCATCCTTGGATGAGTAACAGTTAGATTGTTTGTAATTTTTGTCATTGCGTGAGTAGCGATGGCTGGCAACTCAGGAGTATATAAACCAGTGCGAGGTGGGAGGAATAAGCCTTCCGTATCACCTTTCACCTTCGTTCTCAGATCGAGGGTGGGTTTAATTGAAACCCACTGGTCGCTCGGAGCCAGTGGATACCCAGCAGTGGTCAATATATGAGTAATGGCGCTGATTCGGCATGATTAATCGGCTCCATTCTACCTCGTGGGCCGATGGCCCCAGACCCGCCTCGTGTCGGACTGTAACCGACCACAACAGCAGTCATCAGTTGTTAGAGGCGCCAGTGTTATGCCTTGGAGTTATGGTCCACAGTGTGGTCGTATGTGTTTGTTAATAATTACCCCATGTTGGGTAGTGGACCCCTGTCGGTGTTTGTATCAGTATTAACGTGTTGTTGTGAGTGCATCTCCTATGCCCTACCAACAGTCTGTGAAGTGCCATATGCCAGTTGGTCTTATAACTGGATGTAATGAGACATACCTAGTAATGTGGGAGAAGTAAAGTAATCTGCAAGGAGTTGCCATGTAACTATGCATTGTGAGTAAGGACAAGGAACTGGTCCTGCTATGTAATGTAATGTGACACCAGTAAGAGTGTGCACGGTAAGAGTGTAATACCTGGGTAATTGCTGTTGAATAAATAAGAAAATAAGTAAATAAGAAATACGGAGTATTTCAGGAGTATTCATTTCTCCCACAGTAGTTACCTTTATTTCCGTCCAAGTGACTTGATACCAGAATTACACTACCCATGTGCCTAGACCATCGACATGCTACCAAAAAGAACTGAGGTTAGGTAGAACCAAAAATGAACTGAAGTATGTAGATGGAACATTTGAAAGAACTAAGACATTTTGTGGTTTCACCCTTCTTTCCCCTTATCGATCTGGTCAAAGAAAAACCTAACCCAATGCCAAGTCCACTCTGCCCGCTACCTAACGAGGTACATACTGTCCAGAGGAGGTCTGGTGGCAGTGACCCTTAGAAATTAAGATTAGAGTTAAGTGTTTCCCCTTAGAATTAGTGACCCCAGGCTGGCAGTATACTAAAAAAGAGGCATATATAGCAGTTATTACAGTTTAAAACTTTGCTTGATGCATACAGTGAAATAGTGATGTGTTGGGGTGGGTGATAACGGCCCATTAGGCATTATTTCTCAGTATCCTTCGCTCTCTCATCAAACTCAGGTCCCACGCGGTCGGACCACCTTGCTGGGCGTAAGCCATTATTACTGTGAGCGTCCCACCATGTGAGGTGACTACCAGCTATGCTATTCCACTGTGAACCTGTGGATTCACAGCATACCACGCCAAATGAGTAGGAATAAATAAGGAAATGCTTGAGAAACTCCGCTGTCGTCTCTTGGAGCGACCTATGATACCAGGCGTAGAAACAGTACTGGTATGTCTCTTGGTGTAGCCCTCGTCTCTACCCACCGAGGGCGGTGTGCGAACGAGGTGCCTGATATATGGATCTAGAAATTACAAGGAGTCCCATCCTTGCAGGTGTGGAGTGTAACAGGTGTGGTGAGCTGGTGCTACTATTTATGATAACCTAAAGGGCTATATTCCATACAGGTGGAGCAGGGTTATTGTAAGAAGAAATGACCGAGGTAAGGTCACTCATTGTTATGCAATAAGTATGTGGATGACACGCAACTATTGTACGACGTCTGTTGTCGAGCAGGGTAACCAGAATCATCGTTGTTCTTCTAAGGAAGGCCAACTCGCTTGTATTTTAACGGAATGCAATATGTTTTATAAGGAATAAATTTGTTAAGACATGTTATGGTTTCACCCTTCTTTCCCCTTAACGATCTGGCCAATGAAAAACCTCTTTGTAGACTTTATTCTAACAGCGTCAGCTGTTGACTGGCAACCGGGCGCTGCCATAGACAAGCCCCCACCTCAACTTGGGAAAACATATCGTACGATATTACAATCTTACATCTCCCCCCAAGTTAAAAGGAAATGACAATGCACATTTGAACTAACAAAAGGAAAACAATGCACATAAAAACAACAATAATGCAAGAAAAACCAGTCAAAAAAAGAAAAACAAAACAAAAACAAAACTAAACTAATTTTATATCACATACACTACACCACATAGTCCGTCAACCATCCCGGGGGCCTACGGCCTCTCCTGGGCGTGGCCGCGCTCGACTGGGGAGGGGCCGGGGGTGCGAGTGAGGGCGCGGGCACAGAGGGCACAGCAGAAGGGGGACCAGGAGGCACAGCTTGGTGCACCACCGGTGTAGTAGGCACAGGTGTGGAGCCGTTTCGCAGGTGGCGTCTGTTGCGGATGGACACCCTGCCACTGCCACTCAACCTGACGGCATACTGCCTGTGAGGGCGGGCTTCCACCACTATGCCTGTCCTGTCCTAGAGCTTGGTAGCTGCGTCCTGCACACGCACATGCGTGCCCACGGCTAGGGGAGCCAGCTGGCGGGACTCCTCCCCCCGCGACAGAAGGACCCCGTCCTGGGTTTCAGCCAAGCGCACCTCCCTCATACGAAGTGCCCGCCGCCAGTGCTGGTCCACCTTATATTGCTGTCTGGCCACGGGAACGCCGTTCACGGAGCTGGCGGCCAGTGGCGAGTTGGGCGGGCGACTTGTTCACCCCCCGCAGAGGCGTGTTCAGGTACTGGAGGAGGGCCTGGGATGTCCTATCGTAATCCAGGCTACCCCCGGGCCCAGTGTTATCCCTGAGGAGCCTCTTGGCGGCCTTGACCCCAGCCTCTGCCCTGCCATTGGACTGGGGGAAGTGGGCCGACGAGAGGCGCACCTCGACCCCCCCATGACTTGAGGAAATCTGTCATCTCAAGGCTGGCGAGGTTGGTACCTCCAACCGTGGAGATCTGCTCAAGTGCCCCCCACCTCGTGAAGTAGGCCAGCAGACGGGCGATGATTTTTCCAGAGGTGGCCTCGTTGGGGAAGTGAGCGATCTCCAGCCAACCTGTGAGTCGGTCAGCATATGCTAGGTACATGTCGCCCTGCAGGTGGAACAAATCGGCCACCACTTGTTGAAAGGGATAGTCTGGTGCTGGGGTCAGAACCAACGACTCCGGAGGCTGGGAAGGGGCGTGGGTCTCGCAAGCAGCACACCGGGACCGATGATACTGCAGGTCACCCTCCATGCCAGGCCAATAGACAGACTGCAGGGCCCACCTGAGCATTGAGTCGAGGCCCTGGTGCCCCACGTGCAGGTTAACTGCGACCCGGTGGCGGAGGGAGTCGGGAATGACAAGGCGCACGCAGCCCTGGTCAAAGGTGTAGGTGACCAAACCCCTCGCCACAGCCAACCTGTCCCTCACCGAGAAGTACGGGCGCAGACAGGCCACCTCCTGTGACTTGTTGGGGTGCCAGTCGCCCGCCAGCACCCTCGACACTAGAATCTGGTACACTGGGTCGTCCGCAGCCGCTCTGCACACTGTTTCTTTGTCCATAGTGATGCACCCATCCTGATCCAGTGCTGCAATTGTGACTGCGCACACTGCAGCGCACAGGTCCTCCTCTTGGTCCATGTCCTCCGCGTCGGGCGCCGCCCTGAGGGAGAGGAAGCGGGATAGGGCGTCAGCTGCACAGTTCCGCTTCCCTGGCAAGTACTTGACCGTGAACCGGTACTGCAGGGTCTTCTCCTTGAGCCTGAACAGGCGCGGATTCGCCACATTCGTGAGGGCTCTGTCCCCTAGCAAGCCAACTAATGAGGTTCGGGCAGCCAAGGAGGAACAACCTGGCCTTGCGCAGGCACCATACCACAGCCAGGGCCTCCCCTTCTACTGCAGCGTAGCCGGCCTCGGCCGTGCTCAGATGTCGGCTACTGCACAGAGCCAACCGCCTTCCTCCCCTGCAGCAGAAGGGCGTCTCTGGAGAGGCACAAGCACAGTATTGTTGCAGGACGACGAGGCCGATACCTTCCCTGCTCCAATCCGTGACAGCTACAGTAGGCCTGGGTTTGTCGTAGTACACCAAGCCGTCCCTGGCCAACTGACAGATGGTGTCCTGGGCCTGGCGAAACTTGAGCCGCAGCTGGTCGCCTCAATACACCCGCTTGCCCACTGGCTTCTTGAGGAGCTCACGGAAGGGCTCCATCACAGGTGCAGTGGCAAGGAAGGGAGCCAACTGGTTAACCAGGCCATGCCAGGACCTGATGTCAATGATTGATGGCTGATCAGGCATGGGGAAGTCCTTGATGGCTGACAGACGTTGGGCAGTGGGCTGGTAGCAGTCCCACCCCAGGAGGAAACCCACAAACTCGGCTTCTCTCCAGCAGAACAAGAACTTTTCTGGTTTCAGTGTGATACCTGTGCGAGTGCAGGTCTCCAGAAAATCGTAGGCGTGCCAGAACGCCCCCTTCACACTGGAGTCATAGAGGAGAGTGTCATCTACGCACTTGTACTTGCGGGGCACATCCTGAATAGCGTCGTCAAACCTCTTGGTGTAGGCATCTGACGCTGAACAATGTCCCATGGGCGTCTTGCAGTATCGAAAAAGGCCCCACGGCGTGATGAACGTGGTCAGGCGTCTACTCTCCTCCTCCAACTCCACCTGATGAAATCCCCCAAAGGCGTCGGCGACGGTTTTGAACGAGTGCGCTGGCACCCCAGACACCATGTCGAATGGTGCAGGTGTGTGGTGCATCTCCCTCAGACAGCTTGCATTGAGGCGTTGGAAGTCTACAGTGCGCCTGGGCTGACCGTTTTTCTTGGCCACCACGACCATCCTGGCGCACCACTCCGTCGCCTCACCAGCAGGCACTGGCTGGATGACGCCTCTCCTGACGTCCTCCTCCAACTAGGCCTTCACCTCCGCTTCCCAGTGTTTCGGAACGGGAGCAGGTGTGTGACAGGCGTAGGGGGTCGTGCCGGGCGTGAGGGGGACCAGTCATGACTGGCAGTGGGGACCTGCTGGTGTTGAATGCGGTAGATGAAAAGTGCATGAGCAGCCATGCCTCCAACCTGGCCACATTCTCCTCCAAAGGAGGCAAGGGTATCTCAACTGGCCTCGGCGGGAAACGACTGCTCTCAAGGAAAGGGTTCGGAGGTAGGTCAGTGTGCCGCTCCCCTCCATCGCCCACGGCAGCCACAACATGTCTATGGAGTGGGAAGTCGACAGGCACCAAGTTGAGGCACTTGCAGGCCTCCAATGACAGGTAGAGGGCCTTGGCTGTCTGCACGAAGTAGACCTCCTGGACGGTGGACCCCTTGTCCACACTGAGGCGGTAGGGGGCGGACCCCAGACACTTGAGCTGTTTGTTCGCCACGTCCCTAAGGCCATTATGGGCCCGAAGTTGCCCCAGACACAAACCGATGTCCCGGAGCAGGGATGGCCCTCCCACACACACCATAGCACCCGTGTCAGCCACAGCCAGCACAGGGATGGCGGGGGAATTGCCCCCAGCCTGGGTCACGAACACTTGTAACTTGGGGTGGCGGGATAGATGGGCTGTTGCCACTGTGACAGCACCTGACACATCCACAGGAGCACTTAGGACTGACTTACTCCTGCAACACCTTTTGAAGTGACCAACCTTAGAGCAATTGCGACATGTGGCCCCACTTGCAGGGCAGTTACTTTTACCAGAGGCATGTGACATGCCGCAGTAACCACAGTGCGAGCGACTGGGGTGTCCAGGTCGGGCGCCAGGTACCTCAGACTCACCGGTGACGTCATCACCAACAGCAGCTGCCTCTGCGGCTGTTCCCAACACTGCCTGGCCAGAAGTATGACACAATACACCAGCATCTCTCACTGCTGCCTCAAATAACATACATTTGTTTCTAAGCTCTTCAACACTATTATAACTCGAGTACCCCTGGAAAATTTCCCTTTTCAACACTGGGTTACTCAGGCCCACCATAACTTTACGTAATAGCATGTACTCAGAGAGATCTTGATCACAGGTGGGACATTTAAATTCACACTCCACTGCCTCTGCGAAGCAGCGTTGAAAATACATTTTCATGGGTCCCTCTTCACCTTGTTTGCTGTTGAAAAACTCATTCCATTTCACAGCTTGGTTTGAAGACTGAAGAACCATTCTACTGATGGCATCCAGGGCTTCCTTGGGTGAGAGCTGCTCCCACTGACCGCTGGGGTATCTCTAGTCAATCACCCTTTGGAGCGCAGGGACGCAGTTCAGGCGAGTGTGGAGTGTGGCCACCAGTTGTGACCACCCGTTCATCAGCACCCATGACTCCATAGACCGCCTCCTTGTCCTAAACGCAGCTGCTGGCATTTATGCCTCACACTTCTCTGGGGCGACAGCTGCTGAGGGCTTCATGACCGGCATAGAAGCATGACCACCGCCAGCAGCTAGAGATGCCATCTGAGCCATCTATGCACTCATGGCCTGCTGCTGGGCGCGCGTGGTGTTCCCCGCTGGTGTAGAGATGCCCTGGCGTCCCCTTGAGGGTGTCGAGAATCGTGGACGTGTAGGGGCCATGTCAGCATTCTTGTCAGGGCTGTAATGGCGTGTCGGGCCCCGGGATCCTACTCACTGTGCCATGTGAGAGGTTTGAATCATAGACCATGTTCTTTGTAGACTTTATTCTAACAGCGTCAGCTGGTGACTGGCAACTGGGCGCTGCCATAGACAAGCCCCTACCTCAATATGGGAAAACATATCGTACGATGGTACAATCTTACACTAACCCAATGCCTAATCCACTCTGCCCGCTACCTAACGAGCTACATACTGCCCAGAGGGGGTCTGGTGGCAGCGACCTTTAAAGTTAAGACTATAGTTAAGTTATCCCCTTTAGAATTAATAACCCCAGAATCTGGCAGTATACTAGCTCTCAAACCTTTTTCATTTAGTTAAAAATATTTTAAGAAGAGGTGCAGTATCCAACTTGCTACTTTTGTTCACAAGGAGGTGGTCCTATCTTTTTGGTTTAATTGAAAGATTGAAGCTTGACTTGAAGGTACTGTATTTAGTGCCTATACAGTTCTTTTTGTTTTGTATTGAATTTGATAATTTTTAGATGTATTTTGGTATTGGTGGTGGGTTGTCGACTCTTATTCTGCTTAATCTGAACCAAGCGTGTTCTTCTCTTGCTCTTCTAACTGGTTCGTTGTCAAGCCAGTTTGCTACAGTTTCTGAGTCTAACTCTCGTACTTTTTCCCATGTTCTTTTGGCTTGGATGTAGATGTCTACGTTTACTGCGTTGATGTTGGCTCTTCTATGGAGTTCTTCGTTTGTTACTCTTTCTTCATAACTGATGTCATATATGAATCTGAGGCTTTTATTTTGTACCGTTTGAAGTTTCTTGATTCTCGTTGCACTAAATGAGTTGGTTGGTACAGGTGGGTAGCACATTACTGATTTAATTAGTGCCGTGTATAATTACCGTTTGTTTGGTATGTTCAGTTTTTTAAATCTTCTTATTTTTGAGAGTTTGCTATGTAGTTTGTGGACTTTTTCGTTGATGAAGCTCTGGTAACCATTTGTTGTGAGTTTCAGTCCCAGGATGCTGCCTTCGTTGGTGTATGGGTAAATTTCTCCATCTACTATTACTGGTTCGACCTTTTTCTTGGCAATTGGTATGATTTTAAATTTGTTGATGTTTGTCCGTATTTTCCATTTCTTTTCGTAGTGATTTATAGTTTTTATTGCTAAGGCCGTATGGCGTGCCATCATTGCTTCTTATTTTCCGGGATATGATATGATTTGTGTGATGTCATCAGCAAAGATAATGTGTTCGTTATGTTGCGTTGGTTCAGGTAAGTTGCTCGTATATATGGAGAATAGTGTTGGGGATAGGACGCCTTCTCGGGGCACTCTGCTTTCTAGGTCGAAGGGTGGACCTAAATGGTTGCCAATTTGTAGCTGTGCTGTCCTGTTTTGAAGGTAGTCACATAGGATTCTTTCTATTTCTGCAGGTAGGTCTAGTTTTAGTATTTTATATGCTAGTCCGTTGTGCCACACTTTATCAAATGCCTTTGCCACATCTCTTAAGACTATTTTTACTTGGTTTCCTTGCTGTTTTTCTTTGGCTATGATTTCTGTTATTGTTGCTATTGCCGTTTGGGTTCTTCTACCTCTTCTAAAGCCGTGTTGTCTTGGGTTGAGTTTGTTGTGGTTAACCAGGAACTTATCCAGTCTGTTATTTAATATGCGTTCCAAGAGTTTCCCGGTTATTTCCAGTAAGGATATAGGTCTGTAGTTTATTATCTGTTTTGGAGCCTTGCCTTCTTTGGGAATGAAGATCATTTTTGCTCGCTTGAGGGCATCGGGAAAGTAACCAGCGGATACGGTTGAGTTGTAAATATTTATCAGAGCTTCCATTGGTCTGCTGGGCAGGTTTAATAACATGTTTCGGGTTATGCCGCTCATTCCAGGGGATTTTTCTTTAAATTTGCGTAGGCAGTGTAATAGTTCGTCGTTGTTATATATATGTATGTTTATATGCTGCCTTTGTTGATTAAATATACATTATATATTATGTTTCTTCTTACCAAAGTCAGAAATTGTTTAGGCTTGTGTAAACACGAAATATGTTAGGCACGTTGTAACCAACACCAGACAATAAACGCCCCAGCTAGACTGACCAATGTGACTTGTCATTCTCCCATTAAATAACGCAAGATACTACACTGGCGACGAGGATGGGATTGGCAAAGTGTTTGTGAACTCCTTGAAGAGAGAATAGTGACCACTGAAGGGAAGGCTACTCTGAACCTGGAGAATTTAAGTGAAGAGAGCACCCATGGCTGGCGTCAGTGGATATATGGGAAGATTGGGGGAGTATGATGCAGACAAGGAAGATTTCACATTATACTGTGAGAGAATGGTCTTCTTCTTTTTGGCAAATGAATTAATGGACGACGGTGGTGATGCTCGGAAAAGAAAGGCCCTTGAAGAGAAAAGGAAGGCAATCTTTTTGACACAGGTAGGAGCTAAAGTTTATTCTATTCTGGTCAATTTGCTGGTTCCAAACGAACCCAAAGACTCCTCACTGATTCAGATTACCAAGATTCTGAAGCAACATTTTGATCCTGCTCCACTTGAGATCGCTGAAAGTTACAAATTTGGCACAAGAGATAGAGGTAAAGATGAATCAGTAAGTAATTATATAGAAGCTTTGAAGAAATTATCCATTCACTGTAACTTTGGACAGTTCTTGAACCGAGCTCTAAGAGAAAGGTTTGTAATAGGCCTGAATTATGAAAAAATGCAGAATAAGTTAATGAACACCACTAACTTAACTTTTGAAAGTGCATGTCAGATAGCTACGAGTATGGAATTGGCTGAGAAAAACACCAGAGAATTTGTTCCCAATGCTTGTAGTGAAACAGTTGGCAGTAGTGGCTCAGTGTGTAAAGTAACTGTAGCTAAAAGGAATAATTATACCACAAAACAAAGAACAAATGCTGATTTAAAATGCAAGATGTGCCGAGGGAAACATGAAAGCTTTCAGTGTAAGTTCAAGAATTCAAAATGTTACAATTATCAAGGTATTGGACATATTGCTCCTACCTGCAGAAGTGATAAAGGTAGAGTACATGCCGTTGAAGGTGGAGAGAAGGAAATGAAAAACAGTATTCATGAGAGTGTTAGTAATTTTGGATCTGATAATGATGAGAGTGCCCATGTGTTTACTATTTACACCAGTCGTGAAGAGAAAGTTAAACAAAGGTATAATGTGGACTTGTGTATTAATGACACACCTGTAACCATGTAAGTGGATACTGCAGCTGATTTCTCCATAATGAGTAAAGATATGTATGAGAAACTATTTGCGCATGTGCCTTTAGAAGACTCAGGTGTCAAGTTGAGAACTTATACTGGAGAGATTTTGAACACAGAAGGTAAATTACAGTGTGAGGTAAAGTACAAAAATCAGAATTTAAAGTTGCCATTAATTGTAACTAGTTATGTGAATAGACCAACTTTGCTAGGTAAGAACTGGTTGTGTGAACTTGAGATGGACTGGAAGGAGATATTTAGTGTTTGAATGTGTAACAGTATTCCAGGTCTTGAGAAATTGCTTGAAAAATACAAGATTTTATTTGTAAAGGGACAGGATGGTATAAAGGGTTATGAAGCTCATATCACCATTGACAAAGATGTTACACCCATATATGCTAAGTCCAGACCTGTTCCTTATGCATTGAAAGGTGAAGTTGAGAAAGAATTAGACAGCCTTGTGAGTGAGGGAATTATTGTGAAAACCGCCAAGAGCAATTGGGCTGCTCCAATAGTAATTGTACCGAAAGCTGATAAATCTGTTAGACTATGTGGTGATTATAAAGTCACCATTAATCAAGCTGTTGAGGATGAGCAATATCCCTTACCCACATCTCAAGATTTGTTTGCTGCACTAACAGGTGGAACCATTTTCACTAAGTTAGACTTGTCCCAAGCATATGCTCAGGTCTCTGTTGATGCTGAAAGTCAACAGTACCTTACTATCAACACTCATAAAGGATTGTATAAGTTCAAAAGGTTGCCTTATGGTGTTAAAAGTGCACCAAAGTTATTTCAGTGTATCATGGACAAAATTCTTGTGGGTCTTCCCAATGTGTTATGTTTTCAGGATGATGTCCTTATTGTTGACAGTGTCATCCAAAATCATGTCAAAACCGTAGCCACAGTATTCGAAAGATTGTTGGCACACAATGTTAAGCTCAACAAGAGCAAATGTTCATTCCTAGCTAAAGAAGTAACTTATCTTGGTTACAAAGTGAATGCAGAAGGGCTGAGACCTGTAGAAGATAAAGTAGGAGCCATAGTAAATTTACCTGCTCCAAAAAATGTCAGTGAATTGAAAGCTTTCCTAGGTATGATACAGTATCATTCAAGGTTCTTGAGTGGACTTTCATCAGTTTTAGCCCCTCTGCATGAACTATTAAAGAAAGGGATACCATGGAAATGGAACAGTGCAACTCAGAAGTCATTTGAAGATTGTAAAGCTGCTCTGTCTAGTACTGATGTTTTGGTCCACTATGATACCAGTAGAACACTAAAGCTTGCTTGTGATGCTTCGGACTATGGATTAGGTGCTGTCATAAGTCACATAATGGATAACGGTGAAGAAAGACCCATTGCATATGCCTCGAGAATTCTTACCCAAAGCGAGAAAAATTATGCACAAATGGAGAAAGAGGCTTTGTCTATCATATTTGGAGTAAAGAAATTTCACCAGTATCTATATGGGAGGAATTTTGTTTTAATAGCTGATCACAAGCCTCTCTTGGCAATTTTGGGTCCTAAATCACCTGTTCCTACACTTGCTGCAGCAAGAATGCAGAGATGGGCTTTGATATTGTCGGCATATGACGATGCGATACAGTACTAGGGTGTGTCATAGGAGGGAAGATCAGCTAAAACTAATGGCCCATCACTTTTTTGGTAGATTTTAGTGTATATAAACAGAAAATAATTTCAGTTTTAATATTTTGCAACCTTTTGCTTGGTAAATTTTAGCGTGAAATTTATCGAAAATCTAACGTACAGCTGCATTAGTGCATTACAATTAAATAGTGAACATTGCTTTCTGACTTCATTCTTTAACAACCCAACTAACAATATTTTTTTCTGTTTCAGATTCTGATGCATTTATAAGTTGATAATATTTGCGATGGCTGCTTGTGTCAGGACGAGGAACCAAAAATCCAGCCATCCCAGTCACTATCTTGGGTCTGGGAGAGAGCTCCTGAAGTCGGAGTTGCCTACATTGAGAGATGCTTTGAGATACGGTGTTTTAATCAGGCAAATCAGTGAAAAGAACCAAAGAACTTACACAAACAAAGACATTGCCAGTGATATGACCAAAGCTGTCTTGGCACAGTACACTCTGGCTAACGCTCAGTTCAAGCCTCCAGTCATAACAAGTCAGAAGAAGATTAGTGAGAGACTGCTAGCCAGTTGGGAAAAGGCAAGAGATATCTCTCTTGGGAGAGGAAAACTTGCAGTTAAGGACAGCTTTGCCAAGCAACTGGACCAGTTATTTGACGTAATTACTTGCAAGTGCCCAATTGTTCTCTGTCCTGAGTTTGGATGCGATCGTGACTGTAAATCCGAGGCCCACATCTCCTGTATTTGCAAGCGTGAACTGAAGATTCCTGTGATCGAACTGGCATTTGTCAAAGCACAGAGAGAGAAGACTGGCAGTATAGGGGCTCTCATGATTTCTAGCCAAGATATTCCGGAGTCCAAGAGACAGGAGGCTGCCACAGAGAGACAGAAGAGGAGAAGAGTTGCCGAGGAAAAGAGACTTGAGAAGGTCCAGGGTGAGGTAAAAAAGGCCGATGATTGGAGTCAAGCTGATTCAGAGTTTAATGACTTCCCCATGGCTGATCCGAGTGCTGACCAGGAGAACGGTGACTTTGTCCCTAACCCAGAAAATAATGATCCCAAACCTTCCAGGCATAAGATTCGAAATAGGAAAGATATCCCGAGCATAGCTCTGGCCAGCATGCGACACCACACTGGTCTCAGAGAAACTGCAGAGATAGCAACAGCTGCCTGGATTGACGGTGGTTTGATAACACCTGATGATGTTCACCTGGTGATAGATCATAACAAAGTAAGGAGAGCTCAGGAGAAACTTGTCAGTAACCTAGAAGAGGAGTTTGATAAGGGGATAAGAGAAAATGGAATCAATTGTTTGTTCTTTGATGGGAGAAGGGATGACACTAAAGTGTTCATGAAAGTTGGAGATTCTGACAAGTTGTTCCCTGCCATGGTGAAGGAGGAACACTACTCCTGCTGCAGTGAACCAGGAGGGAAGTATTTGTGGCATTTCACTCCAGAGAAAGATGACATCAGGAAACCAGCTGAGATAGTGGCAGATAACATTGTGAACTGGCTCAGAGAGAGGAACGTAGACCAGACCCTGCAGGCCATTGGAGGGGACAGCACCAACACGAACACAGGGTGGCAAGGGGGGGTCATACAGTGGATAGAGCGGAAGATTGGGAGGAAGCTGGTCTGGATTGTTTGTGACCTCCGCACCAACGAGTTGCCACTCAGACATCTGATTCAGGAGCTGGATGGCAAGACTCTTTCAAACAACAGATGGTCTGGTCCTCTTGGCAAGATGCTGGACTCTGCCACTGAGTTAGAAATAAATCCGAGCTTTGAAAAAATCACAGTTGGCCCTCCACTCGTTGAGCTTGCACATACTGTCATTGACGACCTGAGTACTGACCAGTACTATGGTTACATGATTTGCAGTGCCATCAAAACTGGGGTCATGCCTGATAGACTTGCTTACCTGCAGATAGGTCCAGTCTCACATTCTAGGTAGCTCACAACGGCTCTCAGGTTCTGCAGAATTTGGGTCGCTCATCATAAACTGAAAGGGAACCAGCTTCACAACCTGAGACTTATTGTCCAATTCATCGTGAGTGTCTACTTGCCAAATTGGTTCAACACCAAGGTCAAGTCATCGTTCTCCGAAGGTCCGAGGCATGTTCTCTTCCAGCTTGAGCTCCTGAGGAGTCAGCCAAGGAAGGTTGTTCAGATTGTGGAGCAGACTGTGAGGAGATCTTCCTGGTATGCTCATCCCGAGGCAGTTCTGCAGACAATGCTCTGCAGTAAGGATGAGGAGGAGAGAAGAGTGGCAGTCAAAAAGATCTTGGATATGAGACTTATGAGAGGATCTGGGCATGACGAATTAGTTGGTGACGATTCCTTCTGTGTCAGGAAGACTCCTGAAGTCAATCTAGGTGCCAAGACCCTCACTGATCTCATAGATCTGGATAACATCCAGGCTGGCAGTGAACCCCCTCTTACCTGCAGCCTCACCAATTTTCAAGTCAGAGCTTTCCTGGACAACCCCATGCATGTCCCTGCCTGGCCCTCGCATACCCAGAGCGTTGTGTACAGCAAGTGAGCGAGGCCAGCAGTCACGTGTACAGCCAGGAGAGGAGGGAAGGCTACATCCGAGCTCAGGTGGTCAGCAGGGAGGTGATGAGTAGAAACAGAAGCAAGAAAGACATGTTCTCTATGGTGTGCAGCAACACCGGGTCGTAGTAGTAAAACCGGTTTTTGTATTTGATGATTTTGTTTTCTAAAGGAATATTAAATTTAATAAATGTGTCAAAATCATTCTTTTCACTATTCTGGATCATTTTCATCCTAATAAATTAACCTGATACATTTACTTTACTTTAAATAAGCTATTTAGTGGTGTTGGTAAAAGGGTGGGAATACTGAATTTTCATAAGATTTCAAGTTAAAATTTACCTAGCAAAAAATGAAAACTTTTCAAATCTGAAGATATCACATGATTCTGCACATAGAACTACATCATTAATACCATGGGCCAAAAAAAAAAAAAAATTCGCCTCCGTATGACACACCCTAATACAGTACAGACGTTCAGATGATCATTCCAATGCAGATGTTTTGTCAAGGTTGCCATGTAGTGGATCAAATGATGGAGTAGAGCCTAAGGTTTATGCTGTAACCATGATAGCAGACGATTTTCCAGTCACCTCCGGAGTGAT
This sequence comes from Homarus gammarus, assembly GCA_958450375.1. Lineage (NCBI taxonomy): Eukaryota > Metazoa > Arthropoda > Malacostraca > Decapoda > Nephropidae > Homarus > Homarus gammarus. Next base: position 169,132 of record CAUDMG010002520.1, read on the forward strand.
TGCTCATGAAACTAAGAAAGATGTTGCATTAGGAAGAGTCCTGGAGTATACACTAAATGGATGGCCAGAGATTTGTCCATCCTTAGACTTTCAACCGTATTATTTAAGGAGATGTCAATTATCAGTAGAACAGGGATGTGTGTTGCGGGGTATGAGAGTGTTAATTCTACAGTGTTTTAGGGGGCATTTTTGAATGAACTGCATTTCGAACATCCAGGTTTATGTGCTATGAAAGCACTGGCCAGAAGTTTTGTGTGGTGGCCTAAACTGGATGGTGAATTAGAAATGATGGTACGTGAGTCCTCTGTTTGTCAGAATGTTAGGAGTATGCCACCCAGCACACCTTTGAAAACCTGGAAATGGCCTACCCGTCCCTTCCAAAGAGTACACATTGACTTCTGTGATAAGGGAACAGACAAATTTCTTGTATTACTTGATAGTCATTCAAAGTGGATTGATGTTAAGCACATGTACAGTACTAATGCTGGTAGCACCATTGATGAATTAAGATTAATATTTGCTGAACATGGAATACCAGAAGAGGTAGTTTCTGACAATGGTCCTCCATTCCATTCATCAGAGTTTAAAAACTTCATGAGACTCAACGGCGTAAAGCATGTACTGACCCCACCCTATCACCCTGCCTCTAATGGTGCAGCTGAGAGATCAGTTAGAATTGTAAAGGAAGCACTTTCCAAGCAAGTAATTCAAGGAACTGTAGGAAAATCAATGAAACACAGACTAGCAAATTTCTTACTCAGATACAGAACCACGCCACATAGTGTGACTGGATGTACTCCTGCAGAGTTAATGGTGAAGAGACAGTTGAGAACAAGATTAAGTTTAGTCAAGCCAAGTCTGTTTGAAGTTGTAGAGAGGAAACAAGCTCAACAAAAAATGTATCATGGTATGAGTTCCAGTGAAAGAGTGTTCAAGGTAAATGATAGGGTGAGAGTTAGGAATATGGCTAAAGGTTATGGTACTGTACATGCAAAGTGGATAACTGGTGTCATTGACAAGGTATGTGGGTCTAGGACATATTTAGTGAAATGTGGTAACTCTTTGAGATATGTTCATGTGGATCACATCATTCAGGCACATGACGAGATGAATGTAGCACCAGGACATGATGATAAACTTGACACAGTTTCAGATGATCATGATGATGATGATGTCAAAGATGATGTTTCCCAGCATCCACTCACTGTGTCAACTGACTGTAGTGATGATACGTCTGTCCCTGATAATGCACAGAGTGCAAGTGAAACCCCTGTAAAACTTGATGGAGGGAATAGTCCTAGAAGATCAAACAGAGTTAGAAGACCTGTAATTAAATTAGAACTCTAATTATCTGAATTGTGAACAGGCCTTTCAAAACTGTTTAGTTAGGAAGTTATATTTGTTGTGTTCTATTCCCTTCTTCCCTACCATAGGTAATTCTGTAAGTTTTGTTATTTAGGATTTGTAGCAGCCATGTTCTCTTTTGAAAGGGAGAAATAGTGCTATATATATGCCTTTATTGATTATACATACATTATATATTATGTTACTTCTTACCAAAGTCAGAAAGTGTTTAGGCTTGTGTAAACACGAAATGTGCTAGGCACGTTGTAACCAACACCAGACAATAAACGCCCCAGCTAGAGTGACCAATGTGACTTGTCATTCTCCCATTAAATAACGCAAGATACTACAGTCGTGATTTATGAATTTATTGGGTCTTAGTCTTTCTGGGTTTCCTGTGTGGTAGGGAGGCAGTCTATTGCGTTATTCTCTTAGCCAGTCTTTAATTAACTCTTCGTATTCTTCGTCAAAACTTTCGTTTTCTTCTGATATTCTGAAGATCTTCTATTCTCATCTGAAGGCCTCTTCTTTTTCATGGTCTGTATAGAGTTTTTGTCCGTTTTGGTCTTTAATGTAGTTTATTGTCTGTTTTTTCGTGCCAAGTAGTTTGTTGATGTTTTGCCAGAAGTTTTTTGAGTCCTTTGTTAGATTGTTCCATTTTTCTTTATTAATTTGCCTGTACTCTTCTTGTAAGCCTTGTTGGATTTCTCTTATAATACGGAGTAGATCTCTAGTGGGACCTGTTTGTTCTATAAATGTCCTAATGTCATTATATTGTACTTGTAGTCTCTTTAATTCTTCGTTAGGTTTGTTGCTCGGGAGGGTTCTGTATGACGTTATTGGGGTTGTCTGGTTGATTGCTTGTTTTATTGTATTATGTAGCTTGTCTACCTCTTCGTCAATTTCCTCGAGTGTTACATCTTTTAGATTTATTTGTGGGTAGTTTTCCAATAAATCCTTATATTTCATCCAGTCTGTTTTGCTCATCTGGAGCCTTGGTGATATTTTTGTTTGAATTGGGCTGGTGGAAATTGTGAATATTATCGGAATGTGGTCTCTTTGGGTGATGGGGCCTTGCTCTATGTGGTAGTTAAGAAATGCCTTGTTGTTGCAGAAGATTTTGTCGGGTGTTGAAACGTCATTTGGTCACATCCAGGTGGTAAAGTGCGGGCACAGGTGAAGTAGTTTGCCAGTGTTGATTATACGTTCCAATGCTGTGCCTATCTGGTTACTGTTGACGTTGCTAAAAATGCGGTGTCTTGCATTGAAATCTCCCAGGATGTACATTGGAATGTTATAGTTTGTTAGTTTCAGTAGGTTGTAGTGGACATCTCCCCTACAACTGCTTACAACTGAGTAGTGGCGTCACCAAGCTGCTACCGCCTTCCCTAGCAACCAACCAAATGTTACCGTATCCTAGCAACGAAACTATTCACCGGCGACTTCTCGGGTTTTCCCAACATGACTCATAGCGGCTGCTGCTGGGTATATAAGCTGTGTCTCTCCATTGAGATTCATTCTGACCATTCTTCTTGAACTAGCAACACCTCCTCCTCCGCCGCTGCCTGGCTGCCTTAGCTCCTCCTCGCCTGCCTGGCGGTCCTCGCTCCCGCCAGCGAGCATGGCGACCCACCAGCTGTCCTTCTCTGAGCTTCCTCACCAACCAACTCTCATTCTGGCCCATCTTCCTGAACACGCAACACCTCCTCCAGCAAGCTCCTAGCTATCCAGCATTCATTCAACCAGGAGGCCAGCAACAGGCAACATCTTCTCTAACGAAGCTCCTGCACATCTACCTCCTTCAACAAGCTACTCACCGAACGTCTCTATTGAGCAGCTCCCTCACCACACGGCACCTCCAGCACCAGACTGTCTATCATATAACTTATATTATACAAGAAAACCACATTAGAGTTTCCTTCCATCCTGAGTGCTAGACAACATTAATATCTCGATACCCCTACAATGGTGACTCCCGGAGATTAGCACTCACACAGGATGGAGGAGACACTGGTCACGCTCCCAGTCTTCAAGCAGCACATCCTATCGACCCCAGCGCACCCGTCCTGCCTCAGACGCCGACCCCGGCCCAGCAGCAACCCCTGACGCGGCCTCTGTTCCTGAATCCAGACCCCCACACACCCCTCTTTTCTCCCTCAGGTACTCCCTGCTAATGTCCTGCACCCTGCTGCTGTCGTGGACCCAGCTGCTGTCACGAGCCCTAATCCGCTTCTGCTGACGCAGCCCCTGCTCCTGACCCAGGCCCACACACACCCCCAGCAGGCGCATCTGACGACCCTGTACCTGTCGTGAGGGAAGCACAACATTCATCGCCTCCACACACCCTTTTTCTCCCTTCTCCCACAGATAGTGTGTATCTAGACAGTTGTATTTCAGCGTTCGGCTCATCACGCCATCGCCGTTGTCTCACATGAGGCATGCACCGCCCGGTCTGCCTCACATGTGCTAAGCAACTCTACAGACAACAAGTCTCCTACACCGCCTGGAGGGAAGGGGGAGTATTGTAGTGGATGTCTCCCCTACAACTGCTTACAACTGCGTAGCGGCGTCACCAAGCTGCTACCGCCTTCCCTAGCAACCAACCAGATGTTACCGTATCCTAGCAACGAAACTATTCACCGGCGACTTCTCGGGTTTTCCCAACATGACTCATAGCGGCTGCTGCTGGGTATATAAGCTCTGTCTCTCCATTGAGATTCATTCTGACCATTCTTCTTGAACTAGCAACACCTCCTCCTCCGCCGCTGCCTGGCTGCCTTAGCTCCTCCTCGCCTGCCTGGCGGACCTCGCTCCCGCCAGCGAGCATGGCGACCCACCAGCTGTCCTTCTCTGAGCTTCCTCACCAACCAACTCTCATTCTGGCCCATCTTCCTGAACACGCAACACCTCCTCCAGCAAGCTCCTAGCTATCCAGCATTCATTCAACCAGGAGGCCAGCAACAGGCAACATCTTCTCTAACGAAGCTCCTGCACATCTACCTCCTTCAACAAGCTACTCACCGAACGTCTCTATTGAGCAGCTCCCTCACCACACGGCACCTCCAGCACCAGACTGTCTATCATATAACTTATATTATACAAGAAAACCACATTAGAGTTTCCTTCCATCCTGAGTGCTAGACAACATTAATATCTCGATACCCCTACAAGGTCTTCAATAGGGAGGGATGGTCTTCTTGGGGGAAGGTATGTTGTTGCGATTATTATTTCGCCCTGTGTTGTCTGTACTTTAATGACAAGGAATTCGCTGTTAAAGTTGTCTATTAGTATGTGTTTGATACCTTTTTTCACCGCAACGGCAACTCCGTCATGTTTTTCTCCACTTTTGTTCGAGTGGTGGGTGTCGTAGTTAAATATTTTGATTTTGGTGTTCTCAGGTTCTCCGTGTGCACTTATCAGTATTATATCTGGGTTGTTTTCATTATATATGTTACAAAGCGATGTTTTGCATGTATGCCAATCACGGACATTGTGTTGTAGGATTTTAAGTGTTTCCAGTTGGGGATGGTCCATTATTTCTTTTTCTTGGAAGGTTGAAGTTTAGGGGATGATCTCCTTTCGTTGAGTTCAGATGATTTTGTAGTGGACGTCTCCCCTACAACTGCCTACAACTGCGTAGCCACAGCCACCACACGGCACCTCCACGCATTCCGACGTGCCGTCGCCTAGCAACCAAGCGAGAGCTGTCCCCAGATGTTACCGTATCTTAGCAACGGAACTAGTCACCGGCGACTTCTCGGGTTTTCCCAACATGACTCATAGCGGCTGCTGCTGGGTATATAAGCTCTGTCTCTCCATTGAGATTCAGTCTGACCATTCTTCTTGAACTAGCAACACCTCCTCCTCCGCCGCTGCCTGGCTGCCTTAGCTCCTCCTCGCCTGCCTGGCGGTCCTCGCTCCCGCCAGCGAGCATGGCGACCCACCAGCTGTCCTTCTCTGAGCTTCCTCACCAACCAACTCTCATTCTGCCCATCTTCCTGAACACGCAACACCTCCTCCAGCAAGCTCTTAGCTATCCAGCATTCATTCAACCAGGAGACCAGCAACAGGCAACATCTTCTTTGACGAAGCTCCTGCACTTCTATCTCCTTCAACACGCTACTCACCGAACGTCTCTACTGACCAGCCCCTCATCACATGGCACCTCCAGCACCAGACTGTCTATCATGTGACTTGTATTATACAAGAAAACCACAATAGAGTTTCCTTCCATCCTGAGTGCTAGACAACATTATTTCCTCGATACCCCTACAATTTCCTTTTCAGTTCAGCTGTCGTGATTACAATAAAATCTTTTGTGCCGAATTTTATTTGGTCTTTTTTAACCATGTTCCATACCGTTTCTTTGTCATACTGTTCGTCTGTGTATCGCCATACTATTTCGTTAGCCGTTACTAAGTCTTCAATTAATTTTTCAGTTGGTTTTCTTTGTGGTGGGTATGGTATTCTTGAGGTTTGATAAAACCTTAGTCCTATATCAGCTGCTTATTCAGGCACTGGAGGGGGGGGGGCAGTTGTTGTTGGGAAGTCGATTTCCATTTCATTGTTCTTGGCCGCTGATTTCCTTTTCGCTCCCGTTCCTTGTGTCAGTCTTGGGTCTCTCGCCCTCAAATTCAAATCTCCAAGTTGTTCCGCTTTTTCCCGTATGTTATCCTGGTCTGTTGATGATACTGTGTCCTTGGGTGTGGATAATCGTTGTATGAAGTGTTTTGCAAGCTCGGGGGTGCTGGTGGCGTGTAACAAGTTTGCTGAGTTTGGGTTTTCAGGAAAGTTCATTTGTGGCATGTTGTTTATATCAAGCACCCTATTGAGTTCGTCGGCATATGATCCTGGGGCTATGATATTATGAAGGTGAGCATGTAGCATGATCAGTGATTGTTGACCGAGGCTGAAGTCACCTCTTTTTCACATATGAACATCAGAGACTCTGATGTTCATGATAAAATTGTTGTAAGGATATGAATAACGAAAGTAATTAATTAACCTGGAGGGAACTGTCAGACTAGGTATCTTTGAGAATCTAACGGGTGTAACCTGATACTACTTATCTTAGGCTCCACCCACCAGGAACTGCCATCCTGAAACCTGAAATCAATTTAATTCTTGTCTTCGACTGCTCAGTCAGAGCGTAGTTTGAAAAAGAAATCTTAAGAAATGGAAATGAGTTCGTAGTCTCAGTTTCACACGTCAAAGTGTACAGTAACGTAGTTCATTGAAATAGTTGGGTGAGTGGAACTCGAAACTGAGCGAAGGAGGAGTGCAGGGCACTGACGCTCCCAGGCGTCAGTCCAGCGTCTGAAACTCCTTCACCCACAGGTATCGTCCAGCTCCGTGTTATACATGGCCACATTAAGTAATTTTGATTTATTTAATAGTTTGAATATGCAAGTGATACAGTAACGTAGCTGATGTGTTTTAAGTGAAGTATTCTTATGCCCTTAGCATCCTTTTGAAACGTTGACGTTCATGTCAACAAACTGAGTCCAGCGTCTGAAACTCCTCCACCCTGTAACTTTCCACTGGCTATGAGGTGACATGTTCAATGCACGTGATAAGGTGTGCCCACGGGAAGCTGCGTCATACTATGCTGAGTAAAGGCATAAGTAGCCGGCTCTCTGGCCACCTGAAGCGAGCAATAGTTTGATATCCTTGATTAGAGGAAGACGTTATTTGAGAGCCGCATTGGATGGCTCCATCTTCCCTCGAGGGGGAACGACGTACCCATACCGTTCTCCCTCGATGGGTCACTACTCGTGAGTCACTCACAGCAACTTATATCGTAAGGACGTGAGCTAACATTTATATTACATAAACACCGTCCCTTTCTCATTCACTCATATACAGTGGAACTTATGGTCGATCTACACTCAGGAATTATAGATACAATCCTCTTATATTGAAACAAGGAACTACAGTTTGGGTTTCGTTACTTAAACCCAAATAATAAATATATGTGAATGGCCTGGTTAATTGTACAATCCAGCCGATTCATATAGGTGGCAAGTGGTGTTTACAGACTCTTAAACTGGTAGTCGTAACAGACTGTCTGTGTTTTTGTGAAAAACAGAAAACTCACAACAGTGACGCGTTACATAATCCGGGTGTTAAAAATGTATCCCGTATGAGACGATAGTTAGTGAGTGCTCCTCATCTCTGATACCCTCAAGAGGTGCAGAATTATTCCCAATAACCGCAATTGAGTTATTGTTGACGTGAAATCCCTGTCAATGACAAGTGAGAGGGGTCAGGAAAGCGTCTTATCAGCGCCTGACCATTCTGTGGAGTCTTATTCCCCTGTCGTGAAGTGGATTCACCCGGCGTTCGTTATGCGGCACGCCCGGACTCACAGTGGGGGGGGAAGAGTGCGGTTATCCACCCACCACCCCCCACCTGGATCCATCTGTGGTTTCGCGATCGATGATTGCAGTATTTCCAGTGTCATCAGCCAGTCCCCCATATATATGGGATTGCAGAAGATTTGACATTCAGTGGAGGCGACATCGTATCAGCGCATAGCCTACAGTGGGAGGGAAGACTGACGTCACCCACACACCGACACCCACCCCACAACAGATAGCAGCTAGATGGATCGCGTTTTCTTTACAGACGCCTAACTCCTGTAATACTGTAGGTATTTAAAGAGTAAAATACTTTATACACAGTGAAACTCTATAGCTTCTCAAGTGATTGTTACAACTAACAGTCATAACACCATATACACAGTTGGTAAAGGTAGAGGAATTATGTTCCCCCCATTACTGTGGCATACTGGTTTAGAAGAAGAACATATATATATATATATATATATATATATATATATATATATATATATATATATATATATATATATATATATTATATATATATATATATATATATATATATATATGTATGTATATGCTGATAACCACCAGGAAAGAAGAAAACACGAAGTTCCCAGGCGCTTTCGTGTAATTCACATCTTCAGGGGTGAGTACAGACTAGAGAGAGTAATACAAATCAAGTTGAATATATACAGAGGAGGGTGAGACCAGGTCCACAATGGTCAGGTAATTAGGTAATGACCCTACTAATCTTTAAATAGCACACAACGGTTGGTGGTCAGGTCAGATGGGCCAGTGACCCGCCCTCTCACTTGATCACAAATCTTCTTAATTACAAAATTGTCCAGCTTGTACATGCCGTTACTCAAATTCATGTTGAATGCTTCGGTATGTTTAATAAGACTAGATTCTATGATGTTCCTACTATCAATTGAATTACATGGTAATATTGAGGAGGCATTATCCCAGTCAATGCAATGCTTGTTATCCCTCAAATGAACAAACAGAGCATTGGATTCCTGGCCTGTCCTAACACTGTATTTGTGTTGTTTAATTCTAGTTACAAGATCTTTACCTGTCTGGCCTAAGTAAAACATATTACATTCCTTGCAAGGGACTTTATAAATGCAACCAATTGTGTTGTTGGGGGAGTTCTTGATTAACATTTGTTTAACAGTGCATGAGTTTTTAAATGCCACATTGACGTTCCAGGTTTTTAGCTGTGCCGGAATGTGTGAGAAATTTTTGTGAAATGGTAATATTAAGATATTCTTATGGTCATGGGTGGGCTTGGGATCAGTTCTATAAAAAGTTTTCTGAGTAATGTTTAAGCATTTGTCTATGAAAGATCTAGGGTATTTAAGGTTTGAGCCAATATTATATATATATTTGTATTCCTCATCGATGAATTCCGGACTGCAAATTCTCAAGGCACGTAAAAACATTGTTGTAAATACTGACTGTTTGACTTTATTATTGTGGTTATCAGCATATACCTAGATCACGCGCACCTACAGTGATTTACTTGCATATATATATATATATATATATCTTGATAAAATCACACGGGAAAATGGAAACAACGGAGTACCTTAGCTTTCGTCTTTATTCAAGACATCTTCAGAGGCAACTGGATTACATGGACAGTTACCTCTGAAGATGTCTTGAATAAAGACGAAAGCTAAGGTACTCCGTTGTTTCCATTTTCCCGTGTGATTTTATCAAGATTTATCTTATCCACGTTTTCATTGTGGATTTTCATAAAATATATATATATATATATATATATATATATATATATATATATATATATATATATATATATATATATATATATATATATACACCTAGACCCCGACTTACGACGGGGTTAGGCACCCAAATCCAGGTCGTAAGTCCGACATGGTCGTAAGTCCGACATAGATAAAAAAAAAAAAAAAAAAAAAATTTTTTTTTTTTTTTTTTTTTTTTTAATAAAAAATCTACAATGAAATACAGTACAGTAAAAGTAATGAATAATGATGAATGGATACAGTACAGTGAAAGTAATAAATAATAAGGAATGGATAGTGTGACTGAGCACTTAACCTTTTATGTAGTCAGCTGAATGCACATGGGGCCCCCATAATTTTCTAATTATACATGAAGACTACATTAACTGGAAACGTTTCGGTATAGAAAATGCGCGTGTCATTTAAAAAAAAAAAAAAAAAAAAATTTTTTTTTTTTTTTTTTTTTTTTATATCTGAGGCGGTCGTAAGTCCCGACGGTCGTAAGTCCACGTAGTCGTAAGTCGGGGTCTAGGTGTATATATATATATATATATATATATATATATATATATATACTTCATTTTTAGTCCATTTAACACGCGGACTTTGAACATATTATCAACGACCTCACCAGCAAGGAATCGAACCCTCGACCTACTGGGTGACCCTAGGGAACGCTTACCGGCTAGCCCACAAGGACACTAAAAGCAGTTCTAGACTCTGTTATATTTCACACAAAGCCTGTTCATCGAGCTGATGGCGCCGTGAACCTCATTGGGAAACTGCCCGTGCCTCGTATGTGGTGTCAGTAGCATTTTACCGAATCCAGCTGGTATGAAACGCGAGGTACATATATATACTTCATTTTTAGTCCATTTAACACGCGGACTTTGAACATATTATCAACGACCTCACCAGCAAGGAATCGAACCCTCGACCTACTGGGTGGCCCTAGGGAACGCTTACCGGCTAGCCCACAAGGACACTAAAAGCAGTTCTAGACTCTGTTATATTTCACACAAAGCCTGTTCATCGAGCTGATGGCGCCGTGAACCTCATTGGGAAACTGCCCGTGCCTCGTATGTGGTGTCAGTAGCATTTTACCGAATCCAGCTGGTATGAAATGCGAGGTACATATATATACTTCATTTTTAGTCCATTTAACACGCGGACTTTGAACATATTATCAACGACCTCACCACCAACTGCTTTTAGTGTCCTTGTGGGCTAGCTGGTAAGCGTTCCCTAGTCACACCCAGTAGGTCGAGTGTTCGATTCCTTGCTGGTGAGGTCGTTGATTATATGTTCAAAGTCGGCGTGTTAAATGGACTAAAAATGAAGTATATATATGTACCTCGCGTTTCATACCAGCTGGATTCGGTAAAATGCTACTGACACCACATACGAGGCACGGGCAGTTTCCCAATGAGGTTCACGGCGCCATCAGCTCGATGAACAGGCTTTGTGTGAAATATAACAGAGTCTAGAACTGCTTTTAGTGTCCTTGTGGCCTAGCCGGTAAGCGTTCCCTAGTCACACCCAGTAGGTCGAGGGTTCGATTCCTTGCTGGTGAGGTCGTTGATTATATGTTCAAAGTCCGCGTGTTAAATGGACTAAAAATGAAGTATATATATGTACCTCGCGTTTCATACCAGCTGGATTCGGTAAAATGCTACTGACACCACATACGAGGCACGGGCAGTTTCCCAATGAGGTTCACGGCGCCATCAGCTCGATGAACAGGCTTTGTGTGAAATATAACAGAGTCTAGAACTGCTTTTAGTGTCCTTGTGGCCTAGCCGGTAAGCGTTCCCTAGTCACACCCAGTAGGTCGAGGGTTCGATTCCTTGCTGGTGAGGTCGTTGATTATATGTTCAAAGTCCGCGTGTTAAATGGACTAAAAATGAAGTATATATATGTACCTCGCGTTTCATACCAGCTGGATTCGGTAAAATGCTACTGACACCACATACGAGGCACGGGCAGTTTCCCAATGAGGTTCACGGCGCCATCAGCTCGATGAACAGGCTTTGTGTGAAATATAACAGAGTCTAGAACTGCTTTTAGTGTCCTTGTGGCCTAGCCGGTAAGCGTTCCCTAGTCACACCCAGTAGGTCGAGGGTTCGATTCCTTGCTGGTGAGGTCGTTGATTATATGTTCAAAGTCCACGTGTTAAATGGACTAAAAATGAAGTATATATATGTACCTCGCGTTTCATACCAGCTGGATTCGGTAAAATGCTACTGACACCACATACGAGGCACGGGCAGTTTCCCAATGAGGTTCACGGCGCCATCAGCTCGATGAACAGGCTTTGTGTGAAATATAACAGAGTCTAGAACTGCTTTTAGTGTCCTTGTGGCCTAGCCGGTAAGCGTTCCCTAGTCACACCCAGTAGGTCGAGGGTTCGATTCCTTGCTGGTGAGGTCGTTGATTATATGTTCAAAGTCCGCGTGTTAAATGGACTAAAAATGAAGTATATATATATACATGTATATATATATATATATATATATATATATATATATATATATACACAATCAACACCTCAACCCGCCAGGATTCGAACCCACGGCCCACAAGCCTATGACTGTGACCAGGGAACGCTAACCGCTGGTGGTCCAGCGGTTAGCGTTCCCTGGTCACAGTCATAGGCTTGTGGGCCGTGGGTTCGAATCCTGGCGGGTTGAGGTGTTGATTGTATGTAGAAGTCCGCGTGCTTTATTGGGCTAATGAAATATATATATATATATATATATATATATATATATATATATATATATATATATATATATATATATATATATATATATATATATTACGAACCACGCCACCAATTGTCATGATCTACCTACCCAGCACTACGAACCACGCCATCTATTGTCCTGATCTACCTACCCAGCACCACGAGCAACGCCATCTAGGGACGAAACCCGAGTATGACTACTCTTAGTTACCACTCCGGGGTTTCCCTTCTCCATATCCTGGTTGTTGTGTCACCTCCTCAAAGTCTTCTTCGTCAGCTCCAGTTCGAGGAGAGTTCAGTTCACTCTGGGAAATGACCACAGGATCACCTATCCTGGAAACCTATGGCACAGTGACTACCTACCGTCTTCTACAATACTCGCCTTACTCTCAGCCATCTGAGCTCCGCACTTAAGTATTTGTTATCCTATATTGCCTCCCCGCGTCCACTTGCTTCAAAGTTGTTGTATGTTGTATAAATATGTATATACTGTTAATGTTTAGGTTAAGTATGGTTAAGGGTAAATTATAGAAAGCTGAATATTTTGTTAAGGAATTTATGGTACTTTATTATACACAACAAAAACTCGCATCCTTTGTCTACCCTTTTATAGTCCGATTGTCTTTGTTTTTTTATTGTTGTTGCCTGTTGGGATCTGGGTAGACTTTTAACTATATTCTAAATCCCCAACTCGTAACAAATGGCGACCGTGACAGGACCCGACCTTAAGTGCCATATTCCTTCCCCCTTTGTTACTCCTTGTTAATTATTCCTCCCAGTCACTTCTGTTCACAATTGCTTTACGGTGGTTTAAAGTTTCTTTCATATGTGTGTGCATATATTGGTATTATCGTACAGTAAGAGTGACAGACGTAGGATACTAGGTTCCAAGTGTCATAAGGCTTACCTGTTATTACAAGTGGCAGTCGTGTAGTAAGTCTTATCGAGTGTAGGGAAGAATCCGGTTCTGTTTAATGCCGTTCCCTCACTCCAGAGTAGGCTGCTCCATAGTCACTAGTTTAGGGTGAAGTGATATCTTGGGACGCCCCGCTCTACCAGGACCCCATAATTATAAAGCCTCAATTATTGTTCTTCTCATTATCTCATTCGGGGTCAATAATCAAGTAACTCAAGGGTTGTTAATCTGGATCTTTATATTAATGCCGTAATACGCCCTTCCTGTTTCATGTATCTAAGGGTTGTTAATCCTGATCTTTATATAAATGCCGTAATACGCCCATCCTCTTTCAAGTATCTAAGGGTTGTTAATCTGGATCTTAATATTAATGCCGTAATACACCCTTCCTGTTTACTCAAGGGTTGTTAATCCGGATCCTTATATAAATGCCGTAATACGCCCTTCCTGTTTCAAGTATCTAAGGGTTGTTAATCCGGATCTTTATATTAATGCCGTAATATGCCCTTCCTCTTTCAAGTCTCTTATCCTTATTTAAGGATCTTATCAGAAGAACAATATTCATAAGTGTAATTTCCCTAGGTATAACTTGGGTAGTTTCCTGGACTTTCTGGTTATCCACTGCCGTGATATTTTCTAGGGTAATCCACTTATCTTATCTTTTGACCATTAGTGAATTTATCTAGGTTTTCTTAACAATGGCCACCTCAGGATTTGTTAAACTTGGTAGTCCTGGTGGAGTGGAAGAGCAGGATACCATTTCACATTTTGAAGCATGTGGAGGAGCGTGGAGAGGTTAATTTAGGACGTGCGGCTGAGCTGGCTGATGCGTACGCCTTGCTGGTGGAGTCACTGTGCCGTAGGGAACGTGGTACTTTCCGGCATGTTAGGTCCTCCTCTGATGATAACCTTGGGGGCGTGAGTGGTAGGCCGAAAGGTCCCACACCTACCCCCCCTGATGCAACCAAGTTTACTTGTTCTTACTGTAAAAACCCAGGCCATACGATCCAGACTTGTAAACACCCAAAGTGTCGAATTGGTAAAAGTAGTTCCCTGGATCCCAAATCCAAACCAATAGCAACCACCAATGTGGAAAGGCCCCATCAGGATCTCTTCTCTTCATTCACCTATGAGGGAAAAATTTCAGTCATAGAGGGGTCTCGTTCTTTCCCTATTCGTATACTACGTGATACGGGCGCAGCACAATCTATCCTCCTGTTTAACGTCATTCCTGATATATCTACCGCATTTACTAATGAGAGTGTTCTAATTTCAGATCTCTCATCCCATTCTTCCTATCCCTTAGCTAAAGTGCACCTCCAATGTCCCTTGATTACTGGGGAAGTGCAAATAGCCATTAGGAAAGATCCAATGCCTGTGAGCGGCATTCATTTATTATTGGGTAATGACTTGGTAGGAGATCTAGTGGTTCCCAACATAAAGACAGTCGACTCTCCCTTACCTGTCAACTCCACCACTGACCTTGAAGAAACTATTCCTCACCTTTTCCCATCTTGTGCTGTCACCCGGCCACAGAGTGTGCGAAGTGGGCCCTCTTCATCTAAAACCGCCTCCAATATCTTCCTACCCACAGAAGATCTGTACAATAAGACCATTAGTAAGGATGAGCTCATTAAAGCCCAACAATCTGATCCATCTGTGTTCAAACAGGTGATGAAAGACCTCAGTGTGGACCATTGTACATCTTCGGCTTACCACCCACAATCCCAAGGTTGCTTGGAACGGTTCCATCAAAACTTTCAAATCAATGCTAATAAACTATCTCCCCTCAACTATATAGTCCATACTCCTGATCGCAGAAAAGATTCACAACTTGTTCACATTAATCTCATGAAACTTTACCATTCCAGGCAGTCAGAGGAAGACATCCCAGAGGCTATAAGCCTACCTGTATTGCATACGGTTTTGTCAGGGCCGTAGACAGATGACATGGATCTATTGGAGAATTTAGACTTCCCTCTACCTAAAGAAAACCCTGCTAACAGTCACATACTCAACAACTTGGATGAGTATTTTTCTGCTCTGAATCCATCTCAAGCAAAAGATCTCACTAAGTTATTATCAACATTTCCTAAAGTCACGTCAGACCTCCCAGGGTTTTGCAATATACTTCAACATGATATTAAGCTAATCTCAGATGATGTGCAACCCATTAGGCAATCAGCATATCGACTAAATCCACAAAAAAGAGATTATGAAAAAGGAGGTAGATTTTTTGTTAAAACATAGCTTAGCTGAGCCTAGTACCTCCCCCTGGGCTTCACCTTGCCTTCTCATTCCAAAACCCGATAGCACCTTTCGTTTCTGTACCGATTATCGTAAAGTGAACCAGGTCACTGTCTCAGACTCCTACCCTTTACCTTTGATTGAAGATATAATAGACAGCATAGGCTGTGCCAAAAATTTATCAGTACCATGGACCTGTTGAAAGGATATTATCAAGTGGGACTCAAGGATAGGGCAAAAATAATCTCGGCATTTATAACTCCATTTGGTCTTTTTCAATATTTGGTTATGGCGTTTGGCTTTTCTAATGCTCCGGCCACGTTCCAGAGGGCCATCAATTACCTGATTCAGGACCTAGGTGGGACGTTCGCCTACCTGGATGACCTGGTGGTGGTGTCGGACGGCTGGGACGAACATCTGGTGCGTTTGGAGATACTGTTCGCACGACTGCAAGAGACTGGATTCATCATAAACCTGGCTAAATCTGCGTTTGGCCGGGCCTCAGTGACTTACCTGGGACATATCGTTGGGCATGGTATGGTGAGACCCAAGGACGCAAACGTTAAAGCCATCTTGTCCTTCCCCACTCCAAGGACGAGGAAGGAACTCATGCGCTTCCTGGGGATGTGTGGCTACTACCGTCGGTTCTGCAGTAACTTCTCCAGCGTGGCCGGACCCCTCACAGACCTTACCAGTTCTGCAGTCCCTTACATCTGGAACCAGAGGTGCGACCAGTCTTTCCACCGCCTCAAAGCCTTCCTTGCCTCCAAGCCTGTAGTCCACCCCCCTGACTACACCTTGCCCTTCCATCTGCAAAGCTACGCTAGCGGTGTCGGAGTGGGGGCTGTGCTCCTACAACCCGACCCAACCACTGATGTCCTTCACCCTGTGGCATACTACTCCGCCAAGTTGAAAAAAAACATCAGACCAACTACTCGACCATAGAGAAGGAGGCCCTGGCTCTGGTGTTGGCAATAAAGAAGTTTGAATGTTACCTCCAGTCTTGCCCACAAACAACCATAGTCTTCACCTACCAAAACCCACTCACGTTCATCCAAACCAACAAGACCTCCAACCAGCGAATCCTCCGCTGGGCTCTCCTCACCCAGCCCTATAATCTACAAGTCCGGCACATAAAGGGGGTGGACAACCTGATTGCGGATTCCTTATCCGGAGCTCCAGTGGAAATGCAGCAGCTACTCTCCAGACGCACCAGGTGATCACCTCCTTCGCGCCCGCGCTACGGAGGTCTTTGGAGGGGGGGGTGTGTTACGAACCACGCCACCAATTATCATGATCTACCTACCCAGCACTACGAACCACGCCATCTATTGTCCTGATCTACCTACCCAGCACCACGAGCAACGCCATCTAGGGACGAAACCCGAGTATGACTACTCTTAGTTACCACTCCGGGGTTTCCCTTCTCCATATCCTGGTTGTTGTGTCACCTCCTCAAAGTCTTCTTCGTCAGCTCCAGTTCGAGGAGAGTTCAGTTCACTCTGGGAAGTGACCACAGGATCACCTATCCTGGAAACCTACGGCACAGTGACTACCTACCGTCTTCTACAATACTCGGCCTTACTCATCAGCCATCTCAGCTCCGCACTTAAGTATTTGTTATCCTATATTGCCTCCTCGCGTCCACTTGCTTTAAAGTTGTTGTATGTTGTATAAATATGTATATACTGTTAAAGTTTAGGTTAAGTATGGTTAAGGGTAAATTATAGAAAGCTAAATATTTTGTTATGGAATTTATGGTACTTTATTATACACAACAAAAACTCGCATCCTTTGTCTACCCTTTTATAGTCCGATTGTCTTTGTTTTTTTATTGTTGTTGCCTGTTGGGATCTGGGTAGACTTTTAACTATTCTAAATCCCCAACTCGTAACAATATATATATATATATATATATATATATATATATACTTCATTTTTAGTCCATTTAACACGCGGACTTTGAACATACAATCAACGACCTCACCAGCAAGGAATCGAACCCTCGACCTACTGGGTGTGACTAGGGAACGCTTACCGGCTAGGCCACAAGGACACTAAAAGCAGTTCTAGACTCTGTTATATTTCACACAAAGCCTGTTCATCGAGCTGATGGCGCCGTGAACCTCATTGGGAAACTGCCCGTGCCTCGTATGTGGTGTCAGTAGCATTTTACCGAATCCAGCTGGTATATATATATATATATATATATATATATATATATATATATAGATATATATATATATATATATATATATATATATATATATATATATGCTGATAACCACAAGGAAAGAAGAAAACACGAAGTTCCCAAGCGCTTTCGTGTAATTCACATCTTCAGGGGTGAGTACAGTCTAAAGAGGAGTACAAAGCAAGGTGTATATATACAGAGGAGGGTGAGACCAGGTCCACAATGGTCAGGTATTAGGTAATGACCCTACTAATCTTTAAATAGCACGGCAACGGTCGGTAGTCAGGGCAGAGGGTAAGGTGACCCAACCTTCTCACCTTGTTACAAATCTTCTTAATTACAAAATTGTCCAGTTTGTACACGCCATTACTCAAATTCATGTTGAATGCTTCGGCTTGTTTAATGAGACTAGATTCTATGATGTTCCTACTATCAATTGAATTACAAGGTAATACTGAGGAGGCATTATCCCAGTCAATGCAGTGCTTGTTGTCCCTCAAATGAACAAACAGAGCATTGGATTCCTGGCCTGTCCTAACACTATATTTATGTTGTTTAACTCTAGTTACAAGATCTTTACCTGTCTGGCCTAAGTAAAACATATTACATTCCTTGCAAGGAACTTTATAAATGCAACCAATTGTGTTGTTGGCGGAGTTCTTGATTAACATTTGTTTAACAGTGCATGAGTTTTTAAATGCCACATTGACGTTCCAGGTTTTTAGTTGTAAAGGAATGTGTGAGAAATTTTTGTGAAATGGTAATATTAAGATATTCTTATGGTCGTGGGTGGGCTTGGGGGGATGTCTGCAAAATCAAGATCCCAAAGCCGAGTACAAGGAAGCTTTGGACATATTAGAGAAACGTCACGGCAATAAGCACACTTACGTTTGCCAGCTAATAAAGAAGGCCCTGCGAGGTCCAACTGTGAGACTAAGTGACGCAAAGGGCCTCCAACAGTTCTCAGACGAACTGGGGAATTGCGTGAGGAACGTGAAGGTCTTGGGATAACTACGTCAGATTGACACGTATGAATCAATAAGCACGTTAGCTGAGAGGTTCAAGGGAAAGATGAGGGACGACTACGTGGATAAGGCGCATAAATACAAAAGGAAGTGGGGAAAGCTTCCTGGGATCGAGTGCATGTTGGAATTCACAATGGATATGGTCGACAAGGCGGAGGAGGTCACAAAGGGACGAGGACAGGAAGAACCAAGCAGAATTTATGCAGACTCACGTCAATCCTCGTCGAGGAAGAGACTTGTGGGTCTGGTGACATCAGGAATAAAGACAACCAGAGAAATGGACGATGAACGCTGCTCGCTATGCCGTGGAGATCACCTTCTTCAGATGTCCCGGACATTCCTCAGCATGTCCACAGGAAAGCGAACTTCCCTTGTAAGGGAACAACGTCGCTGCTAGTATGCCTGCCTGGGTCATAATCACTGGATAACAGAGTGCAGCCAGAAGATGGTATGTGGTATAGATGGCTGCTCTGGAGTACACTCGAGGCTCCTGCACTTCACGGGAGCTCTGTCGAGCAATGACAAGGTGCAACGGGGGGGCGCCTACCAAATAGACATAGCACCTGACCACAAGCGACCTAGAATGAGTCAACGTATGGCTATTATGCCATCACCGGAATCGGCATTTAGTAGAGCTAAATCATGGAAGGTCGAAGCCGGTACAAGCACCATGGGGAAAATAAACCCGCATAAATGGGTCAGGGAAAACCATAACCAACAATGGAATTGATGATCGGCGTGAAGAACCCAACGATTGCGGGTTGTGACTACAAAGTTCCAGCAGAGTCGCACTTCCAATAGTGAAAGTCAGGGTGGAAGAAGAGAACCTAGAGGCGAAAGAAGCAGTAGTCACCGGAGCTCTCTTGGATTCAGGCAGCAACCGATCATATTGCAAGCGTAGTCTAGCTTACCGGCTGCAGGCAGAGGGAAGGCCAGTTTCCCTCTCCATTGGCACAATCATGAAAGAAAGTAATAGTGTAAACACCGAAGAAATCAGTGTGAGAGTGGCTAGCGTAGGAGTCAGAAAGAGCCGATCCATCATTATCCCCAAGGTCATCATTAATCTACTGTCTTCCCTGAAATCGTCGGTCGCAGACACCCAAGATGTCACCATGTGGGAACACCTACGAGGTACTGCGCTACGCCAAGCACCGAAAAGAGTGGATCTCCTGATAGGTCTAGACGTATCACAAGCACTAGCACCATTAGAAGTAAGAACCGGGAAAGACGGAGAGCCGTTTGCAATACGCACCTTGCTAGGTTGGACTATAAATGGACCGCTTGGAGTGGCGAGCCGTGATTATGCCGTGATCAACCACTTTGTCAGAATGGCAACACTAAATTCGGAGACAAATATGGAAAAACAAGTCAAGCGCTTCTGGGAATGCGACTCAGCCTACAGTAACGATGATCCCGTCTCTGTTGAAGACAAGAGAGTCCTGACGCAGTGGTCAACGTCAATTACTCAAGTGGACGGACACTACCAACTTCCCATCCCGTTTCGCTATGAAGAACGGGGACTCCCAGACAATAAGAAACTTGCCGAGCAGCGATTGGCAGGATTAAGAAAACGCCTCCTGAAGAACCCAGGGCTCTCTCAGAAGTATAAAGAAGAGATGAGACGTCTGATCGACAAGGGACATGCTGAGCGAGTCCCACGTCAAGAAGTCAGTGTTGCACCCGGGAAGACCTGGTATC
Source organism: Homarus gammarus (assembly GCA_958450375.1). Taxonomy (NCBI): domain Eukaryota; kingdom Metazoa; phylum Arthropoda; class Malacostraca; order Decapoda; family Nephropidae; genus Homarus; species Homarus gammarus. Next base: position 189,418 of record CAUDMG010002520.1, read on the forward strand.
TCCCACACCACCCTGTGTTGAATCCCAACAAGCCAGAAAAGGTGAGAATAGTGTTTGATTGTGCAGCCGAATATGAGTCGATGTCGTTGAACAGCCAGGTGATGCAAGGGCCAGACCTTAACAACAAATTGATGGGAGTCCTCATCAGATTCAGACAAGGAAAGGTGGCACTCATGGCTGATATCGAGGCAATGTTCCACCAAGTGCGAGTAGTACCCGAACATCGAAATGTCTTACGATTCTTATGGTGGACGGACGACCAGCTGTCAGGGGCCCCCACCACTTACCGAATGACAGTACATCTCTTTGGAGGAGTGTGGAGTCCTTCATGCGCCGGGTATGCGCTACAACGAACATTCCAAGATTACAAGATTACGGGGAAAGTCTCCATGACGACATCAAGAAAGCGAATCGTAACTTCTACGTCGACGATTTGCTTCTCTCAGTAGATTCGCCGGGAAATGCAACGATAATTACCCATCGGCTGAGACAGCTGATGAAAAGGGGCGGATTCAGACTTACGAAGTGGGTCTGTAATCACAAGGAGGTCCTCAAGGCAATTCCACAGACAGAGAAGGAGTAAAGGAAGTAATTTGGAAAGATGACAGGCTCCCCACTGAACGAGCGTTGGGAATCTTGTGGGACCTCAGAGCGCACCCAACCTTCATAGCGAGCGGACGTGCTACGCGTCGCTCCCTGCTCAGTTCAAATCGCTGACCGTTACGACTGTCTGCCTTGTTTTTCGCGTTGGGTCCGTTCTGACTGCTTTATCATGTAGTTGTACATGGATATCATTATTCCTGTACACTGCGCTTCTACCCTATCCTATCCTTTCGCCTAGAGTCCCTGCTGTTTGGTAACGACGCGAACCCTGCAGGCAGAGCCTCAAGGGGGGCCCTCAGAGGGCTGCTGAGTCGAGACAGTAAGGGTGGCAACATTTTCTGTTAGGGATTCGACAGTGCTTCATAACCTGTCACTGCTAGGTGTTAGGGCTTGGCTAGGCCCCCGCCAGGGGATTGTCTGTTCACCCTACCCGTAGACCCGTCTTTACTCGCCCAGCAAGCGGACAGAAGGAGCGGCATCCATGGGGTTTAGCTGAGGTGGACAGATTAGGTAGAATTTTCATTCATTCATTCATGTATGTTACTGACTATGGCCAAAGTGAGAGTGAAGATCTCCGGAAACCCGACCCAGGGGTCTCGGATAGGACTAAAAAGGCTATTGAGCGACCTAAGGGTGAGAATAAATAGACTTGTGGATCTGAAAGATGGTTACATCATCTTCACAGAAACAAATGAAGATGCTGATAAACTACTTAAGTCTGGTGCCCTGGACAAAATGAAAACCAACGGTTACGAGGTCATTGTCCCACGGGAATACGGCGCCAAGCTCACCCTTGTATGTAAGAAGTTAGACAAAGATGTAGTGGAAAATAACGCAGAAGAAATAAGAGATGAAATTCAAAAGCAAAACAATGTCAAGGTTGTGGAGGTGTATCCTATGTATGCCCATAATATAATCAAGGTACGCTTTGCAGACACAACGGATGCAAAAAGAATGAAGGAGAAGGGGCTCTATGCATATGGCACTTCCATCTCATCCCACCAAATAGAATATGAAAAGTATACGCCCATCCAACAATGTATGAAGTGTTATAAATACAATGACCACATGACCAAGAACTGCCCCATGCAAGGGGTCATATGATCTGAGTGTTCATCTGATCAGCACTTCTACAAAGACTGCCGTAGCACCATAAAAAAGTGTGTCGTCTGCGAGGGTGACCACAGGACCTTCTCTGCCACCTGCCTGGTCAGGAAACAGGTACTTCAAGAAACAGAGAAGAAACTGACCGAAATAACCAAACAAAAAGAAACCAGGGAAATTTCTAACACCATAGAAAGGATCACTCAGTCGACGATCATGGCTTACAGCCAAACCCTAAAAGACGCTCTAAAAGAAACTCAAGCAGACTCCCAAAAGCTCAACAATGTCAGCGAGACCATGGAAGTCCTGCAATCAGAGATAAGAACCATCAAGGACTCAATAAAACAGGCAGTTACTGCGTCACTGGGCGCCAGAGGGACGCAGTGGCCGAGAGCATCAGGAGCGTCTCCTCTCCACAGCTGGACGAGTCCAAAGCCACCACTATATACTTGTCTTACCTGCATGCCCATCACATGAACATGGTTCATCCAGGTTCATTCTCGAAACACCTCAACGAGACACTAACCAGGAACAACATTGCACCTGTTGAAATACGCGACAGAGTCCCTTCAAAAGAAATCCTTAAGGCAGTAACACACTCAACGACTTATCGACGACCTCAACCCACGCCAGAAATAGACCATGATCTCCTTGACTTAGGCAAAAGTCAGTATAACCGCAATCCCGACGTGGCCAGTCAGTCCTTCTGGGATCACAGCTCCAACGACACCGTAAATGCTCGCGATCCCATTACATGCACTCCCAGCGACGACAGTGACCATCGGACTGCAACCACAGTCAACGGCTGCGACCAGAAGATGACGACTCACCCCACAGAGGAACAAGACTCTCGAGCTGCAGCGTCAGTTGATTATTACGACACGCAGGCCCAGGACCTGAACACCTTCCTGTACACGGGTGACGAGAAGTTCGAGGGTCCGCCATTGACTGACAAGCAGATGTCCGAAGGTTCTGCTAAGAAGTTCCGTCCCCCTAGAAATGGCAGAAGCCGAGCAAACACTCCAAGCGACGCCCCAAGCTACAGTCTCCAAAATGGCAGTCGTTAGCAGGATGAAAATTTTCCAACATAATGTCCTACACTGGTCCCTTAATAGACGTAGCGAACTGTCTAACTTATACTATCAATTAGACCCAGACATCATTCTGTTAAACAGCACTGGCATAAAGGACGAAAGTAAGCTGAAAATTTTTGGCTACACTGTATACCAGAGGAACATGATGGGTGAGCTGAACGATGGTGTCGCTGTGGCCATCAGGTCACGGCTGAGTCACAGAGTGCTGCTAGACTTCGAGGATTCAGTTCTGGGAGTGCTGGTGGAGACAACTAGGGGACCTGTTATCATATGCACAATGTACCTACCTCCCAGACGTCCTTACTTACCCGAACAAGACCTAAACCAGTTGCTACGCCACAGAAAACCAACATACATCATAGGGGACTTAAATGCGCGCCACGCCATACTAGGACACGGTAATGAGAACAACGTTGGTGTGGCGCTGTATGACAACATCAGAAGGGGAAAACTGCAACACCTCGGGCCAGATTTCCCGACATTGATCAGACGTGCCAGTGCCACAACACCCGACATAATCCTCTTTAACAACGAGGCCGTCCTGAACAGGCACGTTACCGCCGGACCCATCAGTACCAGCGATCACCTGCCAGTCGTCGTGACGCTCTCATCCAATCCCATTATGATCCCCGCCAACATCAGGTCAAACCTCAAACGGGCAGACTGGGACTCCTTCAAGGAGTCTCTCAGTCTCAAGCAGGGGAGAAACCTGGAAGAAGCCAGCCCCAATGACATCGACGACGCGGTCGAACAATGGTATAAGGATGTGAAGACGGAGATGGACAACAACATCCCGACCACCAGTTACAGGACCATTCCCCATCCTCACACTAGTCACCAGCTGAGGCAGCTCAGTGTCCAGTACGCTCACGTGAGACAGCTAGCCAGTATCCGCGGGTGGACGCAGGAGCTGAGAGACCGGTACCGAGAGCTACAGACGGACATCCAGCACGAGAGCAAACGTCTACATGAACAAAAGTGGGCCGCCTTGGTGTGGGAGGCAGCCAACAATTACCGCGATTCTGCTCCCTTCTGGAAAGGGATCAAGCGACTGATGGGTTCCACCTCTAGCACGGTCCCTTACCTGCTCGACCAAAACAACGTAAAAATATTCGATGAAGAAAACCAAGAACAAATACATCGGCGATATTTACGAAAGATCTTTACCATTAGTGAACAGGAGAACGAGGGCTTCGACAGGGAGTTTGAGGAGGACATTTTAGGTCAGTTGCAGGACCATCAGCACCTGCTCCAGCCGCTCCCACGGGCTGACTTCACTAGACTGGTTGACGGAAGCTACCTGACGGAGCGCATAGTTCCTGCAGATGTGTCAGCCGTCATAAAAGGGTATAAAAACAAATCACCTGGTCAAAGTCACATTAACAAGAAGACCCTGGCTCAACTCCCTGACAACATGATAGAGAGGCTTGCTCATATATGCAACGCCTGCCTCGCCTCTGGATACTTCCCTAAGATGTTCAAAATTGCCGTTATTCGCCTCATACCAAAAGCAGGGAAGCCTCCAAACAAAGTCGAAAACTTTCGACCAATATCGCTGCTAGAGGTACCTGCCAAAATCTTCGAAAAAATAGTCAACAAGCGATTGCGGATGTATCTGGAGGACGAAGACGTGCATAATCCCCGCCAGTTCGGCTTCTGCCAATACAAAGGCACATCCACCGCCATAGCTCAGGCCTATGAGCAGATCGCCAATGCCATGACTGGCCGCCTGCAGTGCAATATAGTACTGAGGGACGTCAGCAAAGCGTTTGACAAAGTTTGGCACACAGGGCTGCAGTATAAGATCATACAACTGGGGCTACCCGAAAATCAAGATGCAAGAACATTTTGGAGAAGAATTCTCACTATCGAGCGGCGTGCCTCAGGGCTCTTGTCTCTCACCAACCCTTTACACACTCTACACGGCTGACCTGCCACCCCCAATCGTCGGCAGCGAGTACGTCATGTATGCCGACGATGTAACACAGATCGTCACCTGCCCAGGAAGGTCCACAGCAAGGATGGCGCGACTCACTGCTCGGGCAGTAGAGGAGATCTCGGAGTATGAAAATAAATGGAAAATAAAAACAAACAAAACGAAATTTGAGGTCATACCCATTGCCAAATTCAAACCGGCCCCATTGATGATCGACGACGAAGAGATTGAGTACTCTAAACAAGGCAGGTTGCTCGGCCTCATCATTTCTCGGACGGGCATCATTCCCCACGTGAAGGACAGACTAAATATAGTCAAAGTCGCCGCAGCCAAATTAAAACGTTTTAAATTGATGCCTGAGAAGATACAAGTTCATCTGTACAAGGCGCTGGTGAGGCCTGTGTTGGAGTACCCATCTATACCACTCGTCACACTCGGGAAGACTAGAGTACAACAACTACAGAGCTTCCAAAACAAGTGTTTGAGGTCAGCCAGTGGCCAAGCGCCACCCTACCAGGAGACAGTGGAAACCATCCACCTAAGAAATAAAACAGAGGCCCTCAACTTCAGGTTCCATCGCCTAGGGAAGAAGGTTTGGGACAAGCTCCTGGATGACCCTCACAGCCCAGACCACCTACGCGGGGAAGACATCAACGGAAGGAGACCCCACGCCTGGTGGCCCAGGAGTCTGCCCGCACTACAACAACCCAACCCGCGACCCATCTATGTCCGCCACGGTGATCCACCTTAGATTAAAACTTAGATGATATAAATTCACATTTAACAAGTCACAATCAAGTGAGTCCATAACGTAATACAGTATAAGATGTTAATAAACTTGTAAATGTATAATCAATCTAGTCATTGTCTACTAAAATAACCATTGTGCAACCTCATTCTAAATCCTAGGTTAGCTTAGTTAGCCAACAAACTCTGTAATATGTAAAACAAGGGGTGTCGTCCCCCTCTGTTTAATTCATTAAACTTCTTTTCCAACCTTTCCTCCCACGACTATATGTTGTGACTTCTCCATCCCTCATGTCTGGCTGTGCCTTGAGCCCCAGCATGCCTTCCATCCTTTCCCCACCTTAACCTAAAAAAAAAAAAAAAAAAAAAAAAAAAGTGGGACCTGGAAAAGGACGAACTAGCGGTCCGGGTCCAGATCCCTAAGAAACCGGAGACGAAAAGAGGCCTTCTGAGTATGGTCAACTCCATATATGACCCACTGGGACTCATCGCTCCGAGTGTCATAAGAGCCAAAATCATATTCCAAGATGAGTGTAGACGAGGTGTTGGATGGGATGAACAAATCACTGAACAAAACAGGGTCGCATGGCAAAGATGGCTGGATGAACTACCTCACCTATCACGAGTTCACGTTCCACGGTGCTACCGACTAGAGGATATGAATCCAGTGACTACCGTGCAACTACATCACTTCTGCGACGCCTCCCAACGAGCGTATGGAGCTGTATCGTATCTGAGAACCACGTGTAAAGATGGAACTCACCACATCTCCTTCGTGTGTGGCAAAGCCAAGCTAGCCCCTTTGAAACAGCAGACCATACCTCGACTTGAGCTCTGCGCGTCAGTACTGGCTGCTAAGGTAGACAAACAACTACGGCAAGAGCTTGAATTACATATAGACAGATCAGTGTTCTGGACAGACAGTACGGCAGTCCTTCAATACATACGAAACACCGAAAGACGCTTCCAGTCCTTCGTGGCCAATCGAGTGGCAACGATACACGAGGACTCCAATGTAGAACAATGGCGCCACGTGACGTCGGCACTGAACCCGGCCGACGACGCTAGTCGTGGATTACATGAGCAGAGCTCAACGAGGAGGGCAGGTGGATTCGGGGACCTGCTTTCCTCTTTTTGGAAGAAGACAGTTGGCCAAAGAGTCCATTGAAGATTCCAGACCTCACAGACGGAGACCCAGAGGTGAAGAAGGAAACCACGGTGCTGACGGCGAACGTTGACCAGGGGGAGGGTATCCTCGATAAGCTATGGGCCAGGTACTCATCGTGGCATCGACTTCTGAGGAGCGTAGCGTGGATTAGAAGGTTTACAGAATGAACAAATATCACCGAAAAATTCAGCTCCAGGTCAGCGAATTGGAAGAGGCGAAATTAGCTGTCTTAAGATTTATGCAAAGGAAAGGATTCCCTCGAGAACTAGAAATGTTACTACAGGGACAACCCGTGAGAGGTAGCGACATAAGGCGGCTGGAACCTCATCTAGACATAGACGGTCTGAGCAAAGTAGGTGGCCGACTGAAGTACGCCGCTCTCCACCCAGACCAGGAGAATCCCATACTATTACCAAGGGACAACAGGATCACGGGGCTCATCGTGAGAGAGGTACACTCAACTAGAGCTGGACACTCAGGACGAGAACACACTCTTGTCATAATACGTGAGACGTACTGGATACCTAAGTGCCGAAAATTACTCGACCGCACAATACGGACGTGTGTGACTTGTCGAAGAAGCAACTGGAGGCCTACCCATCAACGCCAAGCCGACCTGCCAGAAGATCGAGTGCACCCAGGAGGCCGGCCGTTCACCTACACTGGAATTGATTGCTTCGGCCCTTTTTTGGTTAAACAAGGACGAGCCCAGGTGAAGAGATGGGGATGCTTATTCACCTGCCTGATCACCAGAGCCATACACCTAGAAGTCCTCACCTCACTAGACACCGACTCGTTCCTCAATGCCCTAACAAGATTCACCTGCCGCAGGGGACCTCCCAAGCGTGTTCGGTCAGACAGGGGAACCAACATGATTGGAGCTAACCGAGAGTTAAGAGAGGCGGTGAACGGCTGGAACAACAGTGACAAGGTCGGGAATGCCCTTCTACAGAAACAGATAGAATGGCAGTTCAACCCCCCGACAGCCTCTCACATGGTAGGAGTGTGTGAGCAATAAATCCGCACTGTAAGGAAGGTCCTCCAGGGAGTGGTGGGCACCCAGACACTAGACGATGAACGCCTCAGCACTGTGCTCTGTGCCATAGAAGAGATCATCAACGGAAGGCCCATCACCCCAGTGTCTGACGACCCAAAGGATCTAGAAGCACTAACGCCACTCCACATACTACGGATGAACCCGGAGACACTGTCCACCGGAGGCGATCGGTCCATGACAGAAGGGTACCGACGAAGATGGAAGCATGCCCAATTCATTGCGGACCAATTTTGGAAAAGGTGGGTAAAAGAATATCTCCCAACATTACGTCAGCGACAAAGGTTCTTCAAAACTCGCCGTAATCTCCACGCTGGGGATATCGTGATCATCTCTGGACAACCCCTTCCCAGGAGTCAGTGGATGCTAGGGAGAGTACTGGAAGCTCTACCGAGCAAAGATGGCCTGGTGCGAAGTGTTAAAGTGAAGACAAAGGACTCAGTGTTAATACGCCCAGTGACGAAACTCTGCCTGTTGGAAGGGGTGGGAGAGTGAATCTAATAATATGCCGTGATTTCGTGCGAAGCCCGACAGGGGGAGTGTTACCGCCACAGTAAGATAAGCTAGAAGAGAGAGAGAGAGAGGGATAACCATAATAAGATAAACTAGGAGAGAGAGAGAGAGAGGGGGTGAGATAAGAGATATAGTGTTGACAACGAATTTGCTGACCAATCTGCTGAGGTGTTTCAATACGAAAACATATGGCCCTCGCCTCCGGGCTGAGATTGCCCTCGAGGGTAGTCTACTGATTTCTACAGGACAGACAATACGTTGGTTCAGACCACTAGACCCTAAAACGTGAGTGATCGTGAAGTATTAGAATCTGCTAAGAAACTCTAGATAACTTTAATAAGTATATTTGTGTACTGTAATTTGATCATATTATACCAATTGTCTCCTGTATCAATAGTTATAACATGCGAGTTGTATTTAAGATGTTCACAGGCTATGTACTGTATATTGATTGTATTATTCATACTATGTGTCCTGAGATAACAGCATTTGTTATATGAGAAATGTTCTTTAACAGGTTTTGACCGAATTATATGGTACGCGTCAACGTTGAGGGTTTATTTCTCCAGCAACAAACCAATAACGCTCCTATGAGCGTTAACAAACCTGGTTTTCTCTTATTTTCTTACTTTATTTATTTTCTCCATTAGTTTTGTCTAGTCATTTCATTTCATATAGTTACTCCATAACCTCTGACCTTTGGTAGCATGGCTCGAGGGTTATGACACGTGGGTACATTGCAATTCTGGTATCAAGCAACGGGAAAGAATGACGGCAAAATACTGCAGGTAAATGATACTCCTAACATACAAATAAAATGGTTTATTAAAATTATAAAAGGTTTATTAAAATGAAGTTATATTTTATGAATAATTTCAGTAACACTCAACTGCAGGGGTCAACTCCCAGGCTTTACTTATTTTGTACTGTTAAACTTAGGTACATTTTCCACTTGCACCATGACTGGGTGTACATTAGGGGGCAGGGAAAAAACACTTTTATTTGAGTTGCAGGCTGCACTTTTCAGGCATCGTTTGTATGGCTGTAACAAACACCTGTGCAAAATTTCATGCCATTTCATGCATACTTACCCTGCCGCATCGCGAACGACTTTTTGTCAACTTTTAGTGCATACCAAAAATTAGGTGTCATTTAATGTTTTCCAGGATAATGATAAATTTTACATGGGTGACATCGATTTAATTCACATGTTATTTTACAGGTACACCGTATAGAAAATCATTACAAGTTCATATTGAAATTCGTTTTTGTGCGGAACCTTGGCATCATTTTCCTAGACAATAATCTTTGCCTAATATATCCATCTCTCGATTCGTATCCCGTCACTTCAGTGCAAGCTTCAGTCATCACTTTTATGCCTCTCTCGACCGCCTGAGTGCTGTTTGGCCACTTGGGCACCACTAATGGTGTCTCAAGAATGTCATTAACCTGTAGATTTGACAGAGAAGCAATGTAAGGAGGCTCAGTCTTGAGTTCATTCCTCCAGTTAATCATGGAATGATAGTTTTTTGCTTGCCACTTTAGTTTCGGAGTCACCACCTTTCTCATGTTGACTACAGGAGGCACATCCTCATTCCCATCTCCATCTTTGCCCTCCTCATCAGTATAGTTTAACAAATTCTCGTCAACAGCAGCATCAGAATCTTCCTCCTCCTCTTCAGATCTGCCAGTGCATTCTTCCTTTTGCTGATTCTCCTCTCTAATTTTTCTTATCATTGAGACAGCTTTTTCTCTAACAGTCATGTCCTCATCTGCACACACACCAAGAAGAAGTTGATTTGTGTGGGCGAAGTATACATTTCTCTGGACAGCCTTCTTCACTATCGTCTCCTCCTCACTATTCAGGTGTTTCATATAGAGCAGGGACTGGAATACGTTCCTTGAGCCGTGTGTTACGTAAGGGTGTATCTTGATGTAAAACCACATTGGAGCACTGAACTTTATTATTGTAATGACAATTCTTTTCAACTCATGGCTGGGTCTTGATGTTGCTACATACAGCCTGAGGATTCTACTCCATAAGGTGTTCCACCTTGACACACAGGGAGGACCTGGCTCAATAGCAGCCAAGTCATCTTCAACAACACCTGTGATAACTCCTTTACAAATCCTATACAGGTATTTCTGATCCCAGGACAGATCTTTCTCCACTTCATCATTAAACACAGGGAAATCAGAGAAACTGACTGGCTGGAAGGCGACAACTGGAAGCTCAGACAAAGACTCCTTGATCTGCTTTCCAATGGGACCACGCCAATGCTCAGAACCACTTGGTTTACCATCATAGTGATAAAAAACTGCGCGGAAAGGCAGCTCATTTCCGTGAAGCTGACATATGAAATAATGGAGCGGGTGACCAAGTAACATTTCAAGATGATGAATGACTCCATTTTCTGATCCTACATTTACATTGGTTCTATCACAACCAACACACACAATGGGCTGCTGGGTTAGATTTTTCTCCACCAGAAACTCGTGAATAGTTTTGGCAATCTGCTTTCCGTGTCCAGTCTTGGGAGTCACATGTGTGAGATATTCATTGCCAGGCTCAACAGTAACACAACATTGAGAAATGAAATGAGAAAAGGCTGATAATCAATATAGACATAGCACCATACTCATCTGCAACAAGACAACTTAAATGAAATAAGAGATATGAAAAAAAAGTTGATAAACACTGAACAGAACATTGCACCGCCACAGCGGCTGTTTGGCTAGTACTGTAGGTAAATTTAAAAATTTCAGTAGAAAATGCGGCAGACTAAACCTCGACATATCAGCTTCAAATTTGGCATGGAGTCTTAGATATGTATAAGGAACAATGCCTGAAGAGTGCAGCTTTGAGCAAAATTTCACTGCCCCCTAGGTACATGTACATTATAGGGGGCAGTGAAATTTTGCTCAAAGCTGCACTCTTCAGGCATTGTTCCTTATACATATCTAAGACTCCATGCCAAATTTGGAGCTGATATGTCGGGGTTTAGTCTGCCGCATTTTCTACTGAAATTTTTAAATTTACCTACAGTACTAGCCAAACAGCCGCTGTGGCGGTGCAATGTTCTGTTCAGTGTTTATCAACTTTTTTTCATATCTCTTATTTCATTTAAGTTGTCTTGTTGCAGATGAGTATGGTGCTATGTCTATATTGATTATCAGCCTTTTCTCATTTCATTTCTCAATGTTGTGTTACTGTACTGTAATGTAGATATCTGGTAGCTGGAGATATTCCTTATGTTGAGGATAATTCAGATGATTCAAGAGATATTCCTCTCGTCAATACTGATGCTGATTTTGTCCCTGATCCAAGGGCTCTGACAGACACCAGTTCACAGAACCGGACAAGACTCCCTACACTGGCTGCCGCTTGTGACCGATACTTGATTAGTGATTATGCTGGAGCTGCCATTGCTACTGCCACCTTAACTGATTATGGCATTATCACAAAGGATGACAAGAGTCAGGTTATTGGACCACATAAGCTGCGGGATGCGAGACAAAAATACCGATTTAAGAGGCAAGAAATTGAGATGGCTAGTTTAGATAATTTGACGTCACTCTATTTTGATGGTAAGAAGACCGCCACTCGTGTGATGATAAAGAATGAGAAGACCGAGAAATGGAGTTCGAGGATGATGGTGAAAGATCATTATGTCATCATGGTTGAGCCTGGCAATGAATATCTCACACATGTGACTCCCAAGACTGGACACGGAAAGCAGATTGCCAAAACTATTCACGAGTTTCTGGTGGAGAAAAATCTAACCCAGCAGCCCATTGTGTGTGTTGGTTGTGATGGAACCAATGTAAATGTAGGATCAGAAAATGGAGTCATTCATCATCTTGAAATGTTACTTGGTCAACCGCTCCATTATTTCATATGTCAGCTTCACGGAAATGAGCTGCCTTTCCGCGCAGTTTTTTATCACTATGATGGTAAACCAAGTGGTCCTGAGCATTGGCGTGGTCCCATTGGAAAGCAGATCAAGGAGTCTTTGTCTGAGCTTCCAGTTGTCGCCTTCCAGCCAGTCAGTTTCCCTGATTTCCCTGTGTTTAATGATGAAGTGGAGAAAGATCTGTCCTGGGATCAGAAATACCTGTATAGGATTTGTAAAGGAGTTATCACAGGTGTTGTTGAAGATGACTTGGCTGCTATTGAGCCAGGTCCTCCCTGTGTGTCAAGGTGGAACACCTTATGGAGTAGAATCCTCAGGCTGTATGTAGCAACATCAAGACCCAGCCATGAGTTGAAAAGAATTGTCATTGCAATAATAAAGTTCAGTGCTCCAATGTGGTTTTACATCAAGATACACCCTTACGTAACACACGGCTCAAGGAACGTATTCCAGTCCCTGCTATATATGAAACACCTGAATAGTGAGGAGGAGACGATAGTGAAGAAGGCTGTCCAGAGAAATGCATACTTCGCCCACACAGATCAACTTCTTCTTGGTATGTGTGCAGATGAGGACATGACTGTTAGAGAAAAAGCTGTCTCAATGATAAGAAAAATTAGAGAGGAGAATCAGCAAAAGGAAGAATGCACTGGCAGATCTGAAGAGGAGGAGGAAGATTCTGATGCTGCTGTTGACGAGAATTTGTTAAACTATACTGATGAGGAGGGTAAAGATGGAGATGGGAATGAGGATGTGCCTCCTGTAGTCAACATGAGAAAGGTGGTGACTCCGAAACTAAAGTGGCAAGCAAAAAACTATCATTCCATGATTAACTGGAGGAATGAACTCAAGACTGAGCCTCCTTACATTGCTTCTCTGTCAAATCTACAGGTTAATGACATTCTTGAGACACCATTAGTGGTGCCCAAGTGGCCAAACAGCACTCAGGCGGTCGAGAGAGGCATAAAAGTGATGACTGAAGCTTGCACTGAAGTGACGGGATACGAATCGAGAGATGGATATATTAGGCAAAGATTATTGTCTAGGAAAATGATGCCAAGGTTCCGCACAAAAAAGAATTTCAATATGAACTTGTAATGATTTTCTATACGGTGTACCTGTAAAATAACATGTGAATTAAATCGATGTCACCCATGTAAAATTTATCATTATCCTGGAAAACATTAAATGACACCTAATTTTTGGTATACACTAAAAGTTGACAAAAAGTCGTTCGCGATGCGGCAGGGTAAGTATGCATGAAATGGCATGAAATTTTGCACAGGTGTTTGTTACAGCCATACAAACGATGCCTGAAAAGTGCAGCCTGCAACTCAAATAAAAGTGTTTTTTCCCTGCCCCCTAAATTGTACAAGAGCACACATAAGACTCTTACATAGCACCTTTGAGCACCATTACTACAAGTGGCAATGATGCCAGTTACAGCACCAACACTAATACTTAAACATCACCAGAATTAGTAGCTTCTCTTCACTACTGTGAAACCTTTGCCCACAAGCAACGTGGGGGTCAACCTACTCTTGCTTACTCCAAACACTCAGACAATTCAGGTGAATACATACAGGTGTACTCGGAGAAATAATACATCCATCATATAGCCCTACTGAGTAGTGGACTCATTTATAACAATGATGGGGGCTGGCAGTGTTTGCTCGAATCCAGGTAAAAAAGTCACAGGTAAAAAAGTCACAGAAAAAAAGTCACAGGAAAAAAAGTCACAGTGTAACGGGCCGAGTTTTCTCTTTTCAATAATTTACCATCCAGCTTTTCTTATATGTTTTTCCTTTTCATTTCCTCTCATATATATATATATTCTCAGTTTCAATGTTCTTACCTTTCTGAAGTTTATTTTGTTTTATGTCTATTCTTATACATGGGTTAGTCTGGGGAACCATGTTATTCTTTGTACAACACTTTTTATACTTACAAAGGGTAGCTGCCACCACCCAGACTTTTCATTATATAACATAACTCATGGAAAGTTGTTGGGTAGTGTGGTAGATGTCTAGGCACGTGAGTAAGTATTATTTTCTGGGAACCAATGTTTAGAAGGAGTAGAGTGGTGATACTCAGATTACTAATTCAATATTTATTAACACAGTGAGTGGAGAAGATGCATCTTAGATTCACTCAGGCTAAACAGAACCGCAATTAACTTATTAAATCATCAAACACTTCAAGAGCTTATTACCTCATTCAACACCTCCAAATACTCATTACTTTATTAGACAATTGGGATATCATTACCTTGATACATGAGATTCCGTACTATTATTCACAAGCCATCACTGGACCCTCAGGTCTTACTTTAACAAGTAACAAATTACCTCTCCACTTCTTGATTAGAGCATGATACTCTCAGGTTATTCTTTCATGGGTACTACAGATGAATACATAACACACTGGGCAATTCCACAATTAGTAACATACCATATTTCTTATCATTTCACAAGGAACCACCTGGTACCTTGAACTCTCATTCAGGGGTTCAATACTTAACCTGGGATGACTATATTTCTGCTAGTCATCCCTAGCATGGATATTAATACGGCTCCATACATATAACCAAGAACAGTAGGTAGACCATGATCATATGACGGAGTCAGTGGGCCAGAGTTGTTTACAGGCTCGCACGCTAGCTCGGAGCGCCTGGCCCAGGGAAGAGTTGACTCGTTGGCGAGTGGGCCGTGGCGTCTGCCAGGGAATCTCGTCCTGGGATTCTAATCTCGCCACCTTAAAGACAGTCTTTCGAGAGACCATCGTGCCCATAGCTGCTCCCGAACCTCAGGAGTGTTGCTAACCCCACAACAGCGTCTGGAGACGTGGAGAAGAAATCACAGGAGTGAATATTTAACTTCACTATACAAAACATACGTCTGGCACCGGTTCAGACGATAGCTAGAGCTCTACTTTACTTGACTTAATTGGCACTGAAGGTACTATGTTAAAACATGAACACTGATATTTGCAAAAATGACTAAGTTAAACTGAGTTAATATGGCGGCGTGGAACACACGTGAACATACCTGGAGACGTGGAGAAGAAATCACAGAAGGAGTGATTTCCCCTCGCGCGCCTGCATATATACGGGCCTGAGGGCATATTCCTACTAGAAAGATAAATGTCACTAACAATAGACCCTCTATTTACCGTAGTCGTTGGACACCTAGCTGTGACCGTCAGTGTCACAGATCAGGCTAATTTTCTACATCTATATTTATGATTTACTCAGAGGTTGAGTTTGTCAGTAAAGAGGTGAATTGAAGTTATATATGCGTTCGCAACTCTATTGGCCTGACCGCAAACCACATCCCCGGTCAAACGGCCGTTAAATCTGGGAGAATTTTGAGTTTGACAGGAACTGTTCAGAAGATTAATGACTTCCTTAAATAGACAACTGACACTAACTAAACTATGAACATCAGATTCTCTGATGTCGGGGCAACAAAACAATATAACTTCAGTAGCGATCAGAAACCCATGGATATCCCCACGGACGACCTAAAATACGCCACTCTAACTGGCACACTCAACACTCGCCTACTTGACACATCTTACTAACAATAAGGACAGTTGAAGCGTTCAACACCACTCACAATGGATCTTGAATGTTCCCACTGTAAACAGACATATCTAAGTTGACTCAAAACAAAGGTGTTCTCTCTCACATTCAAATACATTATATAGAGAGGTTGGTTTCAGTAAGTCAGAGAAAATGGGATAACGGAGGACTGAGGCGTCTTGAAGTGACGAGAAAACGGACTCCTCAGATGGAGGACTCAAAAATAAAGCAGAGGTACATGTTTTGTGGGCTATGGAGCGTAATATGAATCATTGATTTTGGCGTTAACTGACGTGTACGACCGTGGTCGTTACAAAGCTTTCCCCTCCCAAAGATTCAATATTATGCGGTATAGTCAACAAAACATTCACCGTAAATACATAATTTTCAAAACACAATATCTTGCAATACTGGGGTAATGGTCATCAATACAGGCAACACACTGGTTACAGAATTTTCACATACATAAAATTTTGCAACTCAGTTGACTAATCACACAAACTCCCAGCCAGGGGCAGATAAAATGAACACAGCACCACTTGTTATGGCACACAGAAGAACATAATCATACATCAATATTACAGAACATAATAATAAAAATAACAGGCCGGCCTGAATTACAGTTTTGTAGGACACTTTCAACTACAACATCCACTAGGATGACAGGTAGCTTTGTAGGACACTTTCAACTACAACATCCACTAGGATGACAGGTAGCTTTGTAGGACACTTTCAACTACAACATCCACTAGGATGACAGGTAGCTTTGTAGGACACTTTCAACTACAACATCCACTAGGATGACAGGTAGCTTTGTAGGACACTTTCAACTACAACATCCACTAGGATGACAGGTAGCTTCCCTCGAGGCGATTGATCAGATATGTATAACACTGGATCCAAGCACCAAATTCAACAATTGAGATCTCAAGCTAGGAGTAGTTAGGCGGACCCCATCCAGTCACCGAAGTATTAGGGTTGACCTTACCACGGAAGAATCGTTGTTCACTCACGAGACGAGGCAAGATCTAAGTGGTCAGAGCATGGACTCAAATAGACTATAATGCCAGCGACCCGGTCCACATGAAACCCCCAAACCTCGGTTCCCTTCTGTACTTTGAAATGCAAGAGTCTTAAACTGCACTAGGTCCATGTACTCCTGTACACGCCTAGCCGTAACTCTGCAATGCAAGCGTCTTAAACTGTACTCCTGTACACGACTGTACACGCCTAGCCGTGACTAAAGTCCAGCCCAACTACCTCCTACACCAACTTAGGCCTACTGCAGATAGGACCTCCAAGCAACTTGATCACTCACACCAAACGATGTTCTCACTGCAGTAAGACACATCTACTCATTCCTCTTGCCCATGGTACATACTGACAATCCCTCCCCCAACAGAGTCACTCTGGCCACTTGACTGGCGAAGCAAACAGTTGATGTTTACGATCAACGAATCTCAAGTACTAAGTAAGGGCCCTTTACGGCAATTGAGAGACGTGACCGACCAACTGGTTCTGTTTCTAGAGATCCATACGGATCCGGGGTTTCCTCCGTCTCTGTGGGAACCTAGCCGCAGGAGCTACCCCTGGGTTCCCGGGACTGGCCAACCTTTCTCAATACTCTAGCTAACCTGTCTGGCAAGGTTGAAAAATCATTAGTCCACACTATGACATTATCGGGGTAGTTACATTCAACTCGGTTCTTCGCTGCAAAAGGGGCTACTACTTGGTTTACTTCTCTGGTAAAAATAAAAAGAATAACGGGACTGGTTGAAAAAACCCAAAAGATAAGCGTGTAAACCTTCATTAATTATATTCCATCACTAAATGTGGTTAGGTCTCGACTTTTGTCGTTAAGTATTTCTTTAATGATATGTGGCTTTCAAGTCTAAGGTAGAATACTATTCATTGCTTGCCACTCTCTCTACTAATTTATCTAAGCTGGGTAATTCTAAGCATACTTAACAAAAGATCTATTCAAATCATTGACTTCCCCCTTTCTCACCCGAAGTCTAGTACCCATGATAACAACTAGCTTCCTCAGCCTCGCCGGCAGTTTTCCTTTCATCAGGTTCTGATCCCGATGGAAAATCTCTAAACTTGATTTTCTCACTACCCCTCCGAGCCTTCGGCGTTCCCCACCGATGAATGTTGGCCTCCATGGCTTTGGCAAGTTCTCGGAACTCACACATAAGTTGTAACTTATTCACAACTACTGTGATCATCGTGCGCTGATGTCACAACAAATCTTCTACAAAACTACAAAACAACCCCACCAAAGAAAAATTCAATTTACACCCTTCCAGAGCAAAGGGGGTAAACGTTAACACATAAATGCCTTGGATACTTTTTAAATGGATACTCACCAAAATAAATAATCGGCAATAGTATTGGTGACTCACTCAGCAGATTAAGTATCTCTAAAGAGAACACTACAAGGTTTCAATTCACACAGTACTCATAGCAATGCTCAAAATAAAATACTTGATGATACTTGACGAGAATGTCTCAAGAAAATATAACTCTGTAGCTTTCACGGATGATTAACACAAAGCGGATTTTCTGTACTCACAAGAATTCACTGTCTTTTTCAATTATCTTGACACTGTGTTAACACTACACAATTTACTCTGTGCTTTACTCACAATTGGTGGTCCTTACATGTACAGAGGGTGTTTCCAGCAATCCATTTTCAGAGATTGTATGTCTTAGATGTCCATTTCACCACAGAGTCCTCAACCCAATCAATACTATGGCTGAAAATACACCGGAATTAGTTCTCAAATACATATAACCTCTTTACCAACAATGCATATCAGTCTACACTGTAAGAAATGGTAAGGCAGCATGTAATAAAATTCTCCGTTAAAAAAAAAACAGGTTGAAAAATACAACACTGAAAAATTTAACACCAAACTTGTGTTATCTCAATAAATTCAATGGTAACAAATTGACTCCAACTGAGAACTAAAACTCTTTCTAGTTATTTCACAATTCAGTTCACTAGCAAAAGAAAAAAAAATTATATAACACTCACTTGGGTTATATAAAAATTTCAAAAGTTAGAAAAATACTTCAAGTGAGAATCTGAACACTTTCAATTGAAATCACAATACTTCCAATAAATGTCACAGCTAAAAATAAAACATTGGATTACATAACCTTTGTACACATGACATTTCTGGTGACACTCAAGAGATGAACCCAGTTCATCACACTCTGAACATGGCAGATGTACAATGTACTGCCCACTCAATGTCTGTAAATATCCAAAGATTAATACACTGGTCACAAAATAAAAAAATTACACTAATGTGCAATTACCACTTTCCTGAAATTTCACACAATAAAAACTCACAAAGATGAGTTAGGTAGCTTATTTCAAAAAAAATTTGGTGCATTACCTAACTCTGTAACACAGAAAAAATTATAACTTTCTTTCACAAAAAGAAGTGGTGAAACTAAATCAATTGTTAGTTCTTACCTAACTCTTAAAAACTTTGCAGTTACAACTACAGTATTGTACTTGACACAAAAGTTTGTACTTTAAATTACACAATTATTTGTACTCCTTACTGATGACAAACTTATACATTACTGTATACTGTATTCTGAGAAAACAAATTCACCAAGTACCACACCTCATTCCTTCAAATTGGTTCTCAAATGAAAATAATCCCACTAGCTGGCACCATTTGTAACGGGCCGAGTTTTCTCTTTTCAATAATTTACCATCCAGCTTTTCTTATATGTTTTTCCTTTTCATTTCCTCTCATATATATATATTCTCAGTTTCAATGTTCTTACCTTTCTGAAGTTTACTTTGTTTTATGTCTATTCTTATACATGGGTTAGTCTGGGGAACCATGTTATTCTTTGTACAACACTTTTTATACTTACAAAGGGTAGCTGCCACCACCCAGACTTTTCATTATATAACATAACTCATGGAAAGTTGTTGGGTAGTGTGGTAGATGTCTAGGCACGTGAGTAAGTATTATTTTCTGGGAACCAATGTTTAGAAGGAGTAGAGTGGTGATACTCAGATTACTAATTCAATATTTATTAACACAGTGAGTGGAGAAGATGCATCTTAGATTCACTCAGGCTAAACAGAACCGCAATTAACTTATTAAATCATCAAACACTTCAAGAGCTTATTACCTCATTCAACACCTCCAAATACTCATTACTTTATTAGACAATTGGGATATCATTACCTTGATACATGAGATTCCGTACTATTATTCACAAGCCATCACTGGACCCTCAGGTCTTACTTTAACAAGTAACAAATTACCTCTCCACTTCTTGATTAGAGCATGATACTCTCAGGTTATTCTTTCATGGGTACTACAGATGAATACATAACACACTGGGCAATTCCACAATTAGTAACATACCATATTTCTTATCATTTCACAAGGAACCACCTGGTACCTTGAACTCTCATTCAGGGGTTCAATACTTAACCTGGGATGACTATATTTCTGCTAGTCATCCCTAAGCATGGATATTAATACGGCTCCATACATATAACCAAGAACAGTAGATAGACCATGATCATATGACGGAGTCAGTGGGCCACAGTTGTTTACAGCGCCGCACGCTAGCTCGGCTCGCCTGGGCCTCGGGAGAGTTGACTCGTTCCTGGCGGTGGGCCGTGGCGTCTGCCAGGGGAATCTCGTCCTGGGATTCTAATCTCGCCACCTTAGAGACGTCTTTCGAGAGACATCGTGCCCATAGGCCGCTCCCGAACCTCAGGAGTGTTGCTAACCCCACAACAGCGTCTGGAGACGTGGAGAAGAAATCACAGGAGTGAATATTTAACTTCACTATACAAAACATACGTCTGGCACCGGTTCAGACGATAGCTAGAGCTCTACTTTACTTGACTTAATTGGCACTGAAGGTACTATGTTAAAACATGAACACTGATATTTGCAAAAATGACTAAGTTAAACTGAGTTAATATGGCGGCGTGGAACACACGTGAACATACCTGGAGACGTGGAGAAGAAATCACAGAAGGAGTGATTTCCCCTCGCGCGCCTGCATATATACGGGCCTGAGGGCATATTCCTACTAGAAAGATAAATGTCACTAACAATAGACCCTCTATTTACCGTAGTCGTTGGACACCTAGCTGTGACCGTCAGTGTCACAGATCAGGCTAATTTTCTACATCTATATTTATGATTTACTCAGAGGTTGAGTTTGTCAGTAAAGAGGTGAATTGAAGTTATATATGCGTTCGCAACTCTATTGGTGTATGTATATTATGTATGCTGGATTATATATCATGTATGTATATTATGTATGTGCTCCATTTATGTATTATTTATTCAGCCTAGCTAGCAGCGTGTGGCAATGTTATTACCATATCCCACACGCTTAATTAATGTGCCTGGCGACGTATGGAAGCTGCTAATGTATCACTTGCCATACGTCGCCTATAGCAGTTGACCGGGAGCCTAGTCAAGAGAGAGTGCTGCTCTCCTTTGTGTACATACTCTTATCCAGTAAACCGAACCTACAAAACTATACAGGTGTTTGTGTTCTCTCCTGTATATAGAACTTATTATTCAGAACCTAACATGGCGCAGTGATCCGATCTTACTGGATAATTACGAGTGATAGCGCAAAGTTTGTAGAAAGCCGGCTAGGGTCCCCTCCCGTCTTGGGTCAAGCCTTGGGTCAACTCCCGCGCGCGTCACCTCTCCTCGAAGAATTTCAGCAACTTTGAGCAGTGTCAGTGACAGTGATTTTCTGTGAAGTGTTTAGTGCATTGTGTGTTCGTGCCATTCATGTGTGACCTTGTTCTAAAGGATTCCCAAGGTATACGGCACGTTCTGGGCATTCGTAAGGAGTAGAGTTGAGTGCACCCGTCTCTGACCGCGTCCTGAGGGTAACTAGACTGACTGGGAGTCGCCGCGCCTCTCCCTCCACCCCCCTCACAGCGCCGCCTCCACCCCCCCCTCACAGCTGGGGCGAGACGCTCTACCCGCCCAGGACACACACTCACTCGCACACGTACATATACTGTACTAACACTCGCTGACCGCGCGGCTTCCTTATATATATTTTATATATATAACCTACTTATCTGTGTATTTAATTAATTTTTTGTCTGAAATCTTGTTGATACGACGGGCTGACCGGTCAACACTGATTAAGACATAGTACACAGAGGAAGTAGTTATGTCTCACGCCTTACGTAGCCGTGGACCCAGCGTCTGGATGACCCAGGCGGGTGATAGCCCCGCAGAGATGGATGACCAGACCGGCCACGACGCTTCAGCCCCCACATCGCGCAGTCCCTCACCTCAATATTCAGCGTTGTCTCCAGAGATAATTGCTTTACTGAAGTTTATGAGAGATGAGAAACGCGAGGATGAAGCCCACAGACGTTTGGCGGATGAGCACAGAAGGCAAGCAGAGGCAGAACGAGACAACCAACGGAGATTGGAAGACAGTGAACGGTTTGAAGCCTTGATATCTCGCCTCACTGTTAACCAAGCCCCTGGCTCTAACACTGCCTCGGTACTGACTGGTTCAGATACCTCATCCATGCTTCCTTCACACCCCCCAGCCCCACCTAAAGCAGCAGCTCAAACGCCGCCCATCTTGAAGCCTGATGAGACTTTCCAGACTTTTCGTGAATGGCGGCGACGGTGGACTGATTACTCTACAATGGTGGATCTCCAGAGTTTGTCACAGCCTAAACAACTCATCCAGCTGCGCATGTGCCTGTCCTTGGAAATTCAGCGTGTCTTGGAACATACGTTGCAGGTACCCCCAACCTCTTTGCTGTCTGTAGAGGAGGTACTGGACGTTCTACAACGGCACATCAAAGGACAGCAGAATGAAGCTCTGCGCAGGAGGGAATTGTTTAGCTGCAGACAGATGGAGGGTGAGTCTTTTGATGCCTTTTACGTGCGTCTTAAGAGAGCCTCGGAAGAGGTAGATATATGTCCAGGCCACCACCAGCAGTGCGAGGAGACCCAGTTGAGGCAGGTGATCCTGATGGGTGTTAAGGACGAGGAACTTGTCCAACGCCTCACCTCCCTCGACTCTTCCTCTTCTCTTAAGGATGTGTTGACGATATGTCGCTCCTATGAGGCTGCCAGGTGTGCCACCTCTGCCATCCGTGCTCCCCCTACAGCTGTACGCGCTGTGTCCCGGTACAAGAAGGACAAGAAGTCCGTTCCTACGCCTTCGCCCACCACGTCCACGCCCGGTTTATTTTGCAACAACTGTGGTAAGCAGCACGGAACACAGGTGTGTCCAGCTGCTCAGTCTACCTGCAACAGTTGTGACCGTAAGGGCCACTGGTCACTCACAGTACGGTGCCCAGCCAAACGCGTCCAGTGCAATGTGTGTGGTCGTCTGGGCCACTATGACAAGTGTTGCCCTTCCAACATACCCAAGGGACCGCGTCGGCGGAAGCTTCAGCCCCCCTCCACCAGAGAGGGCCGCCCACAGTCTTCCAATCAGAGGTACGACGACTCCTGACAACGCTCGAGCCACATTAGGAATGTGTGCTCCCCCCCGCGTCCCAGGACCAAAGTCCCCCAGTACATCAGCGTCATCGTGACCTACGGCGGTGTGTCATCCCGTCTTCAGATGTTGCCCGACACCGGCGCTGATGCTACAGTCATCGGTCCCCAGCATTTGCAATGCTTGGGGCTCTCTCCAAGTGATCTAGGACCGCCCCCCAAGGATCTCCGCTTTATGGCAGATGGTTCACAGATGACCCCGGCCCTAGGTTCACTCTATGCACACGTCACCTTTGGCAACAGGTCGTGTCAAGCCTGGATTGATGTGCATAATGGCGTCCCGACTCCTTTGCTGTCCTACAGACATTGCCAAGAGTTGGCCATCATCCCCCAGGACTTCCCAACACCGATTCTCGAGGTAAAACACGCCAACAGGGTGCACGAAGGGAGCAGCAACTACCCTGCTGCCGCCCTGCCCCTACCTCTGGCCAGTGACACCTCTCCTTCGGTAGTTGTCCCTGCTGCTTCAAGTCTCCACGCCTTGGCTCGCCTCCACGACAGTCACTGTGGAGCCGAGGCCACCAAACGGCGTGCAAGACAGACTGTGTTCCGGCCTGGCATCGACCCCGACATCTCCAATGCTGTCCAGGTGTGTAAGCCCCGCCACGTATTACAACCCAGCCAGCAGCAGGAACCCTTTATGAGTGACGACAACCCCACCCGCCCCTTTGAGTCTGTGTCGGCCGACTTTTTCTGTGTGTCAGGAAAGTCCTTCCTCGTTATCGTCGACCGTCTCTCTGGTTGGCCGGTTGTCATCAAGTGCGGTAATGACACGACGTCTGCCGCCACCATCAGCAAGTTCCGCCACTACTTCCGTGACGTGGGCGTTCCTGTACGCCTGCGAACCGACGGAGGGCCTCAGTTCACAAGCCGGGACTTTGCTGTGTTCCTCGACCGATGGGGAGTCCGGCATGTGTTGTCATCGCCCCATTACCCGCAGTCCAACGGCCACGCTGAGGCTGCTGTCAAATCCCTGAAGCACCTCATCCTTAAGGTGGCCCCTTCTGGGAACATTGACTGCGAGGCCTTCGACAGGGGTCTTCTTGAACTCCGCAACACACCTAACTACACCGGACGCTCCCCTGCCCAGGTTTTGTATGGACGCCCCCTTCGTTCTTGTGTCCCTGCTCACCCTCAATCCTTCTCCAAGGAGTGGCAGGCCAAGACAGAGGATTGTGATCGCCGAGCCGCCGAACGTGTTCAGGACGTCGTCGCCCGCTACAATGACCACGCCCGTTCTCTCCCCAGGTTGAGTGTCGGCACCCAAGTCCGTGTTCAGGACCCGACCTCCCTACGTTGGGACAAAGTAGGCGTAGTCATGGGTCTCGGCAGGTCACGGGACTACCAGGTGCGGTTACCCAGTGGTCGTGTGTGGTGGAGGAACCGCCGTTTTCTCCGACCCGTAACAATGCCTTCTGCTGGCCCCGCCACCAGTGTTGAGTCCCATACCCTTCCCAGTGATGAAGTCCCTCGACGCTCAGAACGGATCCAAAAGAAAAGGTCCGCTCAAGACTTTGCTATGAGCGTATAGGGGGGAGGGAGGTGTATGTATATTATGTATGCTGGATTATATATCATGTATGTATATTATGTATGTGCTCCATTTATGTATTATTTATTCAGCCTAGCTAGCAGCGTGTGGCAATGTTATTACCATATCCCACACGCTTAATTAATGTGCCTGGCGACGTATGGAAGCTGCTAATGTATCACTTGCCATACGTCGCCTATAGCAGTTGACCGGGAGCCTAGTCAAGAGAGAGTGCTGCTCTCCTTTGTGTACATACTCTTATCCAGTAAACCGAACCTACAAAACTATACAGGTGTTTGTGTTCTCTCCTGTATATAGAACTTATTATTCAGAACCTAACAATTGGCCTAACCGCAAACCACATCCCCGGTCAAACGGACGTTAAATCTGGGAGAATTTTGAGTTTGACAGGAACTGTTCAGAAGATTAATGACTTCCTTAAATAGACAACTGACACTAACTAAACTATGAACATCAGATTCTCTGATGTCGGGGCAACAAAACAACATAACTTCAGTAGCGATCAGAAACCCATGGATATCCCCACGGACGACCTAAGATACGCCACTCTAACTGGCACACTCAACACTCGCCTACTTGACACATCTTACTAACAATAAGGACAGTTGAAGCGTTCAACACCACTCACAATGGATCTTGAATGTTCCCACTGTAAACAGACATATCTAAGTTGACTCAAAACAAAGGTGTTCTCTCTCACATTCAAATACATTATATAGAGAGGTTGGTTTCAGTAAGTCAGAGAAAATGGGATAACGGAGGACTGAGGCGTCTTGAAGTGACGAGAAACGGACTCAAAAATAAAGCAGAGGTACATGTTTTGTGGGCTATGGAGCGTAATATGAATCACTTGATTTTGGCGTTAACTGACGTGTACGACCGTGGTCGTTACAACAGGAAAAAAGAAAAGTTAACTATCGAATTCTCACATTTTTTAAGGTTAATATGTCAACCTAACCCAACCTAGCCTTTATTACCAGCCACCATAAATTAATTGTGACTTTTTTTCCTGTGACTTTATTACCGGCCACCGTTTGCTCGGCCTGTGCTATCAACAAGCTGGACAGTGAACGAGTCAGGTAAACGGCTGGCCAGTTGACTGGGTCCCAGAGGAGGTGGTTTGTTCCTGACTCTCGTGTTCACGAATTTACCCGAGTTTACTGGCATTCATCCATCTCCCAAACTAGTGCGGAGATCATCTGTAAGGGCAGAAACGATCTTCCTGCTCGTTACCGCTGCTTACTCGCTTGTTTGCTGGTGCGACCAACACTTGGGGGAGTTAGACAGAGGGGAGAACGGCAGCGGCTACCTGTGTCACCGGCAGATTCACCCCAGCCTTCATACAGTCACTATCTATCTACCCCGCTGTGATCTCATCATAGGTCCTGGACTCCTGGGCTGTTTTCCCAGATCTTCACAATTCGTCTGTTAATCTCTGGACACATGCCCCAAACCACTACCGCAGCCGCCATAGCCGCCAGCTCCTCTCCACCGTCTGTGCCCCGGTGTTTCGTCTACTGTATCAAGACATTGGCCGCTGTCGTTCGAGTGAGGAAGCCTGTCTGGACCATCCCCAGGGCCACTGCCGTAGGAAATATCTGTTCATTATTTGATTCTATTAATTGCTGACTCCCATTAATTGTTTGCTCCCTTTAATTGTTTGCTTCCATTAATTGTTTAACTCCATTAACTGTTGACTGCATTAATTGTTTGACTCCCGTAATTGTTATTTGATGTTTGTTGAGTGGTGTCAGAGTTTTGTGTTATATTTTTTATAGTAAACAGATGTCAATCTCAAACGGTTGTTTGTTATTCCTCAGAAAACCTTTATTAAGACCCTGATTAGTCTGGTAAGGGATTTCTATCCCTAAGTCCCAGGCCTTTACATAGTCCCAATCTACAAGGCTCTTAGCCAGAGGAACCTGCGGGTGGAGGAGTTTCATATGCTAGACTAACTTTGTTGACATGAACATCAACGTTTCAAACGGACGCTAAGGGCGTAAGAATACTTCACTTAAAACACATCAGTTACGTTACTGTATCACTTGCATATTCAAACTATTAACCAAGTCAAAATCACTTAATGTGGCGAGGCATAACACGGAGCTGGACATTACCTATAGGTGGGGGAGTTTCAGACACTGGACTGACGCCCCAGAGCGTCAGCGCTCCGCACTACTCCTCCTCCGCTCAGCTCCGAGTTCCACTCACCCAACTATTTCAATGTACTACGTTACTGTGCACTTTGACGTTTGAAACTAAGACTACGAACTCATTTCCATTTCCTAAGATTCCCTTTTCAATCTATGCTCTGACTAAGCTCTCGAAGACAAGAATTAAATTGATTACAAGTTTCCGGATGGCAGTCCCTAGTGGGCGGAGCCTAAGACGAGTAGTATCCGATTAGACCCGTTAGATTCTCAAAAATACCTGGTCTGACAGTTCCCTTCAGGTTAATGAATTACTTTCGTAATTAACATCCTTACAACAATTTCACCATGAACATCAAATTCCCTGATGTTCATATGTGAAAAAGAGGTGGCTTCAGCCTCTGTCAACAATCACTGGCATCTCAAGGCCGACGTCAATGATACCTCACTCTCACTGCCGACTCTACCCTGACTTATATTGACAATTACGCTAACATTAATTATAATTGAAGCTTTCAACATCAATCACAACGGATGTTGAATGCTTCATCTGCAATCAGACATCTCTAAGTTGACGCAAAGCAAGGGTGTTCTCTTACCAATTCAAATGCATGAACACCCTGTGCGGAATTTAGGTATACTTGAGTTTCTCAGGTAATGTGACATAGAAAACGAAGAACTCAGATCTCCTGAAATGGTTAGAGAACGAATGTTAGAACTGGGAGACCCAAAAGGTTTACAGGTTTTGTGGGCGTGGAGCGTAATATCATATTAATTCATATTACTAATATGAATTATTAGGTTTTAACAGACTAGCCATGTCATTATGACCATGACAGTGACCTCTCAGAGAAATGTTCTGACGGCCACAGATGATAATAGTCTTGACGGATTCCAGCATGGCCCAGGGGTGGGGTTTCTGGGCTACCAGGAAACCCCCCTGGGTGCGCCCATGACCCAGATCAATCAGTGATAAGCGTACACTTGGTCGCAATTGAGGATACCGTGATAAGCCAGATCAGCGATTATCGGGTCCCATGATTATCGAGGATACATGTATTACACTTCAAGTTTTATTTACAGTTGACATGTTTTGCTCTCAAGATTAATGAGTTTCTTAAATACAAAAATGACAATAATTTTGTAGTGGAATTCTCCCCTACAAACGCTGTTTGTCGCTGCCTAGCCGACCCCACCAATTCCCCAGTGTATGCCTCGTGGTCTAGGTCAACCAGCGCCGCCATACACCACGGAGCAGGGGTCAACTGCTAAGCCACGCCTACCCCCGCTATTTAAGACCTGACCTCGTGGTGATCTCGCTCACTACCTACAGCCACAGCCAGCAACACCTCCTCCTCCGCCGCTGCCCGGCGGGCCTCGCTCCTCCGCCTGCCTGGCGGTCCTCTCTCCCGCTGGCGAGCATGGCGACCCACAAGCTATCCTCCTGTGAGCATCCTCACCAACCAGCTCTCTCTACATCACGCTTGTAACCATGCTGCCTTCCCAGCACCAAGCTGCATTGTACATCCAATACAACATGTATATAGAGAGCACATCGTGAGTTTCCTTTCTTCATTCCATCCTGAGTGTGAACCAAACAATCTCATACCCCACAATTTCAACCCAATCATTGGATTGGTAACTTCACGAGAGGTCAACAACAAAGATCAGCTGCCTGCTTGGGCCTCAAAATATATCGTCTTAACACTATTTACACTACACACAAACTTACTTTTACTTCTATCCTCTTCACCACTAATCGGCTCGTTAGCCGCTTCGGCGATCGGTCATCATCATTCACAATGGATCTTGGATGTTTCAGCTGTAGGCAGGTATAGATATCTTACAGTAACACAGATGTATTCTTTCGTAAATTTAAATCTACAAATGGAGACATGGGATACTAGATATCCCGAAACACGAGAGAAAATAGACGTCTCAGACTAATGAAGCTGAGGACAGAAAACGGACGTCTCAGTAGGGGAACTCAAGAAATAAGTTATAGCTACACGTTTTATGGGCTATTGAGCGTAATATGAGTCATCTGATTTTACGTTGACTAACATGTATGACTGTGGTCACTACAATATCACTCACAATAATTTCACAATATTTGAACAACAATTATATTCAGCTGTCACTAGGCCTGTACTTCACACACTGCACAGATACAATCAACTCCTCAACAAGGCAGCACGCTGCTGCTTACATACCTCACCAGACATCCCTCGAACAGTCTAGCACCATCCAGGCATTGCAGGTCGGAACGAGAAATGCTTGGGAAGTTATAGAACTTTCTACTCTGATTGAGACTTACAAAACGTGAGTAAATCACAAAATAATGATGCAATACACTCTTGAAAATTCTTTCATATGTAATATATCAATATATAGTAGGTAGTTGATAGTAGGTAGCTATCAAACATGGAGGTACTACTGTCATGAACGTAATGACGGTTAACCTGAAAACCCTAAGGATTCATGTTACGCTTAAACGTCCACAAAACATTCTGAGTCCCCCAGTGGAAAAGTCCTCCGTTTTCTCTGCTTCCTTGATGACGTCATCGAGATGCCGTCTTTGTCTGAAGGGAACCTTTGAATCTACTCCGCGGGTTTTGTAGCAAGATGCTGTATGTTGGGACCTTTTGCCATCCAACCCTTTGTAATCAATTTAATTCTTGCTTTTGATAGCTCAGTCAGAGCATTGTTTGTGAAGATAATAGTAGGGAATGAAACTGAGTTCGTAGTCTCAGTTTCAAACGTCAGAGAGTACAGTAAAGTATTCCAGGTAAATAGTTAAGTAGGTGGAATCCACGACCTTGTTTGAGTGAGGGTGCGGCGGGCATTTCAACGGTTAGCAAGTGCTCGTCCCCTCACCCACACAGTTAGGTCATTCCACTCCGTGTTGTAATTCGCCATTCTTTAAGTGATTTGACCTAATTAATAGTTGACTGTGCAAGTGTACAGTAACGTAGTTGATATGCTTTGAGTGAAGTAATGTTTACGTCTTTAACGTCCCTTTGAAACGTGATGTCGTTGTCACTGCGAGTAAGTGCTCGTCCCCTCACCCACACAGGTCCCTAACGCAGCCTAGGCCGTGTCTGTAGCGTGGATGTTGCATCCACTAGTCTGGAGAGATGCCTGAGGTCCAGTAGGATCAGCCATCTCCGTGAGTCCCGACCGTCAGAAACTCCAGTACCACTTATGGGCCCCATAGCTGGCCAGTCTGACCCTAACGCTCGGCCCACGAGGTAACCCCGGATCACTAAGCCACAAACAACTACCAGCCCCCATCATTGGTGGAAGAGTGTTTAGCTCAGTAGGGTTATTTGTGTGGTTGTGTTATTCCACTGGGATCTTCAGAGTTCGTTGGAAAGGCCCATGGTGGCGGGACCCCATGGCGGTCGCTTGAGTATCACTCCTGACGATTGAGTGCTGTAGTAGCAGTTGCCCCTGGTTTTAATGGTGCTAAGTTACTGTAAGAGTTGTGTGTTATTGTGTATGTCCACCCAGTAGTGGTGTGAGTATTTTGAGCCTGAGGGCGTGGTACCAGGAGTTCGTTTTTTGGTACATATAACTTTTTCCTGCATCCATTTTAATGTCTGAATAAATATTGTATTTGTATATTGCGTCTATTATTTACCTACAGTATCCACCGTTATTTCTTCCCTATTGCTTGATACTATAATTACATCTACCCATGGGCCTACCTCTCGTCACGCTACCAAAGGTTTGAAGTATTAAAGTAAAAGATGTTATAAGAGGCACAGGCCCTTATACTACTGCCTGGGAAGATATTGAGAGCATAATGTTTTGTATAATAGTAGATCCTGCTGCATATGGTATAAAAAAAAAGGTGACCATATCCCAGGTTGCTGATCCGCCTTTCTGTCTCATTTACACACAATTACAGGGTTTCAATTGTTTCTCTTACTTTGACAACACAACTTACGTATATGGTTTCTCACTTTTGATCTTTTTTTTATTTTTGTATTAATTTATGGTCCCTCATTATTATTATTATTATTACTATTATTATTACTATTATTATTATTATTATTATTATTATTATTATTATTATTATTGTTATCTGCTGCTGCTGCTGCTGCTGCTGCTGCTGCTGCTGCACACAAGGCAGACCAAAACCACACCAAAACCGTAGTCATGCACATTAGGGTGTGTCAATTTTGTCAACATGTTAAAAATCAAATTTAGTAGTCAAAATATTGTGCCTCTTTATGTCTAAACTTGAGATTAGCAAACAAAAATGAATTGAAATAACCCTCACCTACATCAATTATACCTTAAAGTTTCAAATATCAGTATTTCAACAAATTAATGAGACTTGATTAGAATTATTCACTTGATATTAACTAATCTCATGTAAGCATATGGATTATGGAGTATTTTATGGTTCTATAGCTTGTGTACAATATGCATGTCAGAACATGAACATGAACAGGCTCTCCGTGTGGGACAGTTTAATTCTTGTTTTGACTTGTACCAAGCGTGAGGATAAGGCGCCCGGCTCACTCTCCTTCTAGATATCATAGACGGTGGTTTGCTCTCATTGCACTTGCACCTACTCTACCAGACGAATTCTACATTTTAATTATTGTAAGTAGGGCATATTGATTGTCGCAGTTACTTATATCATTGTATAAAACATTATGTTCTAAGAAATTATTATGTTATTTCTGTTACAGCATTTTTGATAAACAAATTGATATTTTTTGAAACAACAATTGAATTATGAAACATTGAAATATTTTTCTATTTGTCAGATAGTGTGAAGATGTCAAAATTGAAGACAAGAAGTCAGTTGTCAACCCACTTGAGCCTGCTAGTTGGTAAAGGGAAGGAGCTTCCTGTATCAGAACTTCCAACAGTGAGAGACATGCTAAGATTAGGGTTACTCCTTCGAGAAAAAAATGCAAAGGACAGAAGGAACTATACAGATAAAGAACTCATAAATGACATGATAGTCCCTCTTCTGCATCAATGGACAAAAGCTAATGCACTATTCAAACCACCTGTGATTAATCAGTGTCGAACTATTGAGCTAAAACTAACGAAATTATGGCACAAAGCAGTTGAAACATCACTTGGTAAAGGAAACTTGGCCAGGAAAAATGAATTTCTGCACACACTTGATACTCTGTTTGACATTTTGACCTGCAAGTGCTCCATACAATTATGTTCTGAATCCAACTGTTCTCACTCAGGTAAGAGAGAAAATAATTCCCACATTGATTGTGGTTGTCCTCGTGAAAAGAAGATCCCTGTTTTAGAGCTTGAATTTATAAAGGCACAGAGGACAAAGGCAGAAGGCCAAGGAAGTATGCAAATGGGTTCAATAGATTATTCAGAAACAAAGAAGCAGATTGCTAATGCCAAGAAGAGAGAACAAATCCGAGAGAGGGAACAAAAGAAGAAAATGAAGAGTGAAAAAGCCATCCAAAGAGAGGAAGAGCTGTGTCAAGATGTTTATCACTTCTTTGATAGTTCTTCTGATGAACAGGAAGCAACATCAGATGATAGTTCCAAAGAGCCATCTGAACCTTTACCAAAGAAAATGAAATACAACACAAGAAATATTTCAAACATTGCTTTAGCTAGTATTCGCCACCATGCTGGACTTCGTGAGGCTGCAGAAATTGCAGCTGCCGCTTGGATAGATGCAGGCCTCATCAGCCGAGAGGATGTATCTTTGGTGATAGATCATAATAAAATTAGAAGAGCACAAGAAAAAATAATGAAGGAAATATCTGATCAGCATGAAAATGATTTAAGCGAGGGAGGGCTCTCCTGTCTTTTGTTTGATGGAAGAATAGATGACACAAAAGTTTTGCTAGAAGTAAAGGGAGTGAACAGAAAGTTTCCAGGTCTCATCAAAGAAGAACACTACTCTGTCTGTTCTGAGCCTGGTGGTCGGTTTTTGTTTCACTTTGCTCCCGAAACTGAAGTAGAAGGGAAGAAACATGCAGAGGTCATTGCTGATCATATTTTATGTTGGGTTCAGGAGAGAGGACTTGGCAGTTCACTGCAGGCTGTTGGTGGAGATTCAACTGCAGTGAACACCGGATGGCAGGGGGGTGTAATGACGCATTTAGAGAAAAAACTAGGAAGAAGACTTGTTTGGATTGTATGTGATTTACATACAGGCGAGCTACCTCTTCGTCATCTCATCCAGGAGCTTGATGGTCCTACAAAGAGCAACAACAAGTGGTCAGGTCCCCTTGGCATCATGCTGGATGAAGCAACACAACTAGAAATAAATACAACCTTTCCAAAGGTCGAAGTTGGCCCTCCCCTTCCGGCGTTGTCTGAAGGAGTCATCAAAGATCTCAGCACAGATCAATCCTATGCTTTTCGTATTGCCCAAGCAATAAGATCAGGAGAAGTGCCTCAGTCATTGGCTCTCTTGGAGATTGGACCTGTCAGTCACAGCCGTTGGTTAACTACAGCTCTTCGTTTCTGCAGGATTTGGATTTCCAAACACGAATTGAAGGGCAAAGTGCTGAAGAATTTGAGGTTAATTGTTGAATTTATTATTGGAGTTTATCTTCCCCAGTGGTTTAGTGTGAAACTTAATCCTATGTGGGTGGATGGGCCCAATCACCTTTTGTTTCAATTGCAGCTAGTAAGAACACAGAGGAAGGTAGTGAGGGACATCGTGTTACCTGTGGCAAGAAGGTCCGCTTGGTATGCTCGATCAGAAGCAGTTTTGCAAGCAATGCTTTGCAGTCAATGTACCAATCTCCGAACCGAGGCTGTAGAAGTCATTCTAAAGATTAGAGGAACGCTAATAGATGACGACCAGTTGGGAGACTGTTCGTTTCATTCAAGAAAAGTTCCCCCAATAAACGTCAATGCCACCAAATTGTCAGAATTGGTTGACTTGAGTTTGGAAGTCTTAGAGCCACCATTGACAACAAGTCTAACTAGCCAAGAATTGAGAAACCTTAAAGAGACTCCAATGCAGGTGCCGAAGTGGCCTTCCCACACTCAAAGTGTGGAGAGATGTGTGAAAATGGTCACAGAAGCAGAGGGCCATGTTTACAGCCACGAGAGGCGAGAAGGTTACATCAAAGCACAAATAGCAAGCAGACTACTGATGACAAGAAACCAAAGCAAAGAGAGTATGAAGGCATTGGTTACTTTCAAATAGACTACGGATAATAAAATATAATAATTTGAAACTTGAAACAGTAACATGTGTGCAAACGCTGGTTATGTTATAAATTCACAAATATGTACATTTAAAAATCCATTTGATGTAGGTAGGACTTATTATAAAAAAAAATTTATGCCAGAATATTGTTTTGCATGCTTAAAGACTACAATAAATTGCTACCAAATTACTCGATTTTCAATTTAGCCAGTTCACCCCCTAAATTGACACACCCTAATGCACATCAATACCGCCACCACTCCAGTGCAAGCCCCAGCAGTCACAGTGGGTGCCCATCCTCTCCAGCTGGTGCAGTCTGCCAAACTCCTGGGTGTAACTATAGACAACAAACTTGACTGGAAGGCCCATGTAAATAACACAGTCAAGGCAGCCTCGTACCGTCTCTACATGCTACGACGACTTAGGTCACTTGGGACACCCACGCCAGAGCTGAGGACCATCTACAACGCCTTTATTCTCCCCAAACTTACATATGCGTCACCAGCCTGGTCGTCTTCTCTCAACTCCACCCAACAACGTCAGCTAGAGAAGGTACAGAAAAGGGCCTGCAGAATCATGCTCGGCGCAGAATACTCCGGCTACACCAACTCTCTCGCCACCCTGGAAATGCCATCCCTCAGTGACCTCCATCACCAAGCACTGGAAAGGTTTGGCAGTGGACAACTGCACCACCCTCGTCATCGCCACCTCCTGCCACCTGCAGCCCCCCACCCAACTCGCGCACTCCGCCACTACAACAAAATTCAGCCCATAAGAGCCTGCACCGATAGATATAAGAACAGCACCATCCCATCTATTGTTAAAATAATAAACAACTCCTGATTTATGTACTGTACAGCCCTGTAAATGTATTCAATGCATTTTATATCATTGTCTAAATCAAATTTAAGTCTGTATATTTTCAGCCACCGGCTGCAACTCTATTAATAAACCGTTTATTATTATTATTATTATTACATGCACACACACACACACACACACACACAGTCACACACACACACAAATTCAAGAAAATCTCCCCAAACTTGCCAAAATAACTGCTGATTATAAGGGGGGGGGGGATTCTTAGAAGTCTTTTCTTATTAATTTATCTCACTGCTGTTAACTAGGTCTTAGTTACTTTACTACTCAAAGTTATTACCTAACCTCTGACCTGTGGTAGCGTTGGCTCTAGGACTAGGACACGTGATTTACTTTTTACTTTTATCCTCTTCACCACTGAACGGCTCGTTAGCCGCTTGGGCGATCGGTCACGTCTCTGATTACTTTTCCTTTTCATTTATCCTCTTCACCAAAAGATCGGCTCATTAGCCACATGGGCGATTGGTCACGTTCTCTGTTACGCACTGTTGGCAAGTACTGGGCATGCACCGGCTCCTGAATGTACCTGAACCCGCTCCAGTGTTGGTCAAGTCTTGTCTTGAAAGAGTTCACACTCGGTGCCATCACAACACTTTCTGGTAGATTGTTCCAAGAGTTCACAACTCTCACTCCGAAAAAGTTTGCCCTCACAGTTTTCTGGACTTGCAGCTTCTTCAATCTTGAGCTGTGACCCCTTGTGGGGCGAGCGTCCGCCAGCTCCAAGTAAGGACACTCAACTGAGTAGTGCACCTTGAGATGCTTATTCACCTCAATTAGGTCACCCCTTGCCCCTCTGCAGTATAAGCTAGGCAAGTTCAGGCGCTCCAATCTCTCAGGGTAGCTGAGGTGCCAAAGTGCAGGCACCAGTCTGGTGGCCCTCCTTTGAACATTTTCAACCAACTGACAGTTCTTAGCATATCTCGGAGACCAGACGGGGTGACAGTACTCCAGACGGGGAAGCACTTCACTCTTGAAGATCGTTACGAGGGACGGACCGTCTAGATAACTGAACGACCTTCTTATAAGACCCAATAATTTATTTGCCTGATTTACCTTCTTTTCCCAATGGCCCGAGAACTTCAGCTCATTGTCAACATACACACCTAGGTCCTTCTCACATTCACTCTCAAATAGTGCAATTTCTTCATCCCGTTGAGACATATGATACGCCTCCTTACCGTTGGTATGCCCCAGGTGCATCCTCTTACACTTCGTGACATTGAATCTCAGCAGCCATTTCTTCGACCATTCTTGGAGCCCACAGGAGTCCTTCTGCAGCTCTTCACAGTCCGCTTAGTTCTTGATTTTCCGAAATAACTTGGCGTCATCGGCAAACATTTGTATGGACGAGTGTACAACATCAGGCATGTGATTTAGGAAACAAACAAACAACAGCGGGCCCAATGCACTGCCCTGTGGTACCCCGCTTGTGACAAGTACGGATGATGAT
This sequence comes from Homarus gammarus, assembly GCA_958450375.1. Classification (NCBI taxonomy): domain Eukaryota; kingdom Metazoa; phylum Arthropoda; class Malacostraca; order Decapoda; family Nephropidae; genus Homarus; species Homarus gammarus. The sequence goes on from CAUDMG010002520.1 coordinate 225,904, forward strand.
TTGGTGCCATTAATCCCCACACACTACTTGCGGTCATGTAGAAAGTCTTCTATCCACGCTAGGACATTTCCTCGAATTCCGTAACCTTCCAGTTTGATTTCCCGCCTTTCGTGGGATACACTGTCGAAAGCCTTGGCAAAATCTAGGTAAATATTGTCGATATTATCACCCCGTTCCAGAATATGGGTCCTAATATACAATACCTTGAGCAATTGTGTTAAGCAGGAGCGCTCCGGCATAAAACCGTGTTGGCAATCCTTTACAGGGTTGTTTCGCAGTAGATGTTCCATCGCGGCATCTCTGATAATATTCTAAAGTACTTTACATATTATGCTGGTCAGGCTCACCGGTCGATAGTTGTGTGTGGAGTGACGATCGCCCTTCTTGAAGATAGGACTCACATAAGCCAATTTCCATTCACTGGGGACCTTTCGTTCATCCAGGCATATACAAAACAGGATCTTCAGGGGCTCGGCAAGCTCGTTGCTCAACTCTTTTAGCACTCTAGGATGCACCCTGTCAGAGCCGGGACTCTTATGGACCTTTAGCTTTGACAGTTTATATCTAATACCCTCTTCTGTGAACGCAATGTGGGTCAGTGCTGTTTCGAACCATCTGTCCTCAAATGCAGGAAGGTTAATCGCATACTCTCTTGTGAACACCGAGGAAAAGCTGTTCAATGCCTCTGTTTTATCCTTGTCAGAATCTGCATAACTATCATCTTCAAGCCTCAGATCTGATACTCCTACTAGCGTTTTTAATTTCGACTTTGCATAGCGTTAAAACGCCTTTGAGTTTGACTTGACCTCGCTTGCAACCAGCCTCTGGAACTCCTTTTCAGCCCTTCTACATTCTATCTTTGCTTGGTTTCTGACTCTTGCAAAAATCTTCCTGTCCTGCTCATCATTTGACCCAATCCACGTCTTGAATTTCGGGGTTTTCTTCTTAACTTTGTCGACCGCCGCATGGTTCATGTGTAGGGATCCCCTCGTATTCCTAGAGGCACTGGGTTGGTCTTGGGTATGTATTTATCGATCAAATGGGTCACTTTACTAGTTATGATATTCAGCGTAGTGTCTGCGTTCTTGTGCCTTTATGAGTCAGGCCAGTGGATACCCCTCATCTCATTGTAATTTCCCCTGTAATATTTGCATTTTGGCCTGGCCTTATCTTGAACTAGGTAACAATTAAATCTGAATGACAACACTATATGGTGACTTGTGCCAACTGGGGCAAGGTGTTCCTGTTTGGCCACCATACCCTCCTCTTTTGTTATGATGAGGTCTAGTGGCTTGGGTGTTTACTCCCCTCTGTAATGTGTCGGGTCTCTAACATGATGGAACAGAAAATTATCTCTCAGAGTCCCACATGACAATGAGGTGGCTAGGGTTGAGCATCGCCAAGTTGTGTATTAAGGCTCTTAAGTTCCTTAGATTTAGTGGGCCACAGTTTGGGGATCTGTAGATACACCCGACAATAAGTAAGTCCCTTCCCTTTAGTTTAATTTTTCACCACTTGGACTCTTCAAAAACATCCTCTCCCTTTACCCTCGCCTGGCTGGCTCCAAGGTCTTGCCTAGCATATATAAGCACATCCCTCTTGCAAGTTTCTTGAGAAAGGTTCGTAAATGAGTCATATCCAGCAATACTGAACTCACATTCCTCTGGGTCGATTCTCCTGTTCTTGTACAACAGTTCTACAGCTCCTACAATATCGGGTTGATGCACCTTCAGTTGTGTTTCAAAAACCTCTCTCTTATCAAGGAACGTGTCAGTATTAGTGTACTATCGTGCAAAAAAATCGTGTCCACTACCCAGCCACAGTGAGGTTTCGAATAGCCTTGAGTCTGAAGTTCCGAAACAGCTGGGGGAAATGCTATGGTCGGCCAACAGATGTCGCCCACTGTAGTGTGTGTGTGTGTGTGTGTGGAGGGGGGGGGGGGATTAGAGGAGGTAGGGGCTTGATGAGAGGCAGGTTTATTTATTATTTATACCACCATAATTTCAAGCTGCCTTTTTAACTACGTTTTGTCTTACAGTTGTTTCTTTATGGTTACAAATTCATGGAACAGGTGCAGTGCCCTGGGTGCTTATTGCTGCTCAGGTCACAATGATACTTTAAAGATCGGAATATATTAAGGATAAAAGTGAAATATGCAAGGATCAGGGTGAAGGGCCTTGGTCAGCTAGTTTTACTCAGTGACCACGTCACAATTTTGTTGTTATTCCATCCAACCTTTGCTTAATAAATATTTGTGATAATATGCAATATTATATAATTATATACTTATGTTAAAAAGAGTGGAGTGAAAAAGTTATCAGTATTGTAAAATAGTATTCAGACTTAATCTAGTTCCACTTCTTCAAAGTTCCAGTGTTTAAACACCCCACTACAATATGCAAGCTTCATATATTTTGGAGTGTGCTCAGTTACCGTTAATATTGTGTGCTGAACATCATGAGCATTTCAATGATGGTAGCAATTGTAACTATATAATTATATTGTGTTATAAGACAACACATTCCACGACGTGTCATACAGATCATTGTATACCACACAATACATAATTTGTGGCTGTTAAGTTACTTTGTTATGAATTTCATGCGATAGAGTTTAAGACATCATTAAGGACATGGATTTAAGATAACACTGTAGCTGAGTTAATATATATTAATTGTATTTACAAACAATACTAAATACATCTTAGTATTTGGTCCAGCCACCCATTGCACTCAGGACTTTATCAAGGCGATTAGGGATGGAGTCAACCAGCTTCAGGCACACCCCTGGTCGTCGACGTATACTCTCCCACACGTCGTAAGCTTTGGCCTCTATTGCTGCACAGGTTCGCTGCTCCCCAATATCCCAATCACTTTTCATCATGGTCCAAATATGTTCAATCGGATCAATATCACATCCTAGTGTTGGCCAGTCGATGACCTCAATTTCAGGGTGATCCTGGGGATAGTCCTTCACTATGTTGCTGGTATGAATGGGACTGCTGTCATGAACCAGCCTGATAGTGTTGGGAGCTGGAACCGCCATAGCCCTGACTGTAGGAATTAGCACTTGCTCCAGGATGTCTACATACTGCTCACCAGTGAAAAGGCCATTGATCTTCACCAGTTCACTTGGCCCATGTGCCCACATCCACTCCCAGAATGACACTGACACCCTATAACTCACTGCGCAATGATGAATGTGTTTCTCTGGGGGGCCGCCAGCACTGCCTTGCTTCGGCTCCCACTGACCTGAACACCGTTTTAGTAAATATAATGGTTCTCCAGTATTCTTCTCTATGTGGAAGGTGTTCCAATGCAAAGCCGAGTCGACACTCCTTGTGAGTAGGTGTTAGCCACCCTCTGTGAGCTGGAATATGGCAGTCGATCCCGGCTTCACGTCTCGTCGTCATGTGATGGCAGTTGACGCCCAGATTTCTTGTATGCTCCACTGATGTTCGCATTGGATATGCCGTCTCCACTGAGCCGTCTTCCTCCCACAGGCGGATCCACCTCCTAATCGTCTTGGTGCTCCTCCCCACTTCGAGAGCAATGTTCGGCACAGTTGCCCCGGCTCTCCACATCCCGATGATTTGGCCTCGCTCAGCAATCACTGCCGACGAATTTGCTCGTCCTGCAGGCATATCTGAAATGGCACAGTAATATTATGTTGTGGTAACTGATTCATTCTTTTATATACTAGAGTAAATTAATGGTATTAGTAACACCTAGGTTAAGTATTATTATTCTGACATAACGCTTTGGTGAGTCTTTTAGGATCAACTGCCCAAGAAACCCTTCCTATTTCATGTATTCATAGTGGACTGCAAGTGGATCCTCCCCCCCCCCCCCCCCGCCAAACCTCCACCACCACCCCTGCGACTGTAAAGTGAACATTCGCCGATAATCACCATCATCATCAAGATTTAGTTTAACCAGACCACTGACACCCATTTGAGTCTCTCCTAGGGCTGGCCAGAGGGATTACTTAACATATATTTGTGTTTCTATAATTTTGTGTTATATTGTTTGGAGGAGATTACAGTATTTCTAAAAGGTCAAAACTGAACTTAAGGAAAACTTTGGGGTCTCTGCTAAAATATCTTACATTGTAGGGTTAGTGAAGCACATTGTTCGATACCAATTATAAATAGGGCATTCAATGAGAATATGTTAGACTGTTATTTGTGTTCGGCAGTTGGAGCATATAGGTGGGGCTCCATTAGGGGAAGACATGAGTTGGCCATGCGTCAATCGCGAATGCCCAATTCTTAGACGATTGAGAATAGTTTCGTGATGTCGAGAGGATTGTTTTGATGATGACCAAGGATAGACTGATGATTTGATCATTTTTAGCTTATGACTTGTTGGTTCATTTTCCCAGGACTTTTGCCAATCGTCAAATATTAATTGTTTATAGGTAGTTAGCCTCGCTGATAATCAAAATATATGGTTTTCCACTGTTTTACATATTTCTTTGACAATTTTCAGCTATGACATACTTATCTCCTATAAATAATTCATTTAAAATTAATTTTTTTACAAAGAATATTCACTGGTTCCAGAATGTATCCAAACTTACGCCAGTGATGGTCAAGTCTGGTCTTAAATAAGTTCATACGCGGTGCTATCACAACACTACCTGTAACTCGAAATACAAGGGGGAGGAGCCATGTTGTCTGTTCTGTGAGTGTTCATTACAGTAGTCCAATTCGTCGCCATGGGAAGAATAGGGGGAGGGGGGTTGGGGAATGCAGGGGAAGGTAATGTGATGGGATGGAATGTTCGATTGACGTTAGTCTTGGGGGAGGGATGAAGGGAAGAGGTGGGGGAGGGAGGTGTGGAGTGGGGGGATGGTGGAGGGGGAGTGTGTTTAGGTGTGGTAACCCACGATGCTCAAATTATGAGGTTTAATAGTTGGGTGGGTAGAGGCGGGGGGGGGGGGGGGGTGAGGCTAGGCACGGAGTTGGAACTCGGGAACGTATGATGTTGTTTAATGCAAGTTATGGAACATTACAGTATCTTCAAACGGGTTTTCACGCTATTAATAGGCCTTATGTCATCCACCAATAAGGATTACAACAGCACACAGCATGGCTGCAATTGGTAAGAAAAATAAAATATAACGTGGCAAAGTTTTTGCCCTGTGTAATTTATACAACCCACGTCACGCCTAAAGTAAACCGAAAAATGCTTATGTGTATAGAAGATTTTCAACTCAATATCACATATTCTTTCACCTCTACAAATATCTGCTGTCAATCATGGGACACCCTGCAATAGTATAAGGACGACATGGGCTATGTTAACAAATTAAAGTGACTTACCTGTTGGTGACGATGATGGTAGGAATGAGACCTCGGCATGTTTCAGTGTTCGACATCATCTGCTTCCCCTGGTGTGGGTGGTGCCAACCTTGGTAACAACTTGTGTATTCTCCGTGATTACCATTACTGGTAGTCACGGAGAATTAATTACTGGTGTGCCCATCAGTCTCACCTTCGTAGCCATCAACGGCAGAAATAATATTAACTATGACATTCTTATTGTTATCAGTGATTGCGGAATTCACGATGTTATGCTCCACCTACACACAGCCTGTTACTAGACTAACCCCCACCTCGTCATTCCCCCCCCCCCCCACACACACACTACACTGGGCGACATCTGTTGGCCGACCATAGCATTTCCCCGAGCTGTTTCGAAACTTCAGACTCAAGGCTATTTGAAATCTCACTGTGGCTGGGTAGTGGACACAACTTTTGTGCACGATAGTACATGACATTCAAGCCCGAATTTGTTCTCGGTAACGTCTCTGCTCTTAGTAGTAACCCCCACCCCCCCCCCCCCCATTCTCAGAAGCTGCAGCATTTGCTATGTACACTGTATTTTGCAGGGTGTGGTTAGAAATGTTAGATTGAAGGTAAACACTGAAAGAAAATGATACCCCTAACATACAAATAAAATTATTTATTAAAATGAAGTTAGATTTATTAATATTTCTAGTAACACTCAACTACAAGGATCAACTCCCTGGCTCTACTCATCGGCAATTCCAATTAGATACAATCTCCACTTACACCATTACTGGATATACATTTAAAAGAATACACAACATTATACTCTTACATAGAGCACACTTGAGCACCAGTGTCATGGTCACAATGACGGCTGGTCTGTTTTAAAACCTGTTGATTCATATTATACTTTACGCCCGCAAAACATGTGGATAACTGGTGAGTTATCCCTAGGAAGAAACGCGTTTTCCCTCTCCGTAAGTCCCGCCCATTTGAACACAGTTGTCAACGTATATATTCCACCTTTTCTGGCAAACTCAATCTCGAATTAGTTTATGCAAATCAACTTAGGTAATTCTCCAGACCCGTGTCAAATGAGGGTCATCTTTGAATGTGTAGCAGTTGATTGGATTGTAATTTTTGTCATTGCGTAAGTAGCTACCTCTGGCATTTCACCTGTATATAAACCCGTGCTGGAAGAAGAAACAGCCTTCCTGACGCTTCTCCAAAATATCTCAGGTCTGTGCGTTCCCCGTCGATATAATCATTCAGTTTAACTTAGTCAATTTAGTGAATATCAGTGTTCATGTTGTAACAGTGAAATTGTCATTTACCCAGTGTGAGAATTACTATAACGTAAATGTCGTCTGTCGTTGCTAGACGAGAGATTGTTTATGATTGAGTCATCATCATCCTTCCTTGACGTCCTCCAAATTTGTCTCAGATCCAGTGTGTGGGTTATTTGAACACCCCACCGGCTGCCTGTAGTCGGTGGATACCTAACAGTTGGCTGTATTGGACGATGTCGCCGATTCGGCAGGATTCAAATTGCTCCAGTCTGCATTCTGGGAAGTAGACCCCAGGCTCTCGCCACGTGTTAGACTACAACCGATCATAACAGCGGTCGTCAGTTGTTGAGACACCAGTGTTCTACCCTGGGACACTCCTGGAAGTTGTATACAGTATGCTTGGGGATAATTAACTGGATATAATTATCCCATGATGGGTAGGGAACCCATGAAAGTGTTGGTATCAGTAATAACGTGTTGTGTTGTGAGTGCATCCTCCATGTGTACTAACAACAGTTTAGTGAAGATGCCATATGTAAGTTTGTCTTGTAGCTGTATGTAATGTAATGTATCACCAGTAATGTGTGAGAAGTAAGAGTATCCACTTGGAATGGCAGATAAGTAAAGCCAAGGAGTTGATCCTTGTAGCTGTGTGTTAATGTAATGTACCACCAGTAATGTTGTAAAAGCAAGAGTATCTAAGTGTAATTGCAGATGAGTAAACGTAAGAACATAAGAAAATCAGGAGTCTGCAATAGGCCAAGGAGTTGAACCTTGTAGTTGTATGTTAATGACATCTTTTACCTAATTTAATTTCATATTAATAAACCATTTCTTAGAGTATACTAGGGGTATCATTTTCTCCCAGTATTCACCTTTATTTTGTCCAATGCTTGAAACCAGAATTACAGTACCCATGTGCCTACCCTCGCCATGCTACCAAAGGCCAGAGGTTATGAAGGAACTATGAAATGAACTATTTAGACAGAACAAATGAAGGAACTAAGACAAAGAAAGAAGTATGAAATAAGAATATAAGGGAGAGAAGAAAATCCCCGCCCTTAATGGTGGCAGAGTGTCCCCGCCCTTATAATGGTGGCAGTGTGTTTCCCGCCCTTATAATGGTGGCCTCGGAGGTTCAGTGGTAGAATCCCCGCCCTTATACCAGTAATACAAGATACCTGACCTCAGCTCTTAATCAGTCACAGTATAAGTTTGTGAACCTTCAAACTTTATTTTTATTATTTTAAATCTTTAATTTTCTCTAGTAGGTTTTTTTTTATAGTTACTTCATTTCAACTTACTTCACCCTCTGATCTGCGGTAGCGTGGCTCGAGGTTTAAGACACATGGGTACCTTATATGTAATTATGGCATCAAGCAATAGGAAGGAATAACGGTGACAACTGTAGGTGAATAATAATAGTCCAAACATACAAATAAAATGGTTTATTTTAAAACTTAAAATGGTTTATCAAAAGTAAAATGGTTATTCAAAATATAAAACGGTTATTAAATTGACGTTAGATTTCTTGAACGATTACACTGGTCAGCCAAAATGGTTCACATATGAGATCATGCTCACACAACTAATTTCATATTGCTGAATTCGAATCTGATATTTGTTTTGTTCTCTCAGACCAGGTTTTATAAAAAAATCAATAGGTACAAATATTTAATATTCCATCACGTGTCGTGCAAAAGATGAGATTATCTCATGTGACTGTGCTTTCATGACTAATTTCATATTAATGAATATTAATTGGATGTTTCATTCGACCATCAGACCTACTTTCTTAAAGAATAAAAAAAATAGTAAATATAGTAACATTATCGCGTCATGCAAGATACAATTTTAAACCTATCACAGATAAGCTCATATAAAATTGTACCAAAAAACATAAGTTCAAATCCTTTATAATGACAAAATATGAAGTTCTAAAAGTGCTTCTGAACTTTACTCTTTCTCTTGTACAGCTTGCTCTCTTCTCGCTGCAGTGTCCAGCAATAGTCGCCCATCATTTTAGGACTGAATTGTCCCTGATATCTGCTCTCCATTATGGCGATATCTTGATGAAATCTTTCGCCGTGTTCATCACTAACGTCTCCAAGGTTACCTGGGAAAAATTCAATATGAGAGTGGAAAAAATGCAATTTCAAGGACATCCTTGCTCCCAATGCATGATAATTCTGAAGCATGGTTGTTACGATTTCTTTGTAGTTGTCAGCACGATGGTTTCCAAGAAAATTCTTCGACACATTGACAAATGATTCCCATGCTTTTTTCTCCAGTGGGTTCAATGTTTTGGTGAATTCGCTATCATTAACTAGTATACGAATTTGTGGTCCATTCAAGACACCCTGCTTTCAACTTGGCTTCGGAAACCACACCACCTAGTTTCTGAGATAAGTATAGAGTCCCAGCACCGAATTGATCCATAGCTTTGATGAAATTTTTAGCCAAACCGAGCTTTAGATGCAGTGGAGGCAAAAATATCTTTTCTGGATCTACAAGCGGATTGTGAGCACAGTTAAACCTTCCAGGCGCATCTCTTGGTCTTGTCGGCCAATCCTTTCTCACATAGTGCTCTGCATCAGCTCTGCTGTTCCACAAGCACAAAAAGCACATGTGCTTTGTGTAGCCACTCTGAAGGCCCAGTAGTAAACTGATGACTTTGAGATCGCCACATATCTTCCACTGGTGTTTCTCATACTCTATAGCGGCCAACAGAATTTTCATTGTTTCATAGCTCTCAGTCATTTTTGTTGCGTGTGCTATTGGGACAGATGGAAGCCGATTGCCATTGTGTAAAAGAACAGCTTTCAGAGAGTCTTTTCCCGAGTCTATAAACAGCCTCCAATCCTCTGTCTTGTATGTTTCAGACTTGCAGAGTTGTTGCATGAGAGATACTGCGTCCTCGCAATAACAAAGGTTGTTTGCCATCTTGAAAAATGCAGACACCTGTCTATGTCGGTAACGCGCTGTAGTGATATGCACTCCATCTTCTAGCAGGTTACGCTGCTTTAGTCTGGATCCCAAAACTTCAGCCTTTTCTTTTGACAAGTTTAAGTCCCTGATGAGATCATGAAGCGCTTCTTGAGTAAATAGTTTAGGCCTGGTATTTTCAGAGTCATCCTGGTAGTCGTTTTCCATTGAGGTAGAGGTAGAATCGGAATCACTCAATTCTTGTTCAGTCGGTGGTTTTGGGACTGGAAGTTCAGCACTGTGTGGTACTGGTCGGATTGCAGAAGCAATATTGGGGTACTGTACCTTGCCTCGTGTCTTGATTTTTATTCCCTTCATATTTGTGAGACAGAAGTAGCAGTCACTACTGTGGTCTTTAGGTTCACGCCATATCATTGGTACAGCAAACGGCATTCCTGAACTTCGTTTACCACACATCAACTCGCTCAGGTGGTTAACACAAGACTTACAGGCTACATGAGGTGCCCATTTCTTGTCTTGGTCACCCAAATGACATTTGAAGTAACTTTTGTAGTTCAGTCGAACACCTTTTGTGATTGGTTTCTTGAGGCTACCAGGAGTGAAGGCACCACATATGTAGCAAAAACTGTCAGCACCGTTCACACACTTGCGACGTTCCATGTTTTGTTAATTTCAGAGTAATTACAAATCATGCAGGTGTAGATATGCAATATCATGAATCAGCAAACTGAAACAAACAAAAAAGCACAAATCAGGACAAAATAATTGCATAAGTGGAGCCAATGAGCATATAAATTACTGTATGAATAGCATGGTACACTAAATATATAGATATGCTGGTTCTGGAAAACTGAGCCTAAGACAGCTATACGAATGTCATAATTGAGTTCAGCACATACAATTACACTAGAATCAGACTGTTTTGATCCAGAACCATGAGAATTTTTTTTTGTTGACCAGTGTTATAGGTACTCAACTACAGGGTCAACTCCTTGGTTTAACTTATTTTGTACTTTGGCACTTAGGCCCAATTTCCACTTACACCACGACTGGGTGTACATATACAATAACACACATAAACTCTCTCTCAGCACCTTAAAGCACCATTAATACCCGTGGCAATGACTCTAACCTCACTAGGGGAAAGTTCACGGCAGGGTTAGCTCCCGAGGGATAATTATCAGATATGGCCAGTGCTATGTGTGGTCTGGGGTGTGTGAGTTTGTTGGCCAAGCTGGAGAGGGCCAAGGAAGAATTAGAGAGGGCCACGTTGGAGAACCTGAAATTAAAGGAAGAGATGGCGAGGATGAAGGAAGAGGCGGGACAAGGAAAGCTCGTGTCTGACGAAAACTCAGGCGAGTGGAAGGTTGTGAGGAGAGGGAAGACCAAACTGGTGATGAAAAAACACACCAAGGATACGTCAACAACGACATCAACAGCTAAGTGTACCAACTCGTTCAGTCCCTTGAGAGACGAATTGGACATTAGTACAGGCAGGGACAGGGCTGACAAGGAAAGTATGAAAACGTTAATTGTTGGTGACTCACAGGTAAGGTACTTGGACAGGGCTTTTTGTGGTAAAAACAAAAATAGGATGAGGGTGTGTTTGCCAGGAGCTGGGATGGGGGATATAATTGACAGGATGGACAATATCTTGTCTGGTAATGGGAACAAACCCATTATCTGCCTCAGTGCAGGAGGCAATGATATTGGCCAGTGCAGGAGAGAGGAGCTTCTTGATAAGTTCAAGACAGCTATAGATCGTATTAGGAATAAGGGAGGGATCCCTATCATATGCTGTGTCCTGCTTAGAAGGAGAGTTGGCAGTGAATGGTTGTCAAGGGCAGTTGGTGTCAATGACCATCTTGACAGATATTGCAAGTCAATATCAGTCCCATTCATTGACAACAGGGACAACTTCTACGGCAGAAAGGATCTTTATGGTAGGGATGGGGTGCACCTGTCTCGGGATGGGGTGGCAACCCTGGAGGGGTCTCTAGAGGGGGCAGTTCAAGAGATATCGAAGTCTTTAAACTACTAGGGGAACATATGGGCACGGGGGTGGAGGAGACTGCAGTGGGAGTGGGTAAACAAAGTAAAAGGTTACAGGGAAATAGTGTTAGGAATGATGACAAAGCTAAATTAGACAGCGAGTTAAGACCTAAACACGGTAAAGGGAGGACTCAGAACACTACTAACCTAAATGTCTACTATGAGAACAGTAGACGTATGAGAAACAAAATGGATGATATTAGGGCCTTGGTATGTACTGTACCGAAAAAATCGACATAATAGCATTCACTGAAACATAGATCAACCTAGACTCACGTGAGTTAACTGTCGAATACCAAATTGTAGGTTACAAATTGTTCCATACCGACAGGCAGACCAGGAAAGGAGGCGGAGTAGCAGTCTATATCAGGGATAACCTGAAGTGTGAAATAAACAAGGAAATAAAAACTGAGAGGAATACAGAAACAATTTGGATAGAATTAATCGACTGTAGGGAAAAATTGATCACAGGAGTAATATTTAGACCTCCCAATCTTGATAAAGTTAATGAGCGACTTATCTGGGATGAAATGCTCAGGGCTTCCATACACAAGAAAGTCTGCATAGTAGGCGACTTTAACCTTGGCCAAATAGATTGGACTGACCTTACGGGTAACTCAGAATGAGAGGATTTTCTCGAAACGATCCAGGACTGTTTCATAAGTCAACATATAACCGAACCCACCAGGGTTAATAATATACTTGAATTTAGTTCTGTCGAACAGAGAAAACCTCATCAGCAATGTCGAGGTAGGGAACGAACTTGCAAACAGCCATCACAAAGAAATTAGATTCCAGTTAGATTTTCAGGGCGGACGAAAGGAAAATTCCACTTAAGTCCCAGATTTCAGAAGAGCAAACTTTGATAGTTTGAAGAGGCAGTTAAGGGAAGGGGTATCACGCCTGGGGGTGACTCAGACCGACCTCACCCCACCCCAGAACCTGACGGTTGACACCGACCTGATAACGAGATCTGAGATTGCCGAGTTCCACGACAATTTAAATAATGAGTTACTTAATGCACAAATGCAGAACATACCATACAAAAAGTTCAGATCAGACAACAATGACCCTAAATGGATAAATAATTATTTAAAGAACATTATTGGCCAAAGGAAGGCTATAGGTAGAAGGATAAATCGTGGCGAAATTTGCCTCCGGGATTATTATAAGGTATTGGCGAGTAGGGTTAAAACCGAGATAAGGGAGGCTAAGAGGAATTATGAGGTAAGGATAGCAAGGGAGGCGAAGACAAACCCCAAAGGATTCTACCAAATGTATCAAACTAAAGCACATGAAGGGGATAGATCACTATCCTCTAACACCCGCCCAATCAGTCTAACATCAATAGTAGGCAAATTACTGGAAGCAATCATTTCAAACTCTATTCGAAATCACCTGGAGAAGCACAGATTGATAAATGATTCCCAGCATGGCTTCACAAGCGGGAGTTCTTTTCTAACTAATCTATTAACATTCTTTTCATCAGTTTTCGAATTGGTGGACGAGCGGCACAATTATGATGTGGTATATCTCGACTTTAGCAAAGCCTTCGACAGAGTCCCCCATGAAAGACTAATTAGAATGGTAGAAGCACATGGCATCAAAGGTAAATATCCTTAAATGGATTACGACGTGGTTACAGGACAGGAAACAGGGAGTGAGCATTAACAGCACTAAATCCCAGTGGAGCAACGTCACTAGTGGAGTTCCCCAAGGCTCAGTGCTTGGACCATTATTATTTATTATATACATAAACGACATAGATATCGGCATAGACAGCAACATCAGTAAATTTGCTGATGACACTAAAATAGGATGTGTTATTACATCTGACGAGGACCCCACAAAACTACAGGAAGATCTAAGCAAATTTTTCGAATGGTCTGAAAAATGGCAGATGAAATTCAACGTGGACAAATGTAAAGTACTCTGTATAGGAGATGTAAACAGGGGAACCAGTTACTAGATGAACAACGATGCCATTGAGAAATCCGACTGCGAGAGAGATTTAGGAGTAATGATAAGTAGGAACCTTAAGTCAAGTAAACAATGGCTTAGACTCCTACAGGAACCTGTGTTTGAATGAGTGTGGCTCTGACTAACGGTTTGAAATGAACATCAACGTTTCAAAAGGACGTTAAGGGCGTAAAAATACTTCACTCATAGCACATCAGCTACGTTACTGAAACACTTGCATATTCAAACTATTAATCAGGTGAAATCACTTAAAATGGCGAGTTACAACACAGGAAAGTGGATCGACATACCTGTGGGTGAATGAGTGTGGCGCTGACTAATTGTTTGAAAGCAGCCGCCTCACTCCCCACACACCCTAAGTTCGGATGCCACTACACTCAACTATTTCAATGTACTACGTTACTGTATGCTCTGATGTTTGAAACTGAGACTACGAATTCAGTTTCATTCCCTAATATTCTCTTTACAAACTATGCTCTGACTGAGCTGTCGAAGGCAAGAATTAAATTGATTTCAAAAGATCTGGATGGCAATCCTAGTGGGCGGAGCCTAGCCAAGTAGCGTCTGACTCCCTCTACAAAGAAGCTGGTCCTAAGGTTCCCTTCAGGTTAATTAACTAATTCCATAGTTAACATCCTTACAACAATTTCACTATGAGTATCAGGGTCTCTGATATTCATATTTGAACAAAAGCTTACAAGTCTCTGTTACAAATGCGGCATCTCTATGACGACGTCAATGATACAGAGAAAACGGAGGATTTTTCCACTGGGAGAATCAGAAGGTTCACAGGTTTTGTGGGCGTGAAGCGTAATATGAATATTTAGGTTTTAACGGGTTAGCCGTCATTACGATCATGACAAAGCTCCCCCCCCCTTCCCCAAGATTCATATTATGCGGTAACGTTCAGAAAACATGTATAGTAGTTACATACACTCTAAATGATTAATAAAAAATATACCTTACCATACACAAATAATTCACATACATTATACCAATAAAAAATAGAAACAAAATTCCCTACCGGTGGTCTGAATTTAGTCATTAAGAAATGGTAATCTGTTAACATACAAATAGAATGTGACACACCTTCATAAAAATGGGATACATACTGTAGGTTATGTATCTAAGCTACTGTGCCGAGTAGCAACCTTGTATATAAGCTACTGTGCCGAGTAGCATTTATATATGTAATTATGTGGCAACACTGCACGTGTTATGTGGCAACATCGCCTCGAGGCTGCCATATGGCAAGGCAGTCTCAGTTTGACTCTGTGGGCCGTGCATGGCACACGCTAGTCACTACTTGTATTTCTCCTATCCGTTAATAAATGGACTTCAGTGTTACCCTGTGTTTCCCTACCCATCACTGCCTTCTTCAGGGAACACTTGGAACCTTCACATACATCATGACATAATGGCGCCAAAAATAATAATAAATGGGGTTACGGATACAACATATCATACAATAATAATAAATGGGGTTATAGATACAACATACCATACACTAAATCATGTTACATATTACAAAATACACCCTCATATTGGTAGATAAAGTGCCCAACCAAAAATATTTACTTACAGAACTCAAATTTCAATGTTCATAGGTGACAGGAAGTTTCTTTAAGGCGATTGGTCAAATGCTTACGTGACACCCTAAGATTTTACATAGATTTCTCAAGCTAGGATATAGATGAACGGAGCCCATCAAGTCGGAGGAATGATTTGTTTGACTTCATTCTAAAGAGTCATTTCTCACTCGCGAGAGGCAGCAGCATTCGAGGGATTCCGAACGAGTGGGGCATTCCCAAGAATCCAATGCAAAACGAAACGGCCTTTATGAGAGCACAACCAAACCAAGAACTGTCTGTACTTATGGCATTTGCCATGTAGCAGTTTCGGTGCCATGCTTCCATGCCTGGTACTACTTGAAAGCCACGAACACTACACCTATACCAACAGCAAGCCTACGTAGGACTTACAAACCAGAACTTGAGAACTCACAGCTGGTATCTTTACTCAAACTAGTAACAGATACCCATCAGATGATTGCACAACTGCCAATCCATCTTCCAATCTCGTATGTCTTTACTGCAACTTGACAATCCCTCCACCAACTACTTTCAACAAAAAAACACATCAATTTCTTTCTCTTTTTTTTTTGTAATTCTTCAAGTTACCAAAAGTCACCTACAACAGATCATGCACTATACCATCAACTACACATCAACAACCAAGGAGGTTCACTTTAAAAGCCCACTGCTTTTAAAGATCCAGTCTAACCACTGGTTTTCTCCTCCTTATGGGAAATCTGGGAGCAGGAGCAGCTACTTTACTCTCCTCATCCCTTATAGCATCTCTATCATCAGGTTCTGATTCTGAGGAAGAATCATTAGGGGGAACCTGGATGTCATTTACATGGACAAACATATCTCTATTGATACTGTACATCTTTTCACCTTTTCGGCAGCTCGTCGGATCACTTTGTTCTCATCTGAAAGGTGGGTTAACTCATACGCTGCACCATTGCGTATGACATCAGTTACTGTATACGGGCCTTTCCACTTAGCGTTTAATTTCCTACTGGTTCCTGGGATAGGAGCTTCATCTCTCACCCAAACAGTTTCCCCTAGCTGTACGGTTTGATTGACTCTATCTCGGATTGGGATGTTCCGGAATTCTCTGGACATTCGTTCAGAAGTTTCTTTGATTAACCTGTGAGCCTCTCTCAACCCTTCGGTACTCTCAATTTCTATTATTGGTAACTCACTGCCCACTTGCCTCTGTGCATGCCTTGAAAAGACCGCGTAGTGGGGTTGCACTCCGGTTGTGGCGTGAACGGAGGTGTTCAACGTAGATTGGGTCGGACCCAGGAATCGTGGCCAACGACGTGGGTTATCTTCGCACATGATTGATAAAGTGCTCATAAAAGTTCGGTGGATTCTCTCAGTGATACTGTTACCTCTGGGGTGGTAAGGCAAGGTAAAATACATCTTAATGTTAGTTAATCCACAGAGCTCCCTTAACTATGCGGCAGTAAATTCTCCTCCATTATCCGCAATTACTACTTTAGGACTACCGAAAACATTAACGAATTTCTCAAATTCACGGGTAACTTCTTGAGTTGTCCTGGTGAGTAGAGGATAAAAGTTAACAAACCTTGAATAATGATCTATAATAATTAACACATATCTGTAATCACTGATCCCTGCATGCATGTCTGTTAAGTCTACCGAAACTCGCTCTAGTGGTTTGGTTACTACTAGTAATTTTTGCCAACGTTGCGTAAGTCCCTTAGTTCCTTTGAACCTTTGACACCCCTCGCACGATGCTACATAATCAACACAATCTTTACGGTAGTTAGGCCAATAAAACATATTTGCTACACGTGTTATGGTCTTCCAGCGTCCTAAATGAACTGACTTGGCATCGTCATGCGCCAACTCTGATGCGGCTTTATGTAAATGTTGAGGTATCACTAGACAATACAGCAATGCTTTATCAAGTTGTTCTTTTACTAGGTACAATACTCCGTTTATTACTTCAAAACTATCAACGGTGGCCTTTGGGTACTTATGTTGTGGGAGTTTCCCTCCTTCTAGATACTGTTTTAACTCTTGCCATCTTGGTTTCTTTTGTTGTTCTAAACCAAATTCTGCATGTGTGAAACCTTCTAAGGTGGGAAATTGAGCAGCTATATGGTCTTGCATGACTTTTCTCAAGGCCCTGACTGGTCGATTTAAGGCACCAGCTGCTACATTAACTCTAGCAGGCTTGTATTCAATGTTATAGACGTAATCTCCCATTTCTAAGATCCACCGGTTCATTTGCTGACTTTTGGTTTTCTTTCTAAAGACGGATGTTAGAGGCTGGTGGTGTATCTTAATGGTGAACTGCGTACCCCATAGAAAATGATGGAAGAACCTGCACGCTAACACAATGCCTAACGCTTCCTTATCGGTGGTGGAATAACGAGTTTCTGTCGGCTTTAACTTTCTAGAAAAATAACCCACTGGTCGCAAAGAGGCATCTTCCTGTACCTGATTAAGGGAAGCGCCTACACAGAAATTGCAAGCATCACTATGCAATTCAAAAGGTTTATAGATATCTGCCTTGACATGAACTGGGTATGAAGCTGGTGCTTGTTTTAACTTCTCAAATGCTTCTTGACACTCATTGGACCATACAAAATCAACAGTCTGTAATGTTAACTCAGTGAGGGGGTAAGCTACTTTGGCAAACTTCGGAACATGTTTACGGTAAAATCCACACACACACCCAAAAACTGGAGAACTTGTTTAACATTAGTTGGGGGTTTACACTCAGTCAGAGCTTGGACATTTTCTGGGTCAGGCTCAATGCCTCTCTCTGAAGCTACATGTCCTAAGAATTTAACTTGCTTATGGCCAAATTGACACTTAGATAGATTTAGTTTAATACCCATCTCTTCAAATCTCTCAAATACTCTAGTAAGTCTTTACAACAAGGTGGGGAAATCATTAGCCCATACTATTACATCATCAAGATAGTTTCGTACCCAGTCTTCAACTGCTAAGGGAGCTAATACTCTGTTTACTTCTCGAGTGAAAATGGCAGGACTGGCGGAAAGCCCAAAAGGTAGACGTGTAAACCTCCATAGATTATACCCATTGCTAAAAGTAGTTAGATCTACTGTCGTTAAGAATGACCTGATAATACGCATCCTTCAAATCTAAGGTGGCATAATACTTATTTCCCGCAGCTTTCTCTACCAATTCGTCAGTTCGTGGCAAGGTTGTATGTCGATCTTCAAATGCTTATTTACCGCTCGAAAATCTAAGTACATACGCTTTGAACCGTTGGGTTTTGTTACCAGAACAATGGGGGATAACCAGGCGGCAGTGGATGGTTCAATAATATTACGATCCCTCATATCCCTCTGTTTGTCTATACTGTGGTCCCCTGACAGGATTGTGGTTGGCGAGCTGAACGTTAGCGGGTAAACCAGCAATTGACCCTATTTCATGTGGTCCTAAAACAAACAAGGGATCATGAGCTAAAATTACTTTCCGCAACTGTTTACGCATCTCTCTGTTTAGATGGGGGCCACTGTTGGTTTCTAATTAATTCGTTCAACTTTTCTTGTCTAGTGGCTCCACCTTTTACTTCATGACACTCTGGTATCATGCTGTTGGAAATATCTTGGACATGTCTGACTTTCTTTTCTGGACTGTTGGGAATTCCATCACAAACTACACAGTCAAAGGGTGGTATGCTCTTCTCATCACCTACATTTACTTTTAACTGGTTTGAGGATCTCCTCTCCCCTTCTGTTTGAATGGCTAGGTGATGAGGTGCACATAGGGATAGTTCAGTTGATGACTTTACTTTACGCAATTCGTCATAGACCTATTAAATATGCCCCAAGTTACTTCCTTTAGCATCTATATATGAAATGTTTCCTTCCGGAATTAACTCATATTCGCCAATGACAGTGCCCGCTCTCAAATATACTGGCTTATCGGTAAAATTACTTACTGGTAAATATATGCGATGATCCGGCTGTATTCTAACACATATCTCTGGCTGTTGGTTGAAATTTTATGTGTAAATTGTACGCTCAAAATTTGACCTTTCTCTACTTTCATTTTGATGGATATGATCGGTGCATGGCGGCCTCGTGCAATGGTTTTCCTATCAAGATGGAGACTATTCAACTGTAGTGGACAAGGTACATCGGACTTTAATAACAATCCATTGACGCATTTGATTCCTTTCATGTGCTCTCTCGTCAACACTCGCCTATATACATGTGAATGGTCTGTCCAAATGAAAAGTTTCTTTTTACGTTCCCATGTTACTCTAAATCTGCTGAGGAGATCTGCTCCTAATAACAACACAGCATCAAGCTACGCATCATCAACAACAATAGCATGATGTCTGACTTTCAACTGTGGCGTTACTTGGACTGTTATGACTACTTTACCTTTGACTTTTAACCCCGATAACTATGTCTGCAAGGTTTAATGGGTTTTATATTCAAGGTATTTACTAAACTCTCTTTAATGAAGGTGGCTTCACGACCTGTATCTACTAAAGTAAGACAGACACGTTCATTTACAGATAACCAGATGCAGGGAGACACACTTGAAGGAACCCGCTTATGTCAATAATTTGTAAAAGGCCGGCGACCTGAGCGTCCAGGGCGGCGTTGACTGTTTCTACGACACCCTACTTCTAGACAATCCCAACATGAATGTGGAGGTGGATTTAAGGGGCAACTAGAGGTATGATGACTTTGCATTCGGCAATAAGGACAATAAGGTCCCTGTCACTTTCCAACTAAAGTTTTACGAGGACTTACGTGTGGGGCTCTATCGTATCGGTCTCGCAGACTAACAGTACCGTGAGCTCCTCCTGCTACGCTACGTTCTTAACTATGGGCTCTTTCAGATCTTACTGGTTGTCTTTGGTTTGATCGCTTTTGTACTTGTCTAATGTGGGGATACCCACTTCTGTTACCCTTCAGATAGCTGTGTCAAAGCCTCTCTAACCTCTACGCTATCGTGTCTACCGGGCAACCAGGGGAATAATAATACCTCAATTCCTCCTGCAGCTGTTTTGGCAAAGGGTGGAACAATTTATCCTTTAAAGTTTGATCCTTACCTTGCATTGGCCCATACCGTGGATAATGGTTGCAAGCGTTACTTTAAGTTGGCCCAAGAAACAACGGGGATCATCTTCCAGATTGTATTCTAGTCGCGCATACTCCTCCCAGGCATCTACCAAAGGGATTTGTTTCACAAACAATTTCCGCAAGGCTAATTTAAGTTTATCCCAATCTTCCTTGTCCTCTGTACCAAGTTCTGCTTGGATCATAGCCTCAACTTATTCGTCCATGCGGTCGGTAGCTACCTGCCATCTAGCCCTTGAGCTATCCGCGTTATATTCTACCTTCTTACAAAACTTAGTTATGATGTTATCAGCTTTAAGACCATGAGGTTGTCAAAGGACAGCCTCGGAATGTATTGGTAGTTATGGGGGCCAGGAGATCGTCTGGGCCTATCCTTAGGAGAGGACACAGGTGGAACGGTGACAGGGAGAGTAGGCCTAGCCGGTTCCTTCCGCCGCTCATTAAGGAACGCTTGTTGTCTCCTCACTGTATCCATAGACTCAGCGAATTTAGCTCGAAGAGCTTGGACTTCTGCTGCTAGCGCACCCGAGGCTTCGGTCGCCACGGTCCCCTGATCTGCGTTAGCATCCGCCATCGTGTTACAAAAAATCAGCAACTACAACCCACTGTAACTACAACAACATGCACAGTACACACTCAAAGACAAAAGGACTGTGACTCAACTGACCTTCTGCAAGAAGACTTATCATTTGAGGCAACATCTACTCAAATTACTGTTCAGATTCCTAATCTCCCAAAAATATGGTAATACGGCATGAGAATATCCTGAGACAATTGTACTTTAAGGCTTCACAGGTGAATATACTTTTTCAGGGCACATTTACTGTACTTACTCCAAACAATGGTACTTGCTATTAACAACTCTGTATGGTGC
The DNA here is from genome assembly GCA_958450375.1 of Homarus gammarus. Lineage (NCBI taxonomy): Eukaryota > Metazoa > Arthropoda > Malacostraca > Decapoda > Nephropidae > Homarus > Homarus gammarus. The sequence goes on from CAUDMG010002520.1 coordinate 247,014, forward strand.
AACACTTCATAAATTTCTGTACTCACATTTACGGGTCCATACACTGTACAACACTTTCCCATATACCGTATCACCATAAGGTCCTCATACATAATACAGTACTCTGGAAGTATACCGGCATTAGATCTCACATAGCACACAGTGTACCACCAATAATGAAGCACTGCATTAAAAAAAATCTGGGGTTAACACCTGATAAAAGTACACATTACAATTATAGCATATACGTAGAAAGATTACTATAGGGTACTGTAAAACACCCCGAGATATTAAGTAATGGAATATATATCCTACCTAACACATAAACTAACGAATATTACAACTACAATTTTAGCATCCACTTAACCTTTGCATAAAGTGCAAGACTTCCGTTAGCAACTCAGAAGTGAAGTACTGGGCACTCCCATGATGAAAAAATGTCACAAAACTCTAGTTGGAGAGTGGAAATTTTTTTGGGGGGCAGGTTGTTACACCTCAAAATTCTTCCTGTATCATTTACTTTAAACTGTTACTTCACTTTCTCCGCAGAGCCACACACAAATTTTTTTTCTACATTCCTTAACACTGTTTCTACCCCCAAAAAATTATTACATACTGAAATAATTATGTCCCTGGTTAATTAGTACAAAATTACATACACGCACCATACTGTACCTTGGGAAAAAATGGGGAACAAAATTATTAGCAATCTGAAATACTCATTAGTTACCGTGGAATGGTTATTAGGTACCCGTACAGAGAAATGGTTATTACAAATCACAGTTTCAAAAACCTACAGTATCATATTCATTCCTCCCAACTCGATACCATTTTAAATTACATCACCACCGCTGCTTCCATTTGAATCGGCTGGATTGTTCAATTAACCAGGCCGTTCACATATATTTATTATTTGCGTTTAAGTAACGAAACCCAAACTGTAGTTCCTTGTTTTATTTTAAAGGATTGTATCTATAATTCCTGAGTGTAGATCGACCGTAAGTTCCACTGTATATGAGTGAATGAGAAAGGGACTGCCTTTATGTAATATAAACGTTAGCTCACGCCATTACGATATAAGTTGCTGTGAGTGACTCATGAGTAGTGACCCATTGAGGGAGAACGGTATGGGTACGTCGTTCCTCCTCGAGGGAAGACGGAGCCATCCACTGCGGCTCTCAAATAACGTCTTCCTCTAGTCAAGGATATCAAACTATTGCTCGCTTCAGGTGGCCAGAGAGCCGGCTACTTATGCCTTTACTCAGCATAGTATGACGCAGCTTCCCTGGGCACACCTTATCACGTGCATTGAACATGTCACCTCATAGCCAGTGAAAAGTTACAGGGTGGTGAATCTGAATATAATATCAGATGTATTGACCCATTTATATAATATGCTCTGTTGATGAGACAGGGGCCCATTACATCGCTCGGTCACCAACCAGCCGAGCCCTGTGAGGCCTAAATAACTCACAGAGTACAGTACATCCTATACAACCCTAACCATGTTATAAACAGATATGTAGACACTAAGCTGGGGATTCTACCACTGTAGGGGTATTAGCTACTACAGGGACCTATATGTTAGTGTCGTACGGGCTAGTATGCTATGAACAATGTTGAATTTGGATGACACTGCCTTGTAATAACAGAACAGGAACTTGATGTAAAACACAAACATTACTGCCAATATCAAAAGCAACATGGCAGAAATAATCTTCGCCTATTTCGCGGTTAAGAACGCACCTTCTGAGCAATGTACAACTTTTGCTACTGTCATCACGCTAGATGAATGAGTGTGTGGTGCTTAAGACCCTTTCAATGAAACATTCATTTTTGCGGAGAGCAATGGTACTGAGTTGTGAAGGGTACTACACGGCATGGCTGAAAATTTAAGTCTGTGATACTTTTGTAGAATTATCATATTTTTATTTTAAGAAGATGTGTCATTGACATCATTAAAATATGTAGTTTGAAACTTTAGTATATATTTTACGTAAGTAAGCACTTACAACAATGACATTAACCTATTGATGTCCTATCACTGTGATGGCATGTCTTGAACGTGTAAATGTGTGTATATACTTTATGTATGCATAGATACTACCTATATCTTGTAGGCTTGATTGAAGAATCCTTTCTAGAATTTCTTGATAATGTGAAATTGTTGCCGCAATCCCATAGACTTGTGTGTGTGTCGCTCACAGTAGACACAGCTGATTCCAAGGTACGGTGACTGGGTCATTGTTCACGAAAATCCTGAGTACAGCAAACCGCCGCTCTTGATCACACTAGGACATCCACCATACCATACCTCAGAATGCTGAGACCATCTCGCAGACTGGATGTGTTATCATCACTAGGGTGGGTGCTGGGGTGCTGGTAACTGGGGGTTGTTCACGCCATACGAAAGAATTTTGTTGACAGGATGTTGATTGATGAGCAGTCACAACAACTGCAGTCACTTCCTGTCACACCCTGGGCAGTGAACGAATCATTTGCAGAAACTAATGTTCACTTTAGCTCACTGGATTGTTGCTTTGGTGAATTCCTCATCCTGGTAATGGAGAGTACTCTTCAAAAATTGCAGGTTCTATCTTCCAACTCTTGCTGCTGTAATCACGCTGTGAAAGTGTGGGGTTGAGGTCATGAGGTAGCTCTGACGCATGATCCACCTTTTTCTTAATAGGATTGGTGGACAACACTTTCGATCTAGCGGTGAGCATAGGTTCAGAATGGCTCATAGCGTCGTAGGAAATACCTTTAAACGTAATAGTATTATTACGTAAATGAACATCTATCATGTTCGTTTTAAGGGATGGGAGGCCAAGTAACCCGTCAACTGGCAAATACTGCTGAACTACATAAAGTCCGCGTAGAAGGGAGAACCACGTCTTGAAAATCTGAGTGGTAACGTCACCATTCCTTTGATGCTCAGCTGAGTACCTGAAACTCCTTAGAGCTCAGCGTTACTAGGTCGCCATATGAAGTCTCGGTGAGGGAATTTACGTTGTAACTCTTGATAGGATGTCAAGGCCAATACATTAGCGTAAGCACCTGTGTCTATATCAAGGGCCAATCTGGTATTATCCACTCTCACCGGCACTGACAACACTTCAACTTTGCTTAGCGCCGCTACTAACGACGCTGCTATAGAAGTGCTGTGAGGAGAGGCAGGAAATACTGTGCCTATATATATATATATATATATATATATATATCTTGATAAAATCACACGGGAAAATGGAAACAACGGAGTACCTTAGCTTTCGTCTTTATTCAAGACATCTTCAGAGGCAACTGGATTACATGGACAGAGAGAGGCTTAAATATACAGGGTGACCTAAAAACATGAGGTCAGGTCAAAATGATGACATCCACTAATCCCCACACCAACACACACGTAGAGGAGCTTAAGAGAAGGGTGGTGACGTGACAAGTCAAGTCAGGTCAGAAAAAAGGGGACCCACAAAATAACTATCATACATCTAGATCAAAGGTTTTTAAAGCATTTTTAACCTTGGGCCACTGACAAATAAATTTATGTAACATATTATCAGTTTTGAACTGACCATCACTAAGGTTTATTGATTTTAATTCCTTAATCAAACTAGCTTCAACAAGAAGTCTTTCTGTGACACAAGATGATTTGAAAACTTCTAAGCTTTTTTCCCAAGCAATGGGGTGATTATTATTCCTAACATGAACGAACAAGGCACTGCTTTCAGATGCAGTTCTAATATTATACTTATGTTGTTTGATTCTGAGCTGCAGTGTTTTTCCTGTCTGACCTACATAATTACAATTACATTTGCTACATGGAATACAATAAACACTACCATTTACATTCAAACTCGGGCTATTCCTTATTAACATATTAGTAATGGTTGAGTCATACTTGAAAACAACATAAATATTTAGAAGCTTGAGGGACCGAACTAACGGGACAAATTCATTACGATAGGGCAGAGTCAAAATATTCTTAAGTGTAGGAACTTGTCTGGTTTGAGAGGAATGAAAGGATTTTTTAGCCCTATTAAAACAACGATCAACAAACACAGAAGGGTACCCAAGTTTATGTGCAATAGAACGAATGTGTTTCAATTCATCGTCAATAAATTCAGAGTCACAAATACGCAGACATCTTAAGAACATAACAGAAAAAACTGACATTTTGGTAGACTCAAGGTGATTCGATAAAAAGTGAATGAAACTGTCTACCTGTGTGGGCTTTCTATATACCTTGAATTTATAGTTTTGGCCATTTCTCATGATAAGCATATCAAGAAATGGAAGGGATTCATTTATTTCTCTTTCAATTTTGAACGTGATACTAGGGACAATATTATTAAGTTTGTCTAAAAATTCAAATGGGTGATTTTATCAAGATTTATCTTATCCACGTTTTCATTGTGGATTTTCATAAAATATATATATATATATATATATATATATATATATATATATATATATATATATATATATATATATGTATATATATATATATATATATATTATATATATATATATATACATATATATATATATATATATATATATAATATATATATATATATATATATATATATATATATATATATATATATATATATATATATATATATATATATGCTGATAACCACCAGGAAAGAAGAAAACACGAAGTTCCCAAGCGCTTTCGTGTAATTCACATCTTCAGGGGTGAGTACAGACTAGATAGAGTAATGCAGAACAAGATGAATATATGCAGAGGAGGGTGAGACCAGGTCCACAATGGTCAGGTAATGACCCTACTAATCTTTAAATGGCACACAACGGTATATATTCATCTTGTTCTGCATTACTCTATCTAGTCTGTACTCACCCCTGAAGATGTGAATTACACGAAAGCGCTTGGGAACTTCGTGTTTTCTTCTTTCCTGGTGGTTATCAGCATATACCTAGATCACGCGCACCTACAGTGATTTACTTGCATATATATATATATATATATATATATATATATATATATATATATATATATATATATATATATATATATATACATATATATATATATATATATATATATATATATATATATATATATATATATATATATATATATATATATATATATATATATATATATATATATATGTTCTTCTTCTAAACCAGTATGCCACAGTAATGGGGAGAACATAATTCCTCTACTTTTACCAACTGTGTATATGGTGTTATGACTGTTAGTTGTAACAATCACTTGATAAGCTATAGAGTTTCACTGTGTATAAAGTATTATACTCTTTAAATACCTACAGTATTACAGGAGTTAGGCGTCTGTAAAGAAAACGTGATCCATCTAGCTGCTATCTGTTGTGGGGTGGGTGTTGGCGTATGGGTGACGTCAATCTTCCCTCCCACCGTAAGTTCCACTGTATATGAGTGAATGAGAAAGGGACGGCGTTTATGTAATATAAACGTTAGCTCACGTCCTTACGTTATACTGTAAGTTGCTGTGAGTGACTCATGAGTAGTGACCCATCGAGGGAGAACGGTATGGGTACGTCGTTCCCCCTCGAGGGAAGACGGAGCCATCCACTGCGGCTCTCAAATAACGTCTTCCTCTAGTCAAGGATATCAAGCTACTGCTCGCTTCTTTTTAATTTTATCCTCTTCGCCACTGATCGTTTTGTTAGCCGCTTGGGCGATCGGTCACGTCTCTTTTCCTTTATATTCTTCACCAAAAGGTCGGCTCGCTAGCCGCCCGGGCGATCGGTCACGTCTCTGTCACGCACTGTTGGCAAATACTGGGCATGCACTGGCTCCTGAATGTACCTGAACCCGCTCCAGTGTTGGTCAAGTCTTCTCTTGAAAGAGCTCACACTGGGTGCCGTCACAACACTCTCTGGTAGATTGTTCCAAGAGTTTACAACCCTCACTCCGAAAAAGTTTGCCCTCACGGTTTTCTGGACTTGCGGCTTCTTCAATCTTGAGCTGTGACCCCTTGTGGGGCGAGCGTCCGCCAGCTCCAAGTAAGGACACTCAACTGAGTAGTGCCCCCTGAGATGCTTATAAACCTCAACTAGGTCCCCCCTTGCCCGTCTGTAGTATAAGCTAGGCAAGTTCAGGCGCTCCAATCTCTCAGGGTAGCTGAGGTGCCGAAGTGCAGGCACCAGTTTGGTGGCCCTCCTTTGAACATTTTCAACCAACTGACAGTCCCTAGCATATCTCGGGGACCAGATGGGGTGACAGTACTCCAGATGGGGAAGCACTTCACTCCTGAAGATCGTTACGAGGGACGGACCGTCTAGATATCTGAACGACCTTCTTATAAGACCCAATAATTTATTTGCCTGATTTACCTTCTTCTCACAATGGCCCGAGAACTTCAGCTCATTGTCAACATACACACCTAGGTCCTTCTCACACACAGTCTCAACTAGTACATTTTCTTCATCCCGTTGGGACATATGGTACGCCTCCTTACCGTTGGTACGCCCCAGGTGCATCCTCTTACACTTCGTGACATTGAATCTCAGCAGCCATTCCTTCGACCATTCCTGGAGCCCACAGAGGTCCTTCTGCAGCTCTTCACAGTCCGCTTGGTTCTTAATTTCCCGAAATAACTTGGCGTCATCGGCAAACATTTGTATGGAGGAGTGTACAACGTCAGGCATATCATTTATGAAACAAACAAACAACAGCGGGCCCAATACACTACCCTGCGGTACCCCACTTGTTACAGGTACAGATGACGATTTCGTGCCATTAATCACCACACATTGCTTGCGGTCATGTAGAAAGTCTTCTATCCACGCTAGGACATTTCCCCGAATTCCGTACCCTTCCAGTTTGATTTTCAGCCTTTCGTGGGGTACACTGTCGAAAGCCTTGGCAAAATCTAGGTAAATATTGTCGATATTACCACCCCGTTCTAGAATATGGGTCCAAATATCCAATACCTTGAGCAATTGTGTCAAGCAAGAGCGCCCCGGCATAAAACCGTGTTGGCAATCTTTTACAAGGTTGTTTCGTAGTAGATGTTCCATCGCTGCATCTCTGATAATACTCTCAAGTACTTTACATATTATGCTGGTCAGGCTCACCGGTCTATAGTTGTTCGTGGAGTGACTATCGCCCTTCTTGAAGATAGGACTCACATAAGCCACTTTCCATTCACTAGGGACCATTTGTTCATCCAGGCATTTACAAAACAGAATCTTCAGTGGCTCTGCAAGCTCGTTGCACAGCTCCCTTAGCACTCTAGGATGCACCGTGTCAGGTCCAGGACTCTTATGGACCTTTAGCCTGGACAGTTTATTTCTAATACCCTCTTCTGTGAACACAATGTGGGTCAGTGCTGTGTCGAACCGTCTGTCCTCAAACGCAGGAAGGTTAGTTGCATCCTCTCTTGTGAACACTGAGGAAAAGAAGCTGTTCAATGCCTCAGCTTTATCCTGGTCAGAATCTGCGTAACTACCATCTTCAAGCCTCAGGTCTGATACTCCTACTCGCGTTTTCAATTTCGACTTTGCATAGCGGTAAAACGCCTTTGGGTTTGACTTGACCTCGCGTGCAACCAGCCTTTGGAACTCCTTTTCAGCCCTCCTACACTCTATCTTTGCTTGGTTTCTGGCTCTTGCATACATCCTCCTGTCTTGCTCATCGTTTGACCCAACCCACGTCTTGAATTTCTGGGTTTGCTTCTTAATTTTGTCGACCGCCGCATGGTTCATGTGTAGGGATCCCCTCGTATTCCTAGAAGCACTGGGTTTGGTCTTGGGTATATATTTATCGATCAAATGGGTCATTTTACTAGTTATGATATTCAGCGTAGTGTCTGCGTTCTTGTACCTTAATAAGTCAGGCCAGTTGATACCCCTCATCTCTTCCCTCCCATTGTAATTTCCCTTGTAATATTTGCACCTTGGCCTGGCCTTATCTTGAACTAGGTAACAGTTAAATCTGAATGACAACACTGTATGGTGACTGGTGCCAACTGGGGCAAGGTGTTCCAGTTTGGCCACCATACCCTCCTCGTTTGTTATGATGAGGTCAAGTGGCTTGGGTGTTTGCTCCCCTCTGTAATGTGTCGGGTCTCTCACATGCTGGAACAGAAAATTATCTCTCAGAGTTTCTACAAAAAGAGTAGCAGGATTATTCAAGTCATTCGGGGTGGACTCGTTTCTCCAGTCGATGTCGCCATAGTTAAAGTCCCCCATGATAAGGAGGTGGCTGGGGTTGAGCATCGCCGCATTGTTTATTAAGGTTCTTAAGTTCCTTTGATTTAGTGGGCCACAGTTCGGGGATCTGTAGATACACCCGACGATAAGTAAGTCCCCTCCCTTTAATTTAATTTTACACCACTTGGACTCTTCAAAAACATCCTCTCCCTGTACCCTCGCCTGGCTGGCTGTAAGGTCTTGCCTAGCGTAGATAACCACACCCCTCCTGCAGGATTCTTGAGTTAGGTTCGTAAATGAGTCATATCCAGCAATACTGAACTCACATTCCTCTGGGTCGATTCTCCTGTTCTTGTACAACAGTTCTACAACTCCTACAATATCTGGTTGGTGTACTCTTAGTAGTGTTTCAAACTCCTCTCTCTTATCAAGGAACGTGTCAGTATTAGTGTGCATGACATTCAAGCCAGAATTTGTTCTCGGTAACGTCTCTGCTCTTAGAAATAAACCCGCTTCCCCCACATTCTCAGAAGCTGCAGCATTTGCTGAGTACACTGTATTTTGCAGGGTGTGGTTAGAAATGTCATTGTTTACACGGCGCTCGCCCCCTCCTGTCCGGTAGGCTGAGCTGGTGCCGCCTCCCGGGTGGGGGGGTTGAGTGGGTGGAGGGTGCACTGCTGCCCCCTGGCCCTGTGTCGGCACACTTGTTTCCACTACCCTCCCCCTGAGTATAACCCATGTACACCTGTCCCCGTTCCTCCTCGACTCCTCCCTCTTCTGCTTCAAGTCCTGCAGGAGCATCTTGTGCTGTTCCCTTTGCATTACCGTGCGGTCTGGGTGAATGAATACATCCCGAAATGCCTCGCTCCCTGCTAAGTTTTTTGCCTGCCATTTCTCCTTCTCACTCACTAGTGTGATCCTGAGGGGGCGAGGCTTAGCCCCCTGCTTTTGTCCCAGCCTCCTCACATCCTGAGGGGTTGCTGGAATCTTCAGAACCTCTGTGCAAATATTTTGAAACAGCACCTTATCGTGTGTTTCCTTACTCACAGTTCCCTCCGCCTGGCTCTCTGTGACTCCAAAAACTATTACATTGTTCCTGCGCTGGAGCCGTTCCTGGTGTTCCTCCTCTCCCCTAACAGTAGGTCCGTTAATTTTCATTTCTTCGACACACTTCTTCAAAGTCCCAATCTGCTGTAGAACCTGTACTGATTCTGCATTACTCTCCGCCCCCCCCCCCCCCCGTGGCCCTCCTAATACGTCAGCATAACTCCTCTTAGCAACCACCTCCATTCTATCAGCTACTTCCTCAGTCTTAGCAAGGATCTCTTTCCCAACTTGCTCCAGTTTGTCAACCAGCAGGGCTCCTGCTTCATTTATTTTCGTCCCTAGAGAACTCGTTCCCTTATGGCTTGCAATCGCTTCATTCACCTTGACTATGCAGCCAGAGCAATACCAGCAACAGCCATCATGCTTTACGACAGTTAGTAACTTCCTAAACGTTGCATTAGTCAGGCCTGTATCCTCCATATCCGACGTCTCCCTGCAGTAATCACATATCAAACTCATGGTTGTTGTTGTTGTGGGGGGGGGGGGGGGGGGGTGCAGACTGTGTAAAAATCTACACCTATTTAGAAAATAAAGAGAGAAAAAGTACTTAGCTACTCTCTGTTGCCTATAGAGTTGTCGTCTGTGACTGCATACACTGTATCTCCCTGTGAATGGTGTATTGTAGGCACAGTTTCAGTCCTTGAGAAAGCACACAATCAAAATAAAATTTAAAGTCTCTGTGGCACCTATGACACGACTTGGTTTCAGCTGGCACGGTGCCTTTCCAGCTTGCTTGCTAGTGAGCGCTCACTTTAAGTTATTTACAACTTCAGCGGTCACTGATGACACTATGAACGATCACTGTGTACACTGTATCTCCCTGTGAGTGGTGTTTTATAAACACAGATTCAGTCCTTGAGAAAGCACACAAACAAAATAAAATTTAAAGTCTCTGTGGCACCTATGACACGAATAGGCTGGCAGTTGTCCTTACCAGCTTGATTGCCAATATGTATTCACTTTAAGCTATTTATTGTCTCTTCTGCATTCACTGATGACAACTATGAACTGATTTAACTAAAGGCACAGTACTACACTCCCTGGTTGGCCTTTATCACAGCCGTGACCACAACACCCCAAAAAATAAAATAAAAAAAAGCTTTGTCATGTGGCAGTGATTGTGTGGTTATAGGCCTGTGACCCTGGCTGTACCTCCAACTCGGTGGAAATTGAGTTTTCAAAAATACAATCGTGTCTAGCATTAAAAGTCCTACATCGATTTACACTTTCACATCACTAAGACGATCTTGACGATCTTATGTAATCACTGTCCAATTTCTGCCGCTCTACATCGAAGGCCCGAATGCCGAACACGCTTTGTCATGATTAGCCAACTGATATGGGAGTTAGTTCATTGTAATGCCCAAACAACAGAGCATCTGATGTTTGTGGTTCAATTAGTGTAAGTTAGCTAGTTTTGAAAGCCATTAATCTCCTGGAAAGAATATGTGAAACTCCTTATCTCCAGGATCTCAACATATACCCATAGAGGGTCCTTATCTGACATTACGCTGATGTTGTGAGAATGACGTTAACAGCGTGTGTAGTTGATGTCCAGTTCACTTTTTCCTGGCAAGCTGAACCTATGATTAGATTGTAACAATGGCTGTAAGAAATTCACTTTGTGCATGACAGTGAGATTCATACCCAAATGTACAGCGACTGATTTATATGGAAATTCTGTCATTTGCGAGACTAGCCCTTCTGGCATGTTCAGCCGTATATAAACGTGTGTGCGAGGAACAGCGTCGCATCTCTGACGCTGTTCCATTATTGTCTCCAGGTATGTTTCTCACGCCTGCCATATTAAGTCAGTATCTCAGTTGAATTTTGTGGATATCAGTGTCATGTTGTAACATAGTGAAATTCTCATGTGCAAAGTGAGATTAACGAAACGTAGAAAACGTCTGTTCTGATGCCAGACATATGACAGTTTGTGATTTAGTTTAGACTTTGACATCTCTGATGCTGTTTCATCATTGTCTCCAGGCACAGGGTAGGTGTTAGCTGAATACCCGGCAGCTACCAGGGACCGGTAGCTGCATACCAACTGGCTGTCTTGCAGTGTAACGACCACGGTCATACACGTCAGTTAGCGCCAACATCAAAAGATTCATATTACGCTCAATAGCCCACAAAACATGTAACTCTGCTTTTATTTTGAGTCCTCCATCTGAGGAGTCCGTTTTCTCATCACTTGAAGACACCTCAGTCCTCCGTTATCCCATTTTCTCTGACTTACTGAAACCAACCTCTCTATAAAATGAATTTGAATGTGAGAGAGAACACCCTTGTTTTGAGTCAACTTAGATATATCTGTTTACAGTTGGAACATTCAAGATCCATTGTGAGTGGTGTTGAACGCTTCAACTGTCCTTATTGGTAGTAAGACGTGTCAAGTAAGCGAGTGTTGACTTTGCCAGCTAGAGTGGCGTATTTTATGTCGTCCGTGGGGATACCCACGAGTTTCTGATCTCTACTGAAGTTATATTATTTTGTCGCCCCGACATCAGAGAATCTGATGTTTATAGTTTAGTTAGTGTCAGCTGTTTATCTAAGAAAGTCATTACTCTCCGGAACAGTTCCTGTCAAACTCAAAATTCTCCAAGACTTAACGGCCGTTTGACCTGGGATGTGGTTTGCGGTCAGGCCAATAGAGTTGCGAACGCATATATAACTCCATTTCACCTCTTTACTGGCAAACTCAATCTCTGATTAGATCATAAATATAGATGTAGATAATTAGCCTGATCTGTGACACTGACGGTCACAGCTAGGTGCCCAACGACTACTTTGAATAGAGGGCCTATTGTTAGTAAAATTAGTCTTTCTAGTAGGAATATGACCTCAGGCCCGTATATATGCCGGCGCTCGAGGAAAAATTACTCCCTCTGTGATTTCTCCTCCACGTCTCCAGGTATGTTCACGTGTGTTCCACGCCGCCATATTAACTCAGTTTAACTTAGTCATTTTTGTGAATATTAGTGTTCATGTTTTAACATAGTACCTTCCTTGCCAATTGAGTAGAGTAAAGTAGAGATCTAGCTATCGTCTGAACCTGTGCCAGACGTATGTTTTGTATAATGAAATTAAATATTCACTCCCTCTGTGATTTCTCCTCCACGTCTCCAGACGCGAATGTGTTAGCAACTCTCCTGAGGTTCGGTAGCTACCTCTGGGTAAGATGGTTCTTGGAGGATGTCTCTAAGGGGGCGCGAGTAGAATCCCAGGACACGATTCCCCTGGGAAGCGCCCTCAACACTCTGCCAGTTTGTCACGAGTCAACCTCCCTGGGTGCACCTAGCGAGCGAGCCTTCAGCTTGGCGGTCGCTGTAAACAAATGTGCCCGCTGACTCCACCTGGTGATTGTACCTCATCTATTTGCATGGAGCAGTATCGGCCCATGTTTGGAGGGATAACTAGCAGAAATATAGTATCCCGGGTTAAGTATTGAACCACTGAATGAGAGTTCAAGGTACCAGGTTGTTCCTTGTGACCTGACAAGAGGTATTGTATGTTACTATAAGTGTGGAGTTGTCCAGTGTGTCATGTATTCGTCTGTAGTGACCGTGAAAGAATAACCTGAGAGTGTAATGTTGTAACCAAGAATTGAAGAGGTAAATTGTTTCTTGTTAAAGTAAAACCTGAGGGTCCAGTGATCTCTTGTGAATAATAATTACGGAATCCCATTGTCTCGGTAACAGTACCACAATTGTCTAATGAAACAATAAGTATTTGGAGGTGTTTAATGAGGTAATAAGTTCTTGAAGTGTTTGATCACTTAATAAGTTAATTGCGGTTCTGTTTAGCCTGAGTGAATCTAAGATGCATCTTCTCCACTCACTGTGTTAATAAATATTGAATTAGTAATCTGAGTATCACCACTCTACTCCTTCTAAACATTGGTTCCCAGAAAATAATACTTACTCACGTGCCTAGACATCTACCACACTACCCAACAACTTTCCATGAGTTATGTTATATAATGAAAAGTCTGGGTGGTGGCAGCTACCCTTTGTAAGTATAAAAAGTGTTGTACAAAGAATAACATGGTTCCCCAGACTAACCCATGTATAAGAATAGACATAAAACAAAGTAAACTTCAGAAAGGTAAGAACATTGAAACTGAGAATGTAATATATATGAAAGAAATGAAAGACTTGGAAAGTACAAGAAAAGAAAGATAAGACATATATGTATATGGTGGAACTAACGACACATCATAGAAATTATTAAATAAATACATCATGAAAGTTTACATAAAGAACATACATAACTGAGAAGAGAATTACTTGTATAAGAAGCGAAAGTATACTTATAACTAAAAAATTGAAGAATCACAACAGAAAAGGATATCTGGATGGTAAAATATAAAAAGAGAAAACTCGGCCCGTTACAGCAGGATGTCGTTAATTCGGCATGATTAAATTGAGCAAGTCCTGCACCCTGGGAACTAAGCCCGCGGGACGAACTCCATCTCAGAGCGTTGGACTGCAACCGACCATAACAGCCCGCTTCATTTGTGGTGTGACACCAGTGACTGACTCTGGTGTACTCACAATTACATGAGCCAAAGTGTTAATGTGGGACATGATTGGGGATAACTAGCAGAAATATAGTTATCCTATGTTGAGTAGTGAACCCATAAATATTGATATTACCAGTAATAACGTTTGTAATGGGGGTTGTGAGTACATCATTCATATGTACTACCAACTGAGTTCGTAAAATATTGTCAAGTGTGTAAAATAACCATCTGCATGGCCAAGGAAATAATATAACAGTTGTTTAATGTTGTAACAAATAATTGAAGATCTATTTTGTAAATTTTAAGGTAAGACCTAATGATCCATTTCTATATGAGTGTGTTGAAATTAACATCTTGTCCACTCTTGTGTTAATAAATATTGATTTAGTAAACTGAGAGTATCACCACTCATCCCTTTTAACAATTGATTCTAAGAAAATACCCATTAGAACTCACGTGCCTAAGCACTATCATGCTACCTAACAGTTAATGATATCAGTTATATTCTAATAAAAATCTGGGTGGTGACAGGCTACCGTTGTAAGTAGAGTAAGAATGACATGGTTTTTCCAGATTAATCTATGGTATAGAATATAACTAAGCCCTGATAAGAAGTTGAGAGAAAGTAGTAAGCGGAAGATATAAGAAATATAGACTAACACTGAAAGAAATAAACAATAAGGAAGAAAGGTAAAATATAGAAATTGAATAGATAAGTACACTGAAATAAAGACAGAAAAATCTAGAAAAAAATATCAACTTAGAAAACACAAGCTGAGAAATAACAGAAAAATCTAGAAAAGAATATAATACAGTATAACATTGAGGAAATTAAAGAAGGTTATATCAGACAGAAATAACATAGAAAATGTAAACAGAAACACATAGAGAAACCAAGATGATATATAATAAGACAGAAAAAAGAAACAGAAAATACAATAATATAAATAGACAATATAAGATAGATACATATAGACAGAAAGACTTAGAAAATAAAATTATTTATACATATACAAGAAAAGATAACTCCTCAAATCTCTCTTACACAGATCTACAATGAACAAGAATTAACAACTGTTGTCAACCCCCCCCCCCCCCCATTACAGGGTGACACGGAGTATCAAACATACCTGTGAACAGGATGGTATTGTGGCTGAATACGAGGTCGGGGCAGCTCAGACGCTTCCTGCCAACGCTCACAACCCCCTGTATTGCCACTTACACAGATAAAGAACATAAGAAAATAAGGAGTCTGCAATAAGCCGGTTGGCCTGTGCCTAGCAGCTCCTGTCGAGAGTTACTACCACTCTCTGTCATCTATGAATCTATCTAGCCTCCTTTTAAAACTTTCCAGCGTTCCAGCACTTACTTCAAAGTTGCTAAGCTTGTTCCACTCGTCCACCACCCTATTTGCGAACCATTTCCTTCCTATCTCCCTCCTAAACCTAAACTTATCCAATTTAAATCCGTTGCTACGAGTCCTATCCTGCTCGGATATTATAAGAACTTTATTTATATCTCCTTTACTGATTCTTTTCATCCACTTAAATACTTCTATCATATCTCCCCGTACTCATCGTCTTTCTAGGGAATGCAAGTTTAGTTTCTTTAACCTACCGTCATTCTTCGCTGCACCGACTCCAGTGAATTGATATCCATTCTATAATAAGGGCACGAGAACTGAACCGCATAATCGAGGTGCGGCCTGACTAGCGCAAAATATAGTTGCAATAAGACCTCTACACTCTTATTACTTACACTTCTAAATATAAAACCTAGTGCTTTGTTTGCCTTATTTCGAACATTAACGCACTGTTTTCTAGGCCGTAGGTCCGGGCTTACAAGTACCCCTAAGTCTCTTTCACAAGTCGACTTCTCTAGGTTGATGTTGTTAAGGCTGTATACATTGACAGTATTTGTTCTTCTAATATTAAGTACGCTGCACTTGCTGGTGTTGAATTTCATTTGCCATTTTTCTGACCACTCCTGCAGTTTATATAAATCCTCCTGAAGTGCATTTGCATCCTGCCCTGAATTAATCTGCTGCCCTATTTTGGTGTCATCCGCAAACTTGCTTATGTCACTGTTGATCCCAGTATCTAGATCGTTTATGTAGATTATGAACAAGAGTGGGCCTTGTACTGACCCCTGGGGAACCCCACTGGTTACACGGCCCCACTCAGATTTAACACGATCTTCGGTGACCGTCTATGTTCTATCGGTGAGCCATGATTTTATCCAATTTAAAACTTCCCCTCGATACCATGAGCCTTAACTTTTCTCAGAAGCCTCTGATGCGGTACTCTGTCAAACGTTTTGCTAAAGTCTAAGTAAATAACAACGTAATTTTCGTCATTATTTACTACCTCGAAGACGTCAGCAGATTTCTTAGACAAGATTTTCCCTTTGTAAACCCATGTTGAGAGTCGTAGATTAATTTGTTTTTCTTTAAATGCTATCGGATGTTATTTGCCATAATTGATTCAAGAAATTCCCCACTGCTGACGTCAAACTAATCGGCCGGTAATTTGGAGCTGATGCTCTGTCACCCTTTTTGAATATGGGTACTACATTTGCCGTGTCTAATGATTTTGTAAATAAACTTACGAGGGGTCAGCTAATCTGTTCCTTACACTCTTTCAAAACTTGAATAACTCTGTTAAACTACACCTTGGCGTGTGAAAATCAGGCTACGAACTCATTTGAATTTTCAAATCTTAACTTTCCAAACTCAGCAATGACAGAGCTGTCAAAGATGAGAATTAAATTGATTTCAAGTTTCAGCATGGAAGTCAGTGTGGGCGGGACAAATAACAGAGCGTCTCAACTTTCTACCCGTTGGATTCTCAAGATAAGGAGGCTGACACTTTCCTTCAGGGTAATTAATTACTTTCGTAATTAACATCCATATAACAATGTCACTATGAACATCAGATTCTGTATTGAAATTATTGACATTTTTGTACTGAAGAAAGTCATTAATCAGTTGAAAGAACCTGTCAACTGCTCACTGCTCTGAAATGTAACGGCCAATCATCAAAAGGCCTCTGTGTGTGAAATGCTTGCTCACCACAAAGAGTGATTGCCATCCTACATACTATCTATAATTTACTTGATCCATTGCAAATTCAAACACTGATTAGATTTTAAGCATTAGCCTTAAGAAATTGATGTGAACCCATGACACTGATTTTGTAGCCAGATGAGTATCATAAATGTAACAGATGAAAATGTACGTAAGCTCTTGTTGTGCTAAGCCTGAGTACAACAATGAACAAGAATTAATAACTGTTGTCAACCCCCCCCCCCCCCTATGACAGGGTGACACGGAGTATCAAACATACCTGTGAACAGGATGGTGTCGTGGCTGAATGTGAGGTCGGGGCAGCTCAGACTCTTCCTGCCAACGCTCACAACCCCCTGTTGCTCCTCCTTTGTCTTATCAGGTACGTATTCAGTATCTCACACTACCCCATTAAGTTAATTTAACTCAGTTGAACTTTGTTGAATATATCAGTGTTGCCGTAATAGCTCAGTTGAATGCCTTATCATGTCTCAAGTGATTCTGTAACGTAACTGAGCGTCTTATGTGTTGAGTGCCACCTGTTTCCTTGCCAGATGTATTCTGAGTGAATCTATTTTGAATTCGCATCTCACTTCTGATTGCTCCTCCTCAGTCTTATCATGCACTGTATGTGCTGTTGTCACTGCCGAGGATTGGGGGCCAGCTGCAGGAAAGATGTCCGATGCAGGATGCCTTTAATAAGCTGGGATTAAGATCTGAGTGGGTGGCGCACCGTGCTACAGAATCATAGACCTGCGTATGCGTATGTAGCTGTTCACAGCCGAGTCCAGAGCCTTGACTTAGCTTCAACATGTGAGCCCGGCTGCAGTTTCACTGAGCTACTGAGTGTGAACGCCCTACTGTGTTTTTGTCCAAGTTACCGTAAGCCCTGTACTCATCCTGACTGTATGTGCTAATTATGCTTGTGTGCATGATTGTGGATGGATTAATGAGAATATAACTGTCCTAGGTCGAGTATCGAGACCAATATTAGTGTTTGTTATGTTTTTTGAGTGAACCAGCTATACTTACAGCTGATAGATGCTGGTGTATTTTTCCATGTTGTTTAATCAAGTAATAATGTGTTGCTATAAGTAATAACACCACTGTGTGTTATTGACAATTGTTTAGAGGGACCATCACTCTAGTATCCCTGTTGTGTAGTACTACCCTTCAGGTGGTATGATTACTGAGCATTGTAACTTCTAAAATACGGCCTATTGGTCAGTTGCTCTTTTGTCTAAGTGTAACAGAAAAGCAATTATAAATTGAACCTAGGTTTTGTTGTTGTGAATGAAGATTCAAAGTGTCATCATATTCATATTTCCATATTCAGTATAATGTGTATATCACCACTCATTCCTTGTGATAATTGCCATCCCTGAAAGTTCTCTTGATAATTCAGGTGCCTAACCTCTCGTGTGCCACTTTATTTGAGAGGATCATTGTTGGTGATAGATTCTAAATATAAAAGTGTGGGTGGTGGCTATGTTAAAAATAAAATAATTTAACAAGTGTTTAATAGTACAAGACAATGGTGTGTTTTTCCCAGATTAACCCGCAGAACCGAAAATAACTAACTATATTGGGAATAATAACTAGAATAGTATATAACCAAATAAGATGAAACAAATAAGTAATTAAGGGAACTGAAGGAAATAAGTACTTTGAGAATAAGAAAAAAAACTTTGAAATAAGAAATAAAGAGAAACAATTAGAACAAAAAAAAAACAAGAAAGAAAGTAATAAACACAAAAGATTAAAAGTTTTCTCTTATTACAATGCCTAGAGTGTTGTTCAAACGATATACATGTATATGCAATGGTCATCTTGTTTTCCGTACAAAAGTCAAGTCCTATTTCTCCTTTTCTCATTTCTACTACCCAACCCATGCAGTCCTACTTCAGGTGCTACTTTTCGTTTCCCAACTTTTGCGTTAAAATCACCCATTATTATCAGACAGTCATTAAACTTCATGATGTATTCTCTTTTCTTTAAACCCCCATAAAAATGTTCTAAAACTTTATCCTTACTATCATTTGTTGGAGCATATACCTGTATCATTACTAACAAAACTCTAGCTGACACTGACCAGTATACCTAAACACTACTGTTCAACTTTTGATTTATAAGAATACAAAAACCTCTCATGTTTTTCACCTGAATATATGTGGTAAGAATCTCA
The DNA here is from genome assembly GCA_958450375.1 of Homarus gammarus. Taxonomy (NCBI): domain Eukaryota; kingdom Metazoa; phylum Arthropoda; class Malacostraca; order Decapoda; family Nephropidae; genus Homarus; species Homarus gammarus. The sequence continues at coordinate 266,042 of CAUDMG010002520.1, forward strand.
CCGCCAATGCTATATGAACCTGTCCATTGCAGTGGGACGTATGGGGTTCACTTAACCCCATACGTCCCACTGCAATCTATTCGTTTCCCTACAAACTTTTGCACATTTACCAACCACATATGATGTCCATTCAGTCCATGTTCCAATCTTTATTTAGTTTGTTAATTTTTAAAATTTCCTTCGTGTTTAATGTCCAAGGTTTTGTTTTTCCCGGACAATACTGGTTAGATCTCGGTGGCCCACTACCCGCAAGCACGGAAGGCAATGCGGTTGGACCTTTAGGTGACGATGATTCAACAGGAGCGCCTGAGAACCGTTTATTGTGCCTGTCTCTGGTTTTTCAAAGGTAAGAGATGAAGTTAATGAGAATGAATTCCCCAAACTTTTTCTCATCAGAAGATTAATTAAAGGCAAAAGAAAAAGTTGGGAGTGGGCTATGGGTTGTAGAGGCCGCTCATACCTCACTCTGGTAAAGAACCAGCCCACCAGACACACTCGTCTTTATATTTTTTATTATTTTAAGGTTTGAAAAAGGTCTTTCTCCTGATGTAACCGTATAATGCCAACAAAATCCTATATGCTATTTCTGCATTTGAGGAAGATCCATCCAGTAAATTTATGAAATGAAAGGCTTTAAGTGCATTCGTTGCTCCTTGAGGGTGAGCTCTCGGAGTACATGTAGCTCTAAGAAAAAGTTTTTACCATCATTGTTCTGAAAATCTCTACCACTCACATGTTGTCTTTTGTTATTTCTCCAAGTACAGGAAATCGAAATTGCCGCCAGACTTCTGCATTTGATCTAATCGGGTTGTCAGTGACATAAATGCCTGATCAACAATAACCTGAAAATTTTTGGTCTCGAATGATTTCTCGGCCGAATTCCATGTCTTGTCAAGGTCGTCAGCACCTATTGATGGATATTGATTTTTCTTATGTCTGAGTCGCCCATCTTTCTGAATTCAGGATCAGCGTCCATTTCTGATGCTAGTTCTATTTGTTTTTTATTATAATTTTCGTCACACTGGATAACATCCTTCTCACGTGTGTCTGGGCCGAGGCTCGAAGCTTTGACAAGCTGTTGAGAGTTACCCAGGATACCACCGTACCACGAATACCCCTCTATCTTAGTGAAAGTAAATTCATAGTTTCTGCAGAAGTCAATCAGTCCTTTCATATGATTGATAACCACATCAACTGAATATCATTGACCTGGAGAATTTTACCCACTATGTTTACAGCAAACAGGATGTCGTATCACACAAACATTTCAATAAGAAATTCAAAATTTTGGAGTTCATAACAGGACAAGACTCTTGACCGTTGAATCGTCATATTCTTCAGCCACTTGGAGTAAGGCATTCTTGATATCACTTGTCTAGTAACAAATTGCTTTTTTACTTTCTAATCGACATTCCCACCTATTTCCTGACAATGTTCTTCATTCACAGAGGGAGCATTCATTCAAAGAATTTGCCACCTATGAGTAGAAACAGAAAATAAATATAATAAATTTGCTCCACAAGTCCAAAGAATGTCATGACGTTTGAGTTACCTTTTGCCATAATCTCCCAGTACCAACGCCATTTCTACACAAGAGCTGATCACTTGATTCACTGATTATAACCTCAGGTTTAATGAATTAAAAATTAACATTCCGTCACAGATCAACTGCAGACATTTTCAAATAAAATTTGGTCTCCTTGGCTCTATATTCATGGTGGTTCGGATATAAGTTTTAATTTGCCTCAGAGTTGAAAAGACTATTTCTGCATTTGCTATTGTGACAGGGATAGTAAGGTACAGTACATCCACAACAATTTGTGAACTTCGCTAAGAAGTACTTTGCATTAACTATGCAGCAAACAATCTGTACCTTTAGTAACTTTTTGAACCGACTCTTTATGTAAGGCAACATGTTCAATTGAATGCATAGCTTCTTGAGATCCAATTCATGACTTTAGGTGGCATCTACAAGTTTTGGAATAACCACAGACGCCCCAATCGTCTTTTCTCAATCTCCTGTACAGTGGAGAAACCTTTCTGGCTGAACTGCCTGTCAATCTCTCCCTTACTGAACCGTCATCCGTGTAATGGCCCGTCTCATCAACAGAAGTATTATATAAATGGGTTCTTTACATTTGATTTATATTCAAATTCATCCCCTGTAATTTTCCACTAACTATGAGGAGGTCATGAACTGATCACGTGAATGGTAGCTGCCCAAGAGGGTGAAGCCCATATGTCAGCAACTATGTAAGCACTCACCAAGTGACGCCCATTACTCAGTCTCACTCACTACGTAATATCGAACGGACGTTGATTCACGTCTACTGTATTTATATAGACGCCGTCCCTTTCTCACCACACTCATAAATAGTGGAACTTACGGTTGATCTACACTCAGGAATTATATACATAATATTTTTTAATAAAACAAGAAACTTCAATTGTGTTTCGTTCTACTGTAAAGCCCAATATAATATATGTGAACCAACCTGGTTAACATTGGAATTAACCAGACGTTTCATATAGGTGTCAGTGCCAGTGAGAGTGGATAGTACAAGATTGGCTCTTGATATAGATACGGGTGCTTGGGCGAATGTTTTGGCCTTGTCATCCTATCAGGAGTTACAACATAAATTCCCTCACCGTGATTTCAAATGGAGACCTACCGAGGCTGATCTCGAAGGAGTATCTGGCGCACAGTTGAGCATTAACGGAATGGTGACGTTACCACTAAGATTCTCAAGACGTGGTGCTCCCTTCTACGCGGACTTTTATGTGGTTCAGCAGTTAAATTTGCCAGCTGACGGGTTACTTGGTCTCCCAACCCTTAGCACTCATAAAATAGATGTTCATCCACGTAATAATACTATTACATTTAAAAGTGTTTCCTACAGCGCTATGCGTCATTCTACACCCTTGCTCACCGCAAGGTCGAAAGTGTTGTCCACCATTCCCACTCAGAGGAAGGCGGAAAATGTGTCAGAGCTAACCCAAGACCTCACACCCTCACTTTCCCAGCGTGATTATAGCAGCAACAGTTGGAAGATCGTACCTGCAGTTTTGAAGAGTACTCTCCATTACCAGAATGAGGTTTTCCAAAGCAAATGTCGAATTACATGACGTATACACGGGCACTGATGTTGTATGTGTTGTATGTCTCCCGGAAACGTGCAAGTGGTTTGACAGACGTACTAGTTCTGAGTAGAACAGGCGTTCAACGGATATTAAAGAAAGGATGTTATTTGTGTGATTTTCTAGTATATCACAACAATGTCGATGTACAGCCTACAAAATTCCCAATTGGTAGTATTGCTACGCAATCCCAACAAACGAGGCAAGAGAGGATAGATCAAACAGCGCCACATGTTAAGGTGATCGATCATCCTCAGGGCAAGACACGCCTTTTAGAGCTGCTTGCTGACTACAGAAATAATGTAGCCTTGCCAGGGGAAAAGCTAGGTCAGACATCCCATCATATAGCATTAAAGGAGGGAACAAATCCTATCTATGTACCAGCTTACAGACTACCTCATAGCCAGCGTGCTGTAGTTCAGTATATGGTGCAAGATATGTTGGATGAGAATGTTATTAAACATTCTAAGTCCCCTTTTAATAGCCCATTATTCCTCGTCCCGAAAATGGATGGTGGATGGCGCCCTGTTATTGATTTCAGGAACGTTAATGAAAAAACGATCCCGGATAGGTATCCTATGCCTGTCTTGAGTGACATATTGCAGTCCTTAGGTAAGGATAATGCTGTATTTAGCAACTTAGATTTGCTTAGTGATTATTGGCAGATACCACTCGATGAGAAATCACGAGAGGTCACGGCATTTAGTACGCCGCTGGGTCACTTTGAGTTCCTCCGGATGCCATTTGGCCTCAGGAATGCCCCACTAATATTTCAAAGAATGATCAACACCCTGTTTGCCGGATTGACTGGTACCACAGTCTGCGCTTATTTGGATAATCTAATAGTAGTCAGTAAGGACGTTGATTCCAATCTAATTAAACTGCGTGAAGTGTTGGAAAAACTTTCCACAGCAGGTCTTAAGATTAAACTCTCAAAATGTGAGTTTTTAAAATCCTGAATCCAGTTCCCGCGTCCTACCTCAGTTGATCATGTGCGTAGTTTTCTTGGCTTATCTGGATATTATCGTTCTTTTATCAAGAAATATGCAACATTAGCATCGCCCCTGACAAGGTTGCTAAGGAAAGATGCAATGTTTATATGGGATGCTGAACAAGAAAATAGTTTTGCGGCATTGAAGATAGCGCTTACCAATGCCCCTGTTCTAGCATTCCCTGACTACACTCAACCTTTCACCCTCTGTACTGATGCTGCTGGACTTGGGATCGGAGCTGTAATCATGCAAGAGGATACGCGTGGAAAGTTTAGAGTGATAGCCTTTGCAAGTCGTAAACTTATTGATGCTGAAACACGTTATTCGGAAACGCATTTGGAAAAGTTAGCCGTAGTGTGGGCACTTAAGAAATTCAAAGACATTATCTTTGGATATAAGATAACTGTTTTTACGGATCATGCGGCAGTAACTGAGCTGTTTCATGGCAGAAACTTATCAGGCAGATTAGTACGCTGGTATCTGACAATTCAGGAATTTGACCCCGAGTTTAGGTATTTACTGGGAAGGGCGAATGTTGTCGCCGACGCTTTGTCAAGAAATATAGCACCAGTGATGCCTGTATCAATGTTCACTCTTTCACAACTGGAGGATGAGCAACGACGCGACTCATTATGGTCAGCAGTCATTTTTGCTCTAGAATCGGGAGAGGAGGTGAAACTGTGAAACTCCCCAAATTAATTGTTCCCTTAAGTCAGTTTGAATTACGACATAATATACTCCATAGGTCCAAAAAGACGCCAGAGGGTATTGTTTCTCAAATAGTCGTACCTGACACGTTGTGTGAAACGATTATAACATTGTTCCATGATGTTCCACAGGCAGGTCACCAGGGTCGTGACAAATGCTTGGCGGAATTAAGAAAGAAGTATTTCTGGAACACTATGAAGAAAGACATAGAATTACACATTGCTAAATGTTTGGCATGTGCTCAACATAAAGGTTCTACAGGATCACCGGCCCCGATTCTACAATATCCTACACCAGACCATCCGTTTGACACAGTCGCTATTGACTTGTTACAACTCCCGAGGAGTCATCAGGGATCAGTGTACGTCTTAGTGTGTGTGGATCATTTTTCTAGATTCGTGGTCTTGGTCCCACTAAAAGATAAAACGGCCGATGCAATGGCCTATGCATTAGTGATGAATCTTATATGTCCATATACTACGCCTAAAGTTCTTCTCTCTGACAATGGGACAGAGTTCAAGAATCAGGTAGTAGCGCAAATATGTGCGCAATATGGAATTAAGCAAGGTTTTGTGACAGCTTATCATCCGCATCCTAATGGCCTTGTTGAGAGAACCAATTGCAAGATCCTGGAGATACTTCGCCCGATTGTGAGTGATTTGCAATACACATGGGAAGATTGGTTACCGCAGGTGGCAGCGTCTATTAATGGGTCGATTAAGAGCTCTATGGGCAAATCACCCTACTACATTGTATATGGTACAGATAAACGTCTACCTTATGATGTACTTACGGATACGCCCAACCCTGTTTATAATATGGATGATTTCGCGGCAAAACAAATCAGTGTTTTTACGGATATTCCTACCCAAGTACGATCACATTTAGCAGCGTCAGGCCCTGAAATGATGGTCAAACAACATAAACATGCTAAACCTGTCGTGTTAAACGTAGGAGATGCTGTTATGGTAAGAGAACCCGAAAGGAACTCCAAGCTTTCGGCTAAGTTTTCGGGTCCATTCCGCATTATTGCCAAAGAAACAGGCAACAAATTTAAAATTTGGAAGCCTAATGCACAGAATGCAGATGTCGTGCACGCGGACCGTCTTAAGAAGACCCATGAGAACTTGTTGCCCACAGTTGATGATGATGTGATAGACACCTTTTACAGACTGTACAGAAGCAGAGTGTGCCTAATGATTATTGTATGAAATTTCGCTCTGCAAGTAGATATTAAAACGTATGTAATCTCTTACAGAATGGCTTGGAACATCATCGTGTTGCTTCTACTGTGTTGTGGCACCGTTGTGTTGACAGACATGTCCACATCCGTCCTCAAACCAGGTGCGCTTGTTGCACCCCTTGGACGCGTTCTCGTAGTGGAGGAAGTGGTGAACATCAAGTATGAGTTACATGGACTGCTCCAACTTCCCCGTCAGATGGAAAACGTCGACGCGCAACTACAATCAGCATTGGACATCCTACAGAGTCTCAGTTCAGCTACTAATGTATCGACGATGGTTTCACAAACTATTGAACTTCTACACTTTCGTCTCATGAACCTTCGCAAGCTCCTCGTTGCTTTTGGAAAAAAGCATACCAGCGTCTGAAGTTGATCTTGCAAAAGAAGTGCGTTCTCAGACACGACGAAAAAGGGGTTTATTTAATTTTGTGGGTCTTATCCAAAGCACTCTGTTAGGCACGGCAACGGCCTACGATGTAACTAAATTCGGGAACCGAATGAACATTGTCGATCAAGCTGTATCTCAGCAGAATCGTGTTATCTCGCAAACATTCCATGCGATTAGTGCTTTAGAATCAAAAGTTAATGCGATAATATCGGAGTCTAACCATGTATCGAGGGTTGTTAATAAGTTACAGAAATCAATCCCGACGTTAGAGTGGCTCCTTTATTTCACAGAATATTTGCATGCTGCTGAAATTTCAGTTCAGAAGGTTGTTACCTTTAATAACGAACTAATTGACAGCATAGTAGATGCAGGGATAGGGCGTGTGGACGCAAAGCTTGTGCCTGTGCAGACGCTTCTTGAAGCTTTACAGATTGCCAAGTTGCAGTATAACTTACCTCCTATTTTTAATGATAATGAGGTAGAATATTATTACCCTCTGTTGGAGTCGACTCTCACGCACAGTGCTATTCTCATCCACATTCCTATGCGAGGGCAACATCAGTTTAATGCATGGCATTTAGAACCCTTCCCTTGGTTTGTTAACGACACACTGTATACTCTGGATAGGCCTAAAGAACTTTTCCTTATAGATGAAGATTATTCTTTATTGGCATTAGAGGATCCTGAGGTACTGTCACGGTGTAAGTCGTCATATCTACACCTACACGTATGTCCAGCCTATATGTTCGCGTTTATTCCTGCTGCAGAGGGAATATGTGAATTGGCAGTCATACAAACCAGTGTACGCACAGCACTTGCGCAATGCAGCTATAGGCCAGTTAGTGTCAAAACTGTGTTTCACGCTCATCTCCACAATGTGCAGTATTTATTCTTTCCAAATACAACTACTGTTATTTTAAAATGCCATGATGGTGTTCAGCAGCTCGTTATGAAAGGTCATTACAAGGCTCCGGATTATTGTGAAAGCACTTGTGGTTCATTACGGATCTTGCCTACTCATCAGCACTTTGCCTTAAATATAAAACCCAAGTCTGCTTAATTCCACTTCCTGTTATGAATTTCACTGTAAAGGATATTCAAATTGTTTCAGCGAAATTAAAGGTCATTGCATTCTTGAAGGAGACAAAATTTGCTGATTTGAATAATAATTTGCCATTTTATTTATCACGGGAATTTGTTATACCTGGTCTCAACTCCCACTATTATGTTAATTTTGACAATCTTGTTTCTTTTCTGTTATTATAAGTCAGTGTCATCTAAAATGAAAGTTGTACATAACATTTTAACCCGTAAGACACTAAAGTATAGGACCCCTGTAGTAGATAAAACCCCTAAAGTAGTAGAATCCCCAGCTTAGTGTCTACACCTTTGTTTATAACATGGTTAGGGTTGTATGGGATGTACTGTAATCTGTGAGCTTATTTAGGCCTCACTGAGCTTGGCCAGTAGGTGACCGAGCAATGGAATGGCCCCTGTCTCATCAACAGAAGTATTATATAAATGGGTTCTTTACATTTGATTTACATTCAAATTCATCCCCTGTAATTTTCCATTAACTATGATGAGGTCATGAACTGATCACGTGAACGGTAGCTGCCCAAAAGGGTGAAGCCCATATGTCACCAACAACGTAAGAGCGCACCAAGCCACTCCCATTACTCAGTCTCACTCACTACGTAATATCTAACGGACGTTGAACCACGTCTACTGTATTTACATAGACGCCGTCCCTTTCTCACCACACTCATAAATAGTGGAACTTACAGTTGATCTACACTCAGGAGTTATGTACATAATACCTTTTTAATAAAACAAGAAACTTCAATTGGGTTTCGTTACTAAAGCCCAATATAATATATGTGAATCAACCTGGTTAACATTGGAATTAACCAGCTGTTTCATCCAAACATTGTGGAATACACCCGACTCCTCAACTATCTTTGTGGAGAGTTCATCAAACTTTTCTTTAGTATTGCGCCTCTGCATATAGCTCTAGAAAGCACTGACTGCTTGCATAACATCCCCTGCTGCTGCAGCGTTGAGCTGCAGTGGGGTGGACAGTTACTCTGCTGCACAAAAAATGGGAAGGGAAAGACCAAAGCCAAAGAATGTCTGAAATTTCACCACCATGGCCAAAAGACCACTAGATCGTCGTGAGCATTCATCATTTTTAATTTCTTGGATAATGTTGAAAATTTCGCTGATACCTCCAAAGATTTTGTGATTAGTATACTTTCATATTTTATCTGGAATTATTTTTGCATGTTTAACAATGTTTTCTTAATAATTATGTACAGTACATTTAAAATAAAAAAAAATGTATTAATATCCATATCTTTTTTTGTAAAGTGAATTCTTGATTAGTGATCTATTTCTTGGGGATTTTAGATTAAGTGATATAAACATTTATAACATTGTTTTAAAAGCTGGTGCTACCAAAACTTGTCATATGTTGTAAAGGCCTGGGACTTAGGGATATAAATCCCTTACCAGACTAATCAGGATCTTAATAAAGGAATGTCAAGGACCATGGTTTTCTGAGGAATAACAAACAACCGTTTGAGATTGACATCTCTTTACTATAAAAAAAAATATAACACAAAACTCTGACACCACTCAACGAATATCAAGTAACAATTACGGGAGTCAAACAATTAATGCAGTAAACAGTTAATGGAGTCAAATAATTAAGGGAAGCAAACAATTAAGGGAAGCAAACAATTAAAGGGAAGCAAACAATTAAAGGGAAGCAAACAATTAAAGGAATCAAACAATATAATCAAACAATGAACAGATATTTCCTACGACAGTGGCCCTGGGGAAGGTTCCAGAACACAGTGATCCACTCTCAGGGGGAAGCGTCCGTTCAACCTCACTCGAGCGACAGCGGCCAATGTCTTGATAGAGCAGACGAAACACCGGGGGCACCGACGGTGGAGAGGAGCAGCGGTAGTGGTTGATGTCCAGAGAAGTGACAGTCGACAGGTGAAGGTCTGGGAAAACAACCCACGAGTCCAGGACCTATGATGAGATCACAGCCAGAATTTGAGAACAGCGGGGTAGCTAGATAGTGAATGTATGGCGGCTGGGGTGAATCTGCCGGTGACACAGGTAGCCGCTGCCGTTCTCACCTCCGTCCAACCCCCCCCTCCCCCAAGTGTTGGTCGCACCAGCAAACGAGAGAGTTAGCAGCGGTAACGAGCAGGAAGATCGTTTCAAACTTAGACGACCTTGCCTGAATTACAAAAAATAGGACATATTCCCAAGATGTGGTAATATTCACCACATTCAGAGCCGATGTCTCTTACGCTAGGGCATCAGGGCAGGTGTCTCTCACATCTGGACATGAGGGCAACTGTGTCTCACACTAAGACGTCAGGGCAGGTGTCTCATTACATTAGGACTTCAGGGCAACTGTGCCTCACACTATGGCCTCAGGGCAGATGTCTCTCAAACTAGGGCATTAGGGCTGGTGCCTCTGACGTGACACTAGGACCTCAGGGCAGGTGTCTCTCACACTAGGGCCTCACGGCAGGAGTCTTTTACACTAGGTCCTTAGGGCAGGTGTCTCTTACACTATGGCCTCAGGGCAGGTGTCTCTCGTACTAGGGCATCATGGCTGGTGCCTCTCACGTTACACTAAGACCTCAGGGCATCTGTGCCTCACAAGCGGTCATCAGGGCAAGTGTCTCTTAAACCATGTTTTCAGGGCAGATGTCTCTCACACTAGGGCCTCAGGACAGGTGTCTTTCACATTAGATTCTTAGGGCAGGTGTCTCTTACAATAGAACTTCAGAGCAGGTGTCTCTTACACTATGGCGTCAGAGCAGGTGTCTCTCACACTAGGGCCTCAGAGAAGGTGTCTCTTACAATAGGACTTCAGAGAAGGTGTCTCTTACACTATGGCGTCAGAGCAGGTGTCTCTCACACTAGGGCCTCAGAGAAGGTGTCTCTTACAATAGGACTTCAGAGAAGGTGTCTCTAACAATAGGTCTTCAGAGCAGGTGTCTCTTATACTAGGGCCTCAGGGCAGGTGTCTCTCACACTAGGGCCTCAGAGAAGGTGTCTCTTACAATAGGACTTCAGAGTAGGTGTCTCTTACACTAGGGCCTCAGGGCAGGTGTCTCTCACACTAGGGCCTCAGAGAAGGTGTCTCTTACAATAGGACTTCAGAGAAGGTGTCTCTTACACTATGGCGTCAGAGCAGGTGTCTCTCACACTAGGGCCTCAGAGAAGGTGTCTCTTACAATAGGACTTCAGAGAAGGTGTCTCTAACAATAGGTCTTCAGAGCAGGTGTCTCTTATACTAGGGCCTCAGGGCAGGTGTCTCTCACACTAGGGCCTCAGAGAAGGTGTCTCTTACAATAGGACTTCAGAGCAGGTGTCTCTTACACTAGGGCCTCAGGGCAAGTGTCTCTTACATTAGGACCCCAGGGAAAATGTCTCATTACTCCAGGGTCTCGGGGTAGGTGTTTCACACTCAGGCCTCAGGGCAGGTGCCTCTCACTCTAGAACCTCACGGTAGGTGTTTCTCAGAGGGTCATGGTGCCAAGCAGAACACCGGATGCTGGCGTCAGTTTTTTCCGTGAGTCAAGACTTTCACAAGTGTCTTGATGACACACTTACAGTGGTGAAAAACACTTGTGTATTATTGCACTTTCAGTATTCATGGGCTCAGTATTTTATGTACAAATAATGTTGGATGCTAGACACGTGTATCAACACCTAAAATAACAAAATATCCAGCTATTTCTCAAAATAAAGATATTTGTTCAGTTGCTTTACTTTATTATATTCAGCCAAGAGTGAAGGTTAAAGCAAAGGAAAAAGTGAAACTTAAGTCCTTTAAGTTTCCCCCAGAAGTAAGACTTTTAGGGAGTTACAGTTTCTGCCTAAATGTTCTGTGCCCAAATCTTCTGTGATCCTAATTATTAAGAAAATGATACATTTCTTGAATGAATATTCATAGTTGTTGTCGGTTAAACTACTGACCCTCGAGGTCAAATTATCACGATGAAGAAATATCGTTTTACTTCCACAGTGCCCTTGACCTGTTGTCTAGAGTCCCTACTGCAATTCTTGAGATGTACTTCTGGAATTTTTTCTATCTGGTCAGCATAGGCTGGAGGTCAATGCTACAACATGGAAACAAGTTCAACTAACTAAGTTATTATTATCAGGATCAAGACTTCTGCTAGAGTTTCCGGATCACTTGAAGAATCGTCGCCCCAGAGTCCGGCAGGGCGACAATTCTTCAGGTGGGATATCCTGGGGCGACGATTCTTCAGGTGGCAACACCTGGGGTGACAATTCTTCAGGTGGGGTCAGGAGCCTCAACGGTTGTTAATCTTCAGATTAGTGGAGTCAGGACCCTCCAGTCAGGTAGGAGGACTATATAATAGTAAGTGGGCTAAAATTTTTTTAGTCATAATCATCAGTCGACCATGGCACGCAATACCTCCCAAACTGTCGTCCTACCACTGTTGTGTGATGATTCCTCTAAAGTTATTCGGTGGCTTCAACAAAACAGACTTTTAAAGCGTGAAGTGAAGCGTGATACTTGTGATAACTGGAGGAATTGGACAAAATGCACCAGATCGAAGGATGGTTTTCTGTGGAAATACCAAACAAAAGACTGCCTGAAGTATAAATCCACTAAGTCTATAAGAATAGGATCTTTTTTTGCCCGTTCTAATATTTCACTTCAGAAGTGGGTTCATGCTATTTA